>CP135558.1:3982477-4026866 GCA_032402905.1 Khaya senegalensis | reverse complement strand
CTTCACTGTCCGTGGAAGTATTAGACTCTTCAATTTGCAAACCTAATTCTATATATTTCACAGATGATAATCCAGAATTTTATCTTTATAAGAGAGGATCAGGCAGACGAAGTAGGGGAGGAGGTAAAGACATGGGAATTTATAATATAAATAACGGTGGCATTGTTCCGCACAGCAAGAACTACTACCGCAGCCGTCTTGCTCCACCTATGTGGGTTGAACAAAGTTTGACTTAGACGTCTCAAGATGAAATTTTTTTCATGATCAGGCATGTTAGGGACCAAGTCCTCTCCATACATGAAGACAGGAGGAAGATTCTTGATATATTATGCCAGCTAGCTTTATTTAATTTTGTAGATTTATTGTTCTTTCCTTTTAAATAAATTCTAACTTAAATTATGCATTCGTATTTTTCATTTCCTTAAGAAGAATATGTTAGCTATTTTTACTAAAGTCATTCGGCTATTTAATAGCTTAAGACTGTGAATAAAAACTATCGATTAAATTTTTATTTTCAACTTTGTATTTATTATAATAATAATTTTTTTTAAAATTAAATCTATTCAAAAAGGTTTAAGATTTCATACAGTATTCTATAAAAAATTAACATTAAAAAATGAAATAAAACCTGAGATTTATTTATTCCTTGCATTTAGATCCTAAAACACTTGGAGGGTTGAAAGATATTTTATGAAAAAAAAAAAAATCAAAATCAAAAGAAGGACATCAAAACATGTTAAAAATTATTACACGTTAAATAAATCAAAAACAATAAATTTTTAACTAATCAGCTTAATCCTATTACAACCAAACTATAAGAAAAAATTCAATCAATAAAAAAATAACAATAATTAAAATAAATTGAACACAAGAATTTTTTAATAAAATAAAAATTTATGAAAATTTTTTTTAATAATATAAAAAATCTTTGAACTGATAACATGAGCCACTAACATATTCTATTAATAAAGAAAAACATATAAATGATAATTTTTTATTGATGAATTGATTATTAATATTGGTTAGAGAACAAATATACTAGCTAGTGTAAGTTTGAGTTGTTGCTTTTGTGCCACATTTGTATATGAATTGGTAATTAATTTGTTCGAACATTTCATCTAAACTCTTACTGACTAAGTGAGCAGCTGCAAATATATTTAAATTTATTTCTTCACTCAGACAAGTGTTCCGAGTAGTGACAGTTAATCCTTAGAACAAGATCGGAAGAAATCGAAAAATTGGAAAGGAGTGGTCTTAACTTGCGATGAGAATCCACGTCTAAAACCCCGAATTGAGGTCATAGTTACGACACTTATACCAAAAATATCAAACAGCTTCACTTTCCCCTTGAATTTGCAATGGGTGCACCTTTGCCATCTTGTACCAAATCTAGACTATGTTACAATTTAAACTCATCAGAAAATGAAACTTGACAAATTATGCATTCTTTGAGGCTAAGTAAACATATACACGTCTTCTACCTACAAGTCTTCCGTCTAAAAATCACGGGAACAACATCTAGAAACTTCAATGTCAAATCCCACAACCTTATCCTATGTAAGCATGCTTCCTTCCGTTAATATCATACTACACTTCATTCCTACTTTCCTCTAAACCAACCAAATTTCTAAATCATGGCGTACGATAAACACTCCTACCCCCTCCACCACCGCTAGCAGATCCATATGCTTCGCCGCCACCCCTGCCGCCGCACTTTCATGGTCCTCCGCCTCCACTTCCTGAATTCTATACCCCGCCTCTTCCACCCCCTCCTTTTGCACCGCCTCAGGGTTCTTATGGTCCACCACTAGCATATTATGATCCCTACAGGCCATCTTCTGATTGGCACCGTCTTCCTCCTCCCCCTTATTAGCATACAAGCTATCGGCAAATACTAAAGAAAATAAAAGCTGTTCATGATCAAGTACATAGTGATGGATTATGCATGCTTCAACTAGGAGGTTGCAAGTAGATGAGATGCAGGAAGAGAGCATGCTTATCTTATAGGTTACAAATTCAAATTGAATTTGAAACAACCAAATTATGGCCCTTAACTCCCCATTATGATTTTGTAACTCCAAATTCAAAATTAAAGGTTGTAACTGCAGCATTGAGTGGCCATTAAATCTCCATTAAATGCAAGAATTCTTTGATGGGAGAAATTCTATAAATTGAGAGGTGTTTTGCTTTGCTGAGGTCTTTAAGTTCGAAATTCTTGTTAAACACCATCTTGAGAGGATTTAAAAAGCTTAGAAGGCTTTGGTAGCATCAAGAAACGTCAACAAAAGCAATGACGAAAGGTTAGTATTCCTTAACTTCCGTATTCGATTTCTTGGTTTTTAAAATATGTCTTAGGATTGTGTACTTACATTTGGTATCAGAACATGTTAATAATTTCTACTTTGCTTAGTTTGTTGAGTTTTTTTGGAGAAAATATGAAATGATAGTATGGGTTTGTTAAAATGATTTTGATTCTCATGCAACATGATTTTGTTTGTTCTTTATGTAAATTTATGTATAAATCATTTTAGCATTGGATTTATGATATGTTGGACGTAAAAAATACTGAAAACGACGTTAAAAATGGTTAAAAATTGATCGGATATGTTTCCGGGTCCGCGGGTCTGCAATCAGATTGGGTCGACCTGGCTAGAGGTTGAAGAAGACCCTTACTAGTGGATGACATGTCGGCTACCTCTGGGTTATTCGGATGACATGTCATACAGGGTTTGTTATTTTTGAAAAATAAGTGCAAGGGTTAAGGTTCGAACCCAAGCTCAGGCCCAAAATATGTTCTTACATATCCTTAACTACCGAGCCACACGTAATTTTTGTGTTATAATGGCGCATTTATTGGCTTTTAATTGTTTTAATTCCATATTAATTGCATAAAAAAATTAGAAACACCCATAATTGAATTTATATTTATTATTTTATAAATTTTTAATAAATTAAATTAAATTTATTAATAATTTAATTTAATTTTTTAATTTTAGATGCAATTAAATTAAATTATGCAATTTAGTCCAAAAATCTATTTTTGTTCATTATGATTTTGGTCTAAATATATGTTATATGCCATTTAGTTTTAAATTGAATTTAGGTAATTTTAAATGCATATTATTTAAGTTTTCTATATGTATATTTAAATTTAATTTAAATGTTTGAATTTATGCATATTATTTATGTTATGTTATATGTATAGTTTAATTTAATTGTTTATTTTAAGTATATAATTTATTTTTTATATATGCAATTGTATAATTTGCTTGATTTATGTATTTTTGTTTTACGCATACATTAAAGAAATGAGAGTTAGTATGCAAATTTATTTTAAAAATGAATACATAAAATTTAAGTAAAATGGTAACATGCCATATTATTGTTAGGTATAGTAGTAGTATTTTATTTACTTCTAATTACATGTTTGGAAAAATTCTGTCTAAGGAGGTTGGGTTTTAAGTGGGACCGTTTGTGACTTTTCCAATCTTTCCTGGGAATTGACTTACTGTAATTGTTAGCTAAATAGAGTGCTCTCTATTACCTGTACAATGGACATAGAAATATTTTAGTGAAAATTTCTATAAGACATAAAGATCAAATTATAATCATATATTTGATTGTCTTTGTGATCCATAAAATTTAATAGAATAGGGAGTAACCACAACATCCCTAAGTTAAATGAAATTTTATATTAAGTTATGATCATATAAAGTTTATGACATTAATTGTAATTAATCATATTAGATGTGATAAATTTTATCCCACAAGAATTTTTATTATGTTTATATGATAGATTAGGATAAAATATTATATTATTTTTCTTAATTTACCCACAGGAGTTAAGAAATTGGATATAATATAATAGTTTTATCATTAAAATATATAAATCTATTTAAATAACATATTTAGCCCACAGGTAGTATTTTATATCATGTGATTCATATTTTGTACATATTTTGTATTGATAAAATATGATGATTAAGCCTTAATAAAATTCATCATAAGCATGTATTTTTATAGTATCACAATTGACAAATATATCTGATATCAACTTAGAAGTTCCTGAACTGGTAGGAGATAACTATAAGATATGGAAAGAGAAAGTATTGTTATATTTAGAGTGGCAGGATATACATTATGTTATTCGAAAAGACGAACCACCATCTATTACTGATGCTAGCACTCCGGCACAAATTAAGTTTTATGAACGTTGAGAGTGATCTAATCGCCTTAGTGTAATGTTCATAAAGACTAAAATTTCTGCTAGCATACGTGGTTCAGTCGCTTAGCATGATGATGTTCGTGCTTTAATGAAGGTTATTGATGAACAGTTTGAGTCTTCAGATAAAGTACTAGCTAGTACCCTTATTATGCAATTCTCTTCCATAAAACTCACCACCATTACTGGTGTGCGAGAGCACATCATGAAGATAAGGGACATTGCAACTCAACTGAAATCATTGAATGTGACAATGTCTGAACTTTTCCTTGTGCATTATATTTTGAATTCACTTCCATAACCATATGGACCTTTCAAAATTTCTTATAACACACATAAAGATAAATGGTCAATTAATGAATTGTTGACTATGTGTGTTCAAGAAAAAGGGAGGTTGGTAGCGAAAATGGGAGTGAATATTCAAAGTGCACATCTAGCAACGAAGGGAAAGATTAAGAAGAAAGAGAAAGGCAAAATACCTGTCCAAGCTGAAATAAAGAAAGAATCCAAATGTTTCTTTTGTAAGAAAAAGGGACATATTAAGAAGGATTGCATTAAGTTTTAGCAATAGCTTAATAAGAAAGGTATTTTTTTTTCTCTTGTAAGTTATGAATCTAATATGACTGAAGTTTTTCATTACACATGGTGGATTGACTCTGGTTCTACAATTCACATAACGAATATTTTGCAGGGCTTGCAAAACCTAAGGAAACCAGTGGGAGCTGAGCGTTTTATCTATTCTGGAAATAAGATACACTCAACTGTGGAGGCTATTGGGACATACAGTTTGGTTTTTAATAGTAATTTTATAATAAATTTGGAAAAGACCTTTTATATTCATAGTTTTTTTAGGAATTTAATTTCTATTTCTAGACTTGTACCCTATGAATATTCCTTCAATTTTTTAGATTCTTTTGTAAAAATTTTTTATAAATCAAATTTTGTTGGAAATGGTACATTGTCTGATGGTCTTTTTCATATTAATTTACAAAATAATGCTTGTTATAATACAATGCATACTCATACTGGTATAAAAAGAAGTGTTATGAATGAAAATTCCTCTATATTGTGGCATTGGAGATTAGGACATATCTCCATAGAAAGAATCAAAAGGTTAGTAAATGATAAAGTACTTAATGATTTAGACTTTACCAATTTTGAGACTTGTGTGGACTGTATAAAGGGCAAACAGACCAATAAGTCAAAGAAAGGTGCCAAGAAGAGTTCAGATTTATTAGAAATCATACACACAGATATTTGTAGTCCTAGTATAGACTCATATGGTTATAAGTATTTTATCACTTTTATTGATAATTATTCACGATTTATGTATCTCTACTTGTTGAATACTAAGGATGAAGTATTAGATGCTTTTAAAATATTCAAAATTGAAGTAGAGAAACAATGCGGTAAGCAAATAAAGATCGTGAGGTCTGATAGAGGTGGTGAATACTATGGTAGATACATAAAAAATGGACAAGCACCTGGACCATTTGCGAGATTTCTTCAAGAACATGGGATTGTTACCCAATATACTATGCCTAGTTCTCCAGACCATAATGGTGTAGCAGAAAGAAGAAATCGAACATTGTTGGACATGGTGCGGAGAATGCTTAGCAACTCCAATCTTCCTAAGTCATTGTAGACAGAAGCTCTTAAGACAGTTATATACATATTAAACCGAGTTTTAATTAAGGCAGTTTCTAAAATGCCATTTGAGTAATGGAAAGGTTAGAAACTGAGTTTACAACATGTACGCATTTAGGGTTGTCATTGTGAAATAAGAGTTTATAATCCGCAATAGAAGAAATTATATCCTAGGACCATTAGTGGATATTTCATTGGATATTCAGAAAAGTTTAAAGGATACAAATTTTATTGTCCATCATATCACATTAAGTTTGTGGAATCAAGAAATGCTAAATTTCTTGAGAATAACTTGATTAG
Source organism: Khaya senegalensis (assembly GCA_032402905.1). Lineage (NCBI taxonomy): Eukaryota > Viridiplantae > Streptophyta > Magnoliopsida > Sapindales > Meliaceae > Khaya > Khaya senegalensis. The sequence goes on along the minus strand of CP135558.1, from coordinate 4,020,697 downwards.
TGGGAGGAATCAATCCCAGAACAAAGTTTCGGAAAATGATCATTCAAAATCGTCCACTTTAAGTACTAAAGTGATTGTCATCAACAACATCCCTTCAGTACAAATAGATATTGATCTATCAATGGTTGATATTCAACTAAATGATAATCAAATTTCACAGACTAGTGATGCTTTAGTAAATCAAGTTGTTGAACAACCAGTCGTACAACATAATCCTCAAGAAAATGTTGAAGCAACATTAAGAAGATCTATTAGAGTAAAAAGATCACCAATTTCTAGTGATTATATTGTGTATTTACAAGAGTCAAATTACAATATTAGAGCTGCAAATGATCTTAAAACGTTTTCACAAGTCATGAGTTGTGAGCAATCCGACTTATGATATAATGTCATGAAAGATGAGATGAATTTTATGTCAACGAATGAAGTCTGAGACCTTGTTGAGTTGCCTAAAGGGTTCAAACCCATTGGATGTAAATGGATCTTTAAGACTAAAAAGGATTCATTAGGCAACATTGAGAGATACAATGTTAGACTTGTTGCCAAAGGGTTCACTCAGAAAGAAGAAATCGATTACACAGAAACTTTTTCTTCTGTGTCTAAAAAAGATTCTTTTCATGTAATCATGGCATTAGTAGCTCATTTTGATTTAGAGTTATATCAAATGGATGTGAAAACAACATTCCTTAATGGTGATCTGGATGAAGAGGTTTATATGAAACAACCTGAAGGATTCTCTTCCAGTGGTGGTGAACATTTAGTTTGTAAGTTTAAGAAATCTATATATGGATTGAAACAAACCTCTCGGCAGTGGTATTTAAAATTTCATAAAATTATTTCTTCATTTGGTTTTGAAGAAAATATCATGGATCAATGTATATAACAGAAGGTTAGTGGGAGTAAAATTTGTTTCTTTGTTCTATATGTGGATGATATACTACTTGCAACCAATAATAAAAGGTTTCTACATGAAGTGAAACAATTCCTTTCTAGAAATTTTGATATGAAAGATATGGGTGAAGCATCTTATGTCATTGGCATTAAGATACACAGAGATAAACATAGGAGTATTTTAGATTTGTCTCAAGAAACCTATATCAATAAAGTTCTAGAAAGATTTCGGATGAAGGATTGTTCTCCAAGTGTAGTACCAATTGTTAAGGGAGATAAGTTCAATTTGAACCAATGCCCTAGAAATAATCTCGAAAAGGAACAAATGAACAACATTCCGTATGCTTCAGTTATTTGAAGCATTATGTATGCTCAAGTCTGTACAAAACCTGACATAGCTTTCGCAGTTGGAATGTTGGAAAGATATCAGAGTAACCCAGGATTGGACCACTGGAAAGCTACAAAGAAAGTTTTGAGGTACCTTCAAGGGACCAAAAATTACATGCTTATGTATAGACGAATTGACAATTTGAAAGTAATTGGCTACTCAAATTCGGACTTCGCTGGCTGTGATGATTCAAGAAAATCAATACCTGGATACATCTTTTTGTTAGCTAGCGGAGCTATATCTTGGAAAAGTGCTAAGCAATCACTGATTGTTACTTCCACTATGTAGACCGGGTTCGTTTCGTGTTTTGAGGCTACCTCTCATGGAGTATGGTTAAAGAGTTTCGTATTTGGGCTTAGACTTGTGGATTCTATTTCTAAGCCATTAAGGATATATTGTGACAATTCAGCTGCTATATTTTTGGTTAAGAATAATAAAAGTGAGAGTCGAAGTAAACACATCGACATTAAGCACTTAGCCATTAGGGAATGTGTTAAGGAAAATAAAGTGGTCATTGAGCACGTTAGCACTGAATTGATGATTGCAGATCCTTTAATAAAAGACATGCCACCATTAAAATTTAAGGATCATGTAGTTCATATGGGACTTGATTCCAGTATGTAAATTTATTACTATTAATGAAATTCTAATTATTTGTTTTCTTATAAAGTGTGCACATTTATTTGAAAGAAAACAATTTTATTAGACCTAGAATAAACATGAGATTTATTCATTAAGTTAAGGTCATTATGATGGATCAAGAATAAACATAGGGTTTATTCATTAAGATTACCACATTAAGTTGTAGTAAGAAGTATCATACATTTGTAATATATGGAAGAGAAGTTGTCAAATTTGATAATATATCGCCGTTGTCAATTTTGATAATATATCGCCATAATTCATGTATGTTGTTTCTTGTATATGAGAATTTGAAGTTTACGGGCCAAGTGAGAGAATATAAGTTACAAATTCAAATTGAATTTGAAACAACCAAATTATAGCTTTTAACTCCCCATTATGATTTTGTAACTCCAAATTCAAAATTAAAAGTTGTAACTGCAGCATCGAGTGATCATTAAACCTCTATTAAGTGTGAGAATTTTTTGATGGGAGAAATTCTATAAATTGTGAGGTGTTTTGCTTTGCTGAGGTCCCTAAACTCGAAATTCTTGTTAAACACTATCTTGAGAGGATTCAGAAAGCTTAGAAGGTTTTGGTAGCATTAAGAAACGTCAACAAAAGTAATGGCGAGAGGTTAGTGTTCTTTAGTTTTCACACTCGATTTCTTGGTTTTTAAAGCATGCCTCAGGATTGTATACTTACATATCTTTCCTATTTCTGCTATCATGTTTAGGGCTATGACTTTTTGTTTGTATGCTTTCTGCTTCAGTGCTATATATATATATATATATATATATGTTATAGAGACCTTACATATAACTTGGCGTAGACAATTTCAATGTATTTACTATTTTATTTTATTTTATTTTATCCATGAGCATGGCTCCTTGTCATCCTCAGTTCATGAAATTTCAAGACAAAATAAGGCTTTTATGGCATTTGAAATATAATGATGTTTGCTCTAAAAGCACACCAAAATACCATAATAGTAAACGAAGTCAAAGTAAAATATCAAAATATTAGATGAGAAATAGGCAAAAACCATATAGTTGGGTAAAAAACAGAGATTAAGTTCAATTTAGTTCAAGTTATTTTCTAAAACATGAAATTAGCACAACGAAGAAATGGACTTAAGGAATGAAAAGAATGTGATCAGTTTCATAAATTGACTCAATACCAAAAACAATAAATGAGGACTGTCTTCCTCATAAACCCCTCCTTGGTAGAGCATCATATATAAAAGATGTAATGAAATCGATTATGAGTACCTGATAGAATGTTGTTAGAAGTTATGAATGAAATAATTAAAGGCAAACTAGGGAAACATCCCAATTCTAAGCACAATTCTTGACTCAAATCCTCGACAAATTTTGCTTAGCATCCTAATTCTAAGCAAATTTCCTAATCCTTATCCTGCATCCTAATCCAAAACAAATTGGTTTAAATTTTAATATAGAATCCTTAATTCCAAATAAATTTCGTAATTTTAATCCTAAACATATAAGCATAATACAACATTGTACCAAATAAATGATGCAACAGTAAAGCATAGTATTAACTATCAACATTCATCTGCTAATACAAATAAAGAGCAGTGAGATACACACACATTTTAGAAAAATAACAACAGCAAGGAATGCCAATATGCTATGACTTATTAACGGCATGATGTAATGGTGGAATTATACCCCACAACTCTCCACTCAAGAATTTAATGCAATGATAACAATGTTTTTTAATTAATTCCTGCTTTGAACAGATCCATTATCAGCTGAAAATTTGCCCTCAAATATTCTCTCTCTGGCCATGGTTGCCTGCAAAACATCCACATGCAAACTCACGTCAGACCACAAATTAAAGGATGATTTATTCCTACAAAAAAAAAAAAAAAAAAAGAACTTTAGAAGAAAATGAAATGGACTGGAAACCTGTTTTTGCCAATTTGTGAAAGAAATTATGACGGCAAGCACAGCTGCTTGTACAGTTGAGCTTGACATTATTCCTATCCAAAGGCCTTTCACTCTGAGCTGAAGATCGAGGCCTAGAACAGATGTTGCTGGAATTCCAACGAGATAATATGCACCAAGATTTACATATGCCCCTATGCGTTGCCACCCGGCTCCTCTAGCCACCCCTGATAATTAGGAAAAGCAAATTGCATCGTAGTATGAATCAGATATATATTCATTGGTATTTGATCATGACAACTTTTTCACCTTGTGAAGCATTAGATGAATGCAAATAATTTCTGAAAGGGAACTACCACAAAGTACTGCTTGCAAGCTATCCATGATAATAGACAGACAAAGAAGAGGAACTAATTCTGCGACATAATTCACAATGTCTTAGTCACTGCTAAACGCATATGCCAATACATTGCGGCAGCAGAAGAGAGTTGTGCTCACTACGGCTGCCTCAGTTACTGTAAGAGCCACTACGACACAGGTAGCCAATCGAGCTGCCTGTGGATTTTCGGCTCCTAATTCATTTGATATCCGAGTGCTACAAGATGGTGCGTGGATAGGATATATCTCAGTATATAAACACAATTGTTAGATCATCTACACATGGGGTACGTGAATTTGAAATGAGATATTGATCAAACCTTGCAGCAGTACCAATTCCATATGGTACAACATAGTGCATTGATGACGCTGTAAGGTTGCACATGAAAATCAAAGATAATAACAAGGAATCAATCCAATACTGAGAGTTTGTTAACAATTTAACAAATCGCATGTGCAAAAGCGTACCATATAGAAAGAACTGATGTTTCAAGTTTTGAATTTGGTAAAAGCCCAGACAACAGTATCAGAACCTCAAATGACCACCATTCAAGACTGTAATTATTGGAAACAAAGAACACATTATAAACAATAAAGGAAAGGAAACGAACAAAAACATTGCGAAGTGGGATCAACAAATTACCATAACATTACTGCAGTGGGGAGCGCGAAGAAGAAGAACTCCTTAAAGCTGGAGAAAATGTCCATCGAGACAAAAGTGCAAGGATGATCCCATTGAACCAATAAGATATGCCAATGGATAATGCTGCTCCTATGTTTCCCAAGTCTGCTTTAAATACTAGAAACCAACTGACAAGTATTTGAAAACATAGAGTTGCACATGAGCTTAAGAGCATGCGTTGAATCAAGCTCTGAGACTGGAGGTTGTGAGTCAGTGATGGAAGAAAAGCGAAGGCTAGCAATGCAGGAATAAGCCAAATTGAGAATTTGCAGGCTTCAACAGAAATCTGGGGGTCCTGGCCTACCAGTATTAACACTTTGTCTATGAATATCCAAAAAACAGATATTGGGATAAAAATTGGAATGAGAAAAACCATGGCAAAGTAAGTATAATTTCCAAGCTTTCGATATTGCTCTGCTCCATAAGCTTGTCCACATAGAGTTTCCAGTGCACAGGCAAATCCGAACTGCTCCAAATTTTGAGGCATTGTTAATATTATAACTACACTTGACAAGTTTGAACATGATTCAGAAACTCTAATATGAAAATATAATTTTGCAGTCTAAATGAAACAAATTGAAATCGTTAAGTTTATATTTTATGTTAGTTCATCATGTGTCAAGATAGTTGAGTTTGATAAATATTAATGATGAACAATATGATAAACAGTATATAACAAATAGTGAATAAACAGTGCTAAATGTTTAGAATTACTAGAGGTGGTTTTTCCTTTGACAAGAACAGAAGTCATAAACAGTATAAAACAGTACTTAGCATGATTAATTCTCACGAGTGCTTAAGTGTGAACCGTAACTCACAAGATAAAAATATAAATACTTAAATAGTTTAACCTAACAGGGATAACACTATTTTTGAAATTTTTTGAACTCACTCAAATAATTTAACCTAATAGAGATAATGCTATTTTTTTTTTAACTTTTTTAATAGAGATATCTTTTTTTTCTGATTTTATTGAAAGTATTTTTTATTATTCTTTTTAGATAAAAATGCAAATGATAATATTTTTATGAATAAGATTTACTTAATGTTTTCTCTTAAGAGAAAAATCTTTGGACTTTTGTAAATTATTAATGATTAGAGATTTTATTCTTGTGAATATGTTATTCAAGAATTTTATAGTAAAAAGAGTTTTAGAGTTTTGAATAATTGGAATTGTTTAAAGTAAATCACTCACGAGGTAGTCAAATTTGGGAATGCAAAAGTTCTTACAAAAAATCATTAGTTATAAGTATTTCTTTTACTAGTGGAAGCTCACAGGGTTTTTATCTTGAGAAAAGGTTCTTCGTAAGGTTTTGTTAACAAATCTTTACGCTTATTTTACTTTAGTACTTTATTAATTATTAATTAGATTTGTTATTATATTTTGATTATGTTAAATTTTTATTAATTAATTAGAGATTTATTATTTCTGATTCATCTAGAACGTAATAAATATTAATTTGTTCATTTGTATTTTAATTTTTCACTTAAAACACTTTCACCCTCTTAAAATGTTTTAGAGTTTAAATATAGATTTTTCAAAAGTAATTTGAAGACAACAATGCAATTCTCTTAAATTTGTTTAGGGTATAACAATATAACTATGGAAAATGAATGGAGTAAACCAAAACACTAGTTAAAATAATACTTGTTTTCAAGCTCAAAAACAACTTCATAAATTATTTGGTATAGCAATGGATGATATACTTTCTTAATAAGTTAAAGGGTTTGAAACTTTTAAGGATAATGAATCAATCCCTTCGCTGATAATTATCAAAAATTTATTAATTTGTCGATATTTCCAAGTCATATTTGTAGAGGTGTCTAACAAGGTTGGCTTAACCTAACTTGGTTGCAAAATTTAAGCCTAAACTAGCTTATGTATTGGGTTGGCCCAAGCTTGCATAATATTTGTGTCAAGCTAAGCTTGTCTGCTTCAAAATTGTAAGGCTTGGTATGGCGGTGAAGCTTAGACTTGTGCCAGTCTGCAAGCCCAAGCCAAAAATTAAAAAAAAAATTGAAAATAAAAACCCACTAACCCACTCCATGGCCTATACACACTCGCACCTAGTCCAATCCAAAAATAAAAAGGAAAAAGAAAAAGAAAAAGAAAAACTTCTATGATTAGCTTTCTTCTCAAGGGAATGTAGAGAAGCATAGAAGGAAAGTAGGGTTTTTGATGAGAGGAATCTGACATTGAAGTCGTTGCATTGTTTTTGTAAATTCTTGCTGATTAATCAAGAGATATTTGAGTTGTTCTTGGTTGTCTATGTTAATTGTCTGTGTTTCTAGGATTATTTTTATTTCTATAAACAAGGCATAAGTTGGTTTATAATTTGGCATAAAAGGAAGAACAAAAGAAAAGGAAATAAAGACAAAGAAAAGAAGATTGTAGAAGGAATAAACTTTCCTAAATGAAAAGGAACCTAGGACAAGTCTATTACATTTCTAGCAAAGCAAATTAATGGATTAACAAGAGTGTTTGTGCTATTAAGACTGGTTTTAATTTTTTCACATGGACATGAACATTAATCTAATTTCAATTGTAATATTCATTATTTTGAGTCCAGAAACGTAGTGATCAAGCTAAAGATGTTATGCTATAATATTTTACATATTCAAAAATATTAATACAAATATAATGCCTAATTTATAAAAGCAAAAACTAATGCTAGTTAAAACTAATTGTATTTGTGGGGGCTTGGTATTTTGTGCTGGAATTCCTTAGTCTTCTAAGCATGTATTTTTGTTAAAATACTTTTCCCTTATTTATTTCATTGCAATTTGAACTTTGAACAATCTAAATGCCTAAAATTGGATCAATATGAATGCATAAAATTAGAGACAACTATCATATGATAAAACCCAACTAGGAACAATATCTTTAAAACTTTTTCATAAGTTAAGATTATGTTAGAGTATTAAAATTTAATAATTTAAGTCCTTATTTATCCGAAGAAAAAAATAACCATAAAAGCAGGGAAGAGCAAGGGATGGTAACAGAAGGATAGAACTTAAGTAAGAAAATGCAAAAAACATGTTTGATTAAAAGTTTCTACTTTTGACTATTGATACTTCATAATTAGAATATATAATTCATTAAACAAGAATAAGGAGGTAAAACCATAGTTTTCTATTGCTTGACCAGAATTTATCTAAAGTTAGGTCATAATTAGAGGCCACCATTAACAAATAAAATATAAAAGAACTCTCCATGCTACAACATCATGAAACAAATTAATACACCTTGAGTAGAGTAGATAAAAGAGTGAAGCAAGAATGTCAAAATTTAAACCTATGCTAAATAATGTGTTCATGAAATAGATTATAAATAGCAAAAAAAAAAATCAACATAAATTAAATTAATTTAACTTGCAATAATTAATTAACAAATTATAGAAACAAAAGTTATTACCATTAGGTTTAGTTATTATAAACATATAAATTTCTATTGTTTGTTATAAAATACATAATTAATTATAAATAGCATAATTAATATCATGTAGATTAAAAATTAATTAATGAATTATTGAAATAAATTACAAAATTAATTACATTAAAATAAAGGTTTTGCTATCATAAACATTTATACACTAAATCAATAAAAGCAGGAACACTAAAAGAGTAAAATAAACATGTTTGTTAACAAATTAGAGTTGAATTTGGAAAAAAAATTATTATTAATCTAGTGTATAAATGTTTACGATAGCAAAACATTTAGTTAATAAAAAAATGGCACATGTCCAATTCTTAAGTATTTTTTTTCATATATATTACATTTCAATTGTTTCTATGTACTTAAACAATGTCGAGTGGACAAAAATTAGATGGAAGTGGATCAAGTTATGTGGCAATGAGCATTACTAGTTCTAAAAGAGCTAAAACATTAAGAGTTTGAGATATTTTTACATTAGAATTTTAATTAATAATACAACAACAAAAAAAAAAACATAATAAATTTTTTTTTGTTATTTATGTAAAGTTGTCCTAAGTACTGAAAGTGAAACTGGACATTTGAAACAATATATGACAAAATGTATGTAATAGTATGCTTTTTGAAATATCATACTCAATCTTTACTTGTACCAAATATTTCTAAAGATAACACTATCACATGTTTTAAATACTCAAATCAAAACACGAGAGAAAAAAATGACTAAATAGATTGTATCAAGTGAGCATCCTTCCACTCAAGTAGAAGACAAAAGATTCAAAAATTTTATGAAAAAGTACATTTAATTTTCTTTTAAATTAGTTTTTAGAATTACATGTAGAAACAATTGTATGAGATTGTTTTAACAAATAAAAAAAATTGATTATAACTTTTTATTGTTTTAAAAATGTCTATATCACTTCTGATTGTTAGACTAAATTTAATAGATGAGATTATATTTGTATTACTTCCTATTATATTAATGATAATTAGACGTTACGTAAAAGAATTATTGTGTTTCTTGAATTGGAATTTTTGCACAATTTTTTTTTTTCATTTTTAATGTAATGATTAGTATTTTTAAAGAATATGATATATAAGATAAAATTTTTAATATTAATTTTAATAATGTGTCTATCAATAATGTTGCTATTGAATTGCTTATTAATAACATAACACTTGCATGTAATTTTGGCACAAATTTTTTTTTTTATATAAGATTTACTTGTTATATTATTAATTTGATTATGTGAGATGGTTTAAATTTAATTAATTGTTATATAAAAAAGATTAAATATGCGATATAATAAATTTCATCGGGACCTTTTTAAAAGACAAGATTTTAATTCTTCTTTATTATATTATGGATTATAACCTAAAAAGTTCATATTTGATGTGAAAACTAGTTTAAATTCTACTTATTTAATATTAAAATATTGTGTTAATTATAGTGATGCAATTATTAATTTTTATAATAAAAATTGTGTAATATGCTATTGAATTCTAATAATTGGATAATGGTATTTAATTTTATGAACTTTTTAGAAATATTTTATAATGTAAGGTTATTATATTTACATATTTATTTTTCAACTTCATGTTGTGTTTTGAATTATTTATATAATATTAGTTATACTTTTACTACTTATAGAAATACTAATAAGTTTCAACATAATTATTTTACTGTGAAAGAAAAATTTTAAAAATACTATAAGGGTATTTCAAGATTGTTTATATATACAGCAGTAATGAACTCTTAAATAAATTTTTCTTGTGCAATTAAGTTAATAGATGAAATTGCAAAAAATTTAAGTGTTACATTATAGATAACTCGTCTTTTGAGAACTCTTTAAATAATATTTACATTTAATATTAGGATATAATCTAAATAGATACACTAATTTATAAATGTAATGATGAACCTATAATTGATGCCTTTTCATGAAAATTTTTAAATATTATTACAAATATATTTGCTTGCTCTCTCTTTTTTTTTTTTAACCGGCTCTAATATATTAAAAAAATATATTTCTACTAATTATAATTTGATTTTTAGTATAGAATAATTTTTTTTTGATGTTTTATAATGATGGAAAACAAATGATATACTACTCTTCCGATGTTTATAGTAGCATCAAAATGTACTTTTAATACAAAAAACAGGGTATTGGATAAAACATAAATCAAGATTATTATTAGAAGCATTGGATTACTTGATATATTTGAAAGATTGAACAAATGTAGAGTAGAAAATCTTGATGACGACTGAGATGATGATGATATGGGAATGGAGAGTTGTTCAATAGATAAAAATTAGTTTGTAATATTTATAATTTTAGATTTTAAAATTTTAATATTTATAATTCTAATGTAAAACAAAAAAATTGGGTAAAGTATAAATGATAGATAGTTAGTATATGTCAATCTAGTTAGAATTTACTATAATTGTAGTGATGTAAGTTCATTCATTTAATTTAAAATTAATTTATTTAATTTTATAATTTATAAGTTAAATTAATTAAAAATAAATGGGCCAAAATTATATGTATATATTATATTAATATTATTTATTTATTTTTTTTCTTTTAATCTAATATGTTTGTCATTTTTCAATTATATAATGGTTTTTTTTTTGTATTTTTTTAATATATTCATGGAAGATGATATTCCTTTAATTAATGATACAATATTTAAAAAGTAAAATTTGTAATAATTATTTGAAATTAGTAGTATTACTATTATTGTGTTTTAATTTTTTATATTTTTGTAACATATTAAAATTGATGAAATGAATGACTAATTAGTTGATATTAAATTAAATGATCAATTACAATCATTAAACTAATTTTAGTATATTAATATAATATTAACAAAAGAAAAACATAGCCCCTAAGACTTTATTTTTTTTTTATCTACCAAATAAAATTTTTTTTGTATATAAATAAAGAAGATTTAATTTTTTTTATCAAATTAACACAAAATTTAATAAAACTCTAGAGATTTATTTAAAGACATTAATTTATTATTTTTATTTAATTTTATTAATATTGTATATAATTTTTTTATTATTTAATATTAATAAACGAAAAATCATCTAAAATGGGGCGGAAATGGGAAAACGCTTTTCAAAACGAGTTCAGGTCAGGGACGGACAACACTTCCAAAATCGTCACCGTCACCGTCTCCGTGTGTGTGCGTATTAATAAAAATACAACAAAGACAGTAAACTATTAAGCAAAATATTCAAGCACAGATGTACCCCTCTAGACATTGATTCTAAATTCTATCATTCGAAGAATTTCCATTTTGACTAGCTGGCAAGTTTGATCAGGAACCACATGACTGGGCTGAATTTGTTGACACCAAGATTGAACAAGTTAGTGGATCCACATTTAAGTCTTAAATCAAATTCATCCAAGTCTGACCTTAGTCTTACACTGATCAGAGCTTATTCCAGCTTAGCTCTCCTCCTATATATTTTCCCTAGTATGCCTTAGTAGGTTATACGAATATAGAAAACTTGAAAGCTAATGAATGTAAATTTTTCTGGAATCAAATTTGTTTTTAATGATAAAAGGAAAAGGAAAGAAAATATTACTAGTGGAAAGAAGCCAGTAACATTTGTGAAAGAGGTTGCGATGGCAACACTAGCGAGTGAGAGTTCTCCGAGGTGTCCCACCATCATCATCGATACAGCCGGCAAAAGGTACTGTGAAACAGTCACGGCCACCATCGGTGCCGCCATGAAGCTCAACTTCTTTAGTTCTTCCACGAAGGCACGCCGTGTTACCACCCATTTCTTCTCTTCCCTCACAGGCAGCAATGGCACCTCCATTTGCTTCTCTTGGGGGTTGTAATTTTTTTTTTATTTTTAATGTTTTCCTGCTAACACAAATACAGGATTCCTACTATATTTGTGACAACCATTAAATAATCATGATGTATAATTGTATTTGAAGTAGCCCACAAATTTGTTTAAGTCATTAGTTAAATATTTAAGTAATAGTGTTGTGCCTATTCATTTAGAACATGAATTTATTTAAAATGTCATAAAAATGATTATATTTTTTAAAAAATATTTGAGTATTTATGTAAATAATTTTTTAAATTATCATTATTATGTATTTTTTATTTTTTTGAATTTATTTTATTTTATGACCCAATTTAAGGTATAAAATAAATTACAAGTGAGTTAAAAATTTATTTTTATTTTGACAAAAATACTTTTGAATCAAATCAAATATACAAAAAAAAAAAAAAAATTTCTCAACAAAATTTATGGAAAAAGTTAGAATTTTTCTGTACCTAAATACTTTTAAAAATTTTTACTGAGAGAAATCAATTCAAAAAGATAAATATTTATTTAAAACTTATTTTATCTCCGTTTTTGTTGATCCTGCTTTGAAAAAAAAAATTGTTTCTGATTATTTTTATTTAAAAATTTAAGTAAATAAAAATATACAAAATATTAATAAAATTAAATATAAAATAAATTATTGTATTAATAAATTAATATTTCAATAACTTACTTATTTTAATTTATATAACAATGTTAGTTTATTAATATCATAATAAATTATATATCAATGTTAGTTTATTAATTTGAAAATAAATTATAATTTTAATTATTAATAAAAATAATAAAAATTATTTTTTAAAATTTAAATATATTTTAAAATAAAAAAAGTGATGCAGAATATATTTTCAAATGGGCCGAGCCCTGTAAATTTATGAAAAATTTCGTCATTCTTAAAAATTAATTTTAAACTTATTAAAGTATTAAAATGAATTATAAAAATATTTTAAATAAATTATTTTTTATGAAAAAAAAGAATAAACCTGTTATGTTATATAATTCTTGTCCTAACCAAACAGCCCATATCATAATTGTTATCTACAACTCTTCAGTGGAAAGATGTGGTTTTTGATTATCCAATTACAGATGCCTGAAGAGTTGTAGCCGATGGGGTTTTGTGTTTGTCACAGTTATTTATTTGAGCGCTGAATAGGCTACTATTTAAAATTTTGACTCTTTAATTTGGTATGATGCCTTTTTGGCAGAGGACAGATTGAACTTTTATGAATTTTCTTTTTCATTCTTTGCCTTCTGGAAATTGTTGAGCTGGAAAACCTCGTGTGCTGGCTTAGTGGAAGCGAAAAGATTTGTTTGCATAATGGGTGCCTGCCTTCTTCTTGTGTTACTGACATTGTGCCATAAATTAAATAATGAACGAGTACATTTGATGCTATCATATCTAATTTTATTTAAATTTAACCTGATTGTGATGGAATTAGTGAGCAACTTGACCTTATTGATTGAGACAATCATATCTAAGATCCCTTCAAATACTACAAATTAATGAAGTTAGCAGCCCACAACCCTAAACTGTATGCGAATAGTTGCGGAAGAAAAAAGTAGGTTAAAACATGATTTAAGAATGATACAGTTAAATTCTTGCCACTGCATAAATGTAAAATGTAAAAGTATTGAACATTTCTGTATCACAACAATCCGATCATTTATTTCACCATAATTTCATCTTCAACCATAGGTTAAACAGCCAGCAAACCAAGTTGTTGCCCATCCTTGTGCCAATGACTGGGGTTGATGAGCCTATCTCCCTGCAATGTTTCATAAGCAAAGAAGGGAGGATTCGTGGCATTTGAGCAATTGCAGAGAGAAATATTAAAAGAATGCGGCAACCGGATTGTATTTCTTTTCTCAAACCTATATCTTTTTCTATAATTTTTTTATTTTTGCATTTACATGCAAGTACTGATATTACATTGTGGTACCAAGACCAAATTATAAACGGAGAAACATAAATATATAGCATTAACACATGAAAAATTAACCAATCATTTACTGGAACTAGAAGACGGTTGGAAAACTACCATTCTGTACTCATACGGTTCGAAGAAACCTAATGTTCACCCCAGCCCTATACATCTGCAGCTCAGATGAAGTTGTTATGATAATCTCAGTGTTGGCAGGAGCAAACAGAACATCTCCTTCAGCAACTGCATCTTTGTGGGATCCTGTACGCATTGTTCCCTCGCCAACTGTCACCAAGAAAATTGAAGGACCTGAGACTGCTGGAAACACTGATGATGCTCCCTTGGGAAGAATGCAGCAATTGACTTCAAATTCATCGAAAGGCGGGAGATACCTCGCTATGTATGGACTCAAAGGAAATCCTTTCAGGAGTCCGGGGAAGCCCTGGAAGAGAAACAGAGTGATGCAAATTATGAATTTGCAGTTTTGCTTTATCTGTGACAAGAGTTAATTTGTCTACCTCCTATTAACTCTAGTTTCATATATTGATCACTTCACCATACCACAAAGTCAAGTTCAAAATACATGAACATAAATTTAATTTGAAGGAAACAAATCTTTGCTCTATAACAGTAGATTCAATCAATGACTTCAACCAATATCCAATAGATTCTTACCTGTTTATTTGTGAGCATGGAACAGAGAGTTTGAACGTCACGATGCTTGGGAGTAAGACCAGCCCGAACAACATTGTCTGAAGTTGCCATGCATTCAATGCATTCACCGGAAAGATATGCATGGGGTTCATTTGCACCAAGATACAATGCTTCACCAGGTTTAAGCTTTACATAATTAAAAAAGAAAGCTGAGATAACACCAATATCAGCTGGATATTGCTTTTCTAACTTCAAGATCAGCTGCTCCTTTTCATTCAAGGGCCTTACCTGCACATAAAGAAGAGGAAATATTTCATCAGTGAGTTGTGGACGACATGAAAAAGAAGAAAAAGGAAAATTAAGAAAACTACTTCTCAACATTTTCAAATTCGTAATCAATTCAAAAGTAACTTTTACTCAATAAAATTTACTCAAAAGGTGCATTAATGTTAAATTTTATATTTTGCCATCGCTATTTATGATAATATAATAGTCTTGAATTGAAAAAAGTGAAAATGATGTCTTTAATTGCAATTATCTTAAAACTCAGGGATCCTAATGTTATTACTCCCTCTACCTCTTTCATGCAGGCCAATGTAAAGCACAAGGTCTTTTTAAAAGGAGAGAAAAGCAGGAATTGACGGATCATGAACATTAATGTATGCCACGACTTTAGTAATCAATCAATTGAAACACCTTGCTAACAAAAAAAAAAAAGTCACGAGGAAAAGATTATAAACAATAATAAAAAATTTAAATTTTATTTTCATTAATTTTTTTATTTTTTTAATTTTTTAATAAATAAAAATTTTAATAAAAAAAGGAATGTATGATAAAATAAAATAATAATTAATTTTAAAAATTATAGATTAAAAATTAAATTATTATCACAAAAATTAAAAAAAATAGAAAGTTAAGATTTGAAAGAAAAATTTTGTATTTTATGAATAAAAATATTGTATAATGCTTACCCTTTTACAAGTAGAAATAGTAGCGTAATTAATATAAATAAAATAACTCTAATTAACCCCAAAATATTACAAATTTATTATAAAAATAGAATAAATTAAAATATAATAATATATTTTAAAGTAAATAATATATATTATATAAAGAGATATATAATTTATTTTTAGTATTTTACTCACAAAAAAGAAACAAATAAGATTTAATTATATCGATTTGTTATTGTGATTGGAATTAGGAATTATTATATTAAAAAAATAGGATAAATATTAGGTATTAAGTAAAAATAAATTTTTTAATATATTTTGATAATCCTACTTTAAAAAATAAATAAATAAAGACAGATAATAAATGAAAAAAGAAAAATTAAAATACTATACTACAACTAAAATTTTTGCAATGTTATCAAGGAAAATGTAATATAAATTAATTAAATTTAAGAAATATTTTAATATGTCATTTATGCTCAAAATCAAGATGTTCTCTTAATCAATATCATTGATTCACTTGGATTATCTTGTGCATACTTCTTTTTGACTACGGTGATTCTCTTATACTTTAAAAATAAAACTTAAAAAAATAATAAATTTATTTAACATCTAATATTTTTGTCCGACAATATCCGTGCTTAAAATCACATTATAATATTTAATCGAGCCTAAATTTTAACAGTTTAATATTAAGCACTTAAACAATTTTTTATAAAATAATATTATAAACATAATAACTCTTATTGGCTCTTTTAAGAAAGACACATTTTCCTCAACTTAAAAAAAAAAATTATAATTTTTAAAAAAATTACGAAATGTGAATTTAGTATATTAAAATTTTTAATTTCTATAATAAAATTTAAAATAAATTTATAAATTTTATTAAAATGTAATATAATTCTTTTAATATTAATTTTTTCGTATGTAAAAAAATTAAATATTTAATTCGTAAATTTATACTTATCATTATTTTTTATAAATTAAAAAAAATTACGAACAAGTATCTTTAAGATTTTTCGTAAAAAATTTATTAGAATACCATAAACATTAGATTTCCAAGTTTTATAAGATTATTTCTTGAACTTATTTTCCTACCATTATAAGACCAGGACTTGTCTAGTCCTTGTCAAGGTTCCGTTACTGTTTTTTCTTATATATACACTGGGAATCTAGTAACACAGTATTGCAGGACAATATCGTCATCTATTGGTTTTTCTTCTGAGCTTTCTGATATCTCAATTCTAATGGCTAATTGGTCGAAAATCGTTCTTGAACTCTTGGTCAGAGTTGCTAGCTGGATAAACTCTGTTGCCAGGGTGTGCACTTTATGGTCATGGCGTTCCGTGGCAAATATCCATGCGAATATGAAGAACTGTAGAAACAAGTCCGATCAAATGCCACTGCCACTCCTTATGCTTCCAAGTTTCGGGGACAGTGATGAACGTGATTTCTACGATATGTCAAAGGACATCACTCACACAGTTTGCTTACCTGAAGCAAAACAAAAGAAGTGCTTTTCTTCAAGGGGCTGGCTTCTGACAGTTGATAGAGATTTGAGTATAACTCTTTTGCATCCTTTATTACATGTTCGATTTCAACTTCCAAATATAATGGCTTTTAAAGATTGGGAGGATCATCTTCCTGTGACTGGCATACTCCGTTTCTTTAACAAATTTGCTTTATCAACTAGTAATCTACTGGAGTCGGATTACAGCGTAATGGTTACTTATGGGCACATTAGCAAATTGGCATATTATAAACCAGGTCAAGAAACTTGGATCAGTATAGACACTTGGAATGGGTGGTATTTTGATGTTGTTTATTACAAAGATAAGTTTTATGCCATAAATGCCAAAGGGCAAATAATGGTTTGTGATTTAAGTGGCGATAATAGCAATCCGACTGTTGCAAAACAAGTCGCACAGATGCCATCTCGGCTTGTTAGGTTTATTTTGGAGCAGGTATATTTGGTAGAATTAGACGGTGCATTACTGGTTGTCACGCGAGAAGTGAAAAGTTATGGCACTAGTGCTTTTCAGGTTTTCAAAGTAGACATAGAAAACAATAGATGGAAGAAGGTGAAAGATATCGGAAACAGATCACTGTTTTTGGGTCACAATTCTTCACTATCTGTGGAAGTATTAGACTCTTCAATTTGCAAACCTAATTCTATATATTTCACAGATGATAATCCAGAATTTTATCTTTCTAGGAGAGGATCAGGCGGACGAAGTCGGGGAGGAGGTAAAGACATGGGAATTTATAATATAAAAAATGGTGGCATTGGTCCGCACAGCAAGAACTACTACCGCAGCCGTCTTGCTCCACCTATGTGGGTTGAACAAAGTTTGACTTAGACTTTTCAAGACGTCTTTCCTTTTAAATAAATTCTAGCTTAAGTTATGCATAAGTATTTTTCATTTCTGTAAGAAGAATATGTTACCTATTTTTACTAAAATCGATCGATTATTTAATAATTTCAGACTATGAATAAAGATTATCGATTAAATTTTTATCTTCAATCTTATATTAATTAGAGTAGTAATTTTTTTTTCAAATTAAACCTATTTAAGGAGATTTAAAATTTCACTAAGTATTATATAAAATTTAACACTAAAAAATTAAATAAAACATTGGATTAATTTATTCCTTACATTTAGATGCTAAAGCATACGGGGGGTTGAAAGATATTTTATGGGAAAAAAATAAAAATAAAAATAAATATATTAAAACATATTAAGAATTGTTACTTCTTAAATGAATCAAAAATAATAAATCTTTGACTAACCAGCTTAATTCTACCACAACTAAATTACAAGAAAAAATCCAATCAATAAAAAAAATAATAATAACTAAAGTAAATTGAACATAGAGATTTATTAATCAAAAAAATCTTATGAAATTTTTTTTTATAACATAAAAACCCTTTAAGTTGTTAACATAAGAACTTATAAATGATAATTTTTTTATACAAATCTTATAACCCAATTTTAAATGACTCACTTTAAATAATTCTATTATTTAAAATTTTTAATTCTTCTTTTCTCAATAAAATTTTTGAACGATATATTTATAAAACTAAAATGTTTAACCACGAACAGTAATTAAAACTTTAAAAATCTTACAGTTAGATTTATAGAGAGAAAAAATTTGAAAATTTTTTTAAAAAAAATATGTAAATAAATCTCATTCACAAGAATGTGATTAGTATTTTAAAAAAAATGAATAATACACTTAATAAACTTAGAGAAAGAAATTCTTGCTCAAAAAGCTCAAAAACTCTTAAAGTAGTGAAAAATGTGATTAATTGATTCAAAGATATCATTTCTATTAAATGTGGCACCAGAACAAGCACTGGGTTCAACCCCCAGGTCTGCTTCTCGTATAACTACCACAAAGACTCTTCTGAGCCATGTGAACGTGAATAATTATCAAAATTTTCTATCGTGCAATTTACACTTCCTCTTGTATTTTCTGAATTTATTTCCTCGTTCATAAATATCACGTGAAATCAGCACCAGAATTGGGCAATGGACACCTTTTTTCCCTCTATAAATAGAGAGTTTCGGTTAGCCTCTTAAGCCATCGAAAGCTCTTAGCTAGAGCTTCTCAATATCCCTCTCTCTCTTTCTTGCTCATCTCTTTAAAGAGATTAATTGCTCACCAATAAATCATCCTTCTCTCTGTGATGTAAATTACATATATGGGGGGAGGCATTTATGATGTTGTTGACAGAAGATAGAGGGCACAGATGATGAAATTGATACATGGGGCTAAAGCATCTCCCTCCTTTGTGCTCTCTATTCTTCTGTCATCATCTTCAGCCCCTCTCTCTCTGTACTTTATATCACAACATACATACGAACGAACACTTGCATAA
This sequence comes from Khaya senegalensis, assembly GCA_032402905.1. NCBI lineage: Eukaryota > Viridiplantae > Streptophyta > Magnoliopsida > Sapindales > Meliaceae > Khaya > Khaya senegalensis. The sequence continues at coordinate 4,001,126 of CP135558.1, read as the reverse complement.
CATGTTATAATATTCATTCTTCACTTCGAGCACTGCATATGTTCTAAATTCATTCAATAATTTCCATAACTTCCGGACTGCAAAAATATATACATAGCATAGTTTCCTGAATTCAAATTCATGTCAATTAATTCTTTTTAAGTATTTCTTTCTAGTGTACGTGTTCTGTCATGTTTTCTGCAGGTTTAACTAATGAGTAGTGCACATATCATCACATCACATCAATACGGGCAGTTTGAGCTGTCACACTTCTGCCATCTTCCGCACCACTATTAACTCGTATGACCGTATTTTTTAACAACCTCTACACTGCAACAAACATTAGCAGTCTCTGGACTTTGTTTTGCTTTTTAGAAAAAGTTTGGATTATGTTTGATATACCATGTAATAGGCTTGAATTCATATTGTCAGGGATCAAAAAGTAAACTTTGAAAACAGACAAGGCAAAAACAAAATAAATAAAATAACATGAAATACTTTATTTTAAAGGACAAAATTAATGATACTAAATTATTTATATTAAAATTTTAAAATTTTTCAAGGCCGACAACAGAGTTTTTCCAAGTAATGAAACCTTGGTTAGACAGCATACGACTCCACCATTACCATTTGAACAGAATCAGCTCACATAAGGCCACCGTAATTAAACCGATATATACACAGCCAGTAGTAATTCAAATCTCTCATAACCCAAGGAGCTTGTTTACTTATAACAACAGTTATTGCAGGTGTCAATTGTGGTTATAGTCCTTCAAATTGGTATTTTCTTCTACTTCTGTCTTCGATCTGTCTATTATCAGATCTATCATATATATGGAAGAGAATATTATATGTATGTACAGAAACTAAGAATATCATGGAGGTTCTTTATTCTTATGGTTGGTCGAGAATTGTTTAACATCCAACGGTTGAGGTAGAGCTCTGTCAAATCCCATTGAAATTCATGGAACTCCCCTGTAAATTAGTGGAGAATTTTGAAGTCATCCATCACGATGGACACAGGATGATTCTTTCATCAATAATTTCTACTCAATGGAAAAGCAATTAATGCTGCAAATAAAGAGAATCCGTAAGAAAACTGATCAAATTAAGGCACCTATATTTTTCTATGGGGGAAGAATGCCACCTTATTACATTTTAAACGAATGCAAGATTCTATTATAAATATGACTGTATACATGTATATTTACATGCATAAAATACTGTTGAGTTAAAAAATGCTTAGTTTTCTTGTAAGTATTTTTTCTTCGGAATCTAGGTTAATTAATTGATCTATAAACTAACAATGGGAACTCCTTAATTTTCCAGATCAAACATGGCTCAAATTACATTTTGGGCTGGATTTTAACTATTTTATGAGTTATGCAAGGGTGGCCCTCTTACCCATTTAGATCATAAGCACTAATACAACTTTTACTACTGTCAGATACACTCTCTTATACACTCTCTTCATTTGTTAAGTGTACACATTGAACAAAGAGAGCATTCCAATGTTTATACTAAAAAATAAATAAATGGTCGATTGTTGACCATGGAAATCCCTTCATAGCCAAGAAACCTGACGAATTAGACCAACACGACATTGACAGGCAGGCGTCACATTTCAGCACACGTAGCAATCCCTCCACTTTCCACAGAATTCCTTACCATACAAGAATAGATTTTCATGTGTGCAATAAATCTTCTAGGATCAGGATGAGATCAACATGTTTTTCTACCACATTTCTGTTTTGCAGATTTGTAAACTACCAATCTAAGTTGCAACTACAAGTCTATCTATCAACTAATTTTCTAGCTTCTACATCCTTACTACCTAAGTGAGCAGTTTGAGTATGTATTTTAATTTATTTCTTCACTTAGACAAGTGTTCCGAGAATAAAAGTTAGTCCTCTGTACAAGAAAGGAAGAAATCAAAAAATTGGAAAGGAGTGGTCTTAACTTTGCGATGAGAAGCCATATTTAAAACCCCGAATTGAGGTCATAGTTATGACACTTGTACCAAAAATATCAAACTGGTTCACTTTTCCTTTGAATTTCTATAACAGCTCATGTCTAATAACTATTGAGTAAATATTGTTTATTTTGGACATACAACCGTCACGAGTTTGTTATTGGGTTTTACTACCCAAAACGTATCTACTTAATTAAGAAAACCCAAGTTATATATTATATAGTTCAAACTCACCCGCAAGCGATGTAGGATGTGACATTCTCCCCCCTTTGAACCTTGCGTCCTCGTGAGATTATACAGAACATTCACATATCATAAGACATCATAGATCATAACAGAACATTCACACATTAGGTTGCGGGTTAGCTTTGATACTATATGTAACAGTCAAGGCCCAACAACTATTGAGTAGATATTGTTCGCTTTGGGTACACAGCCCATCACGGGTTTGTTATTAGGCTTTGCAACCCAAAATGCGTCTTCTTAGTTAGGAGAACCCAAGTTATATATCATATAACTCAAACTCACCCGCTAGTGATTATGTAACAGCCTAGGCCTAACAATTACTAAATAAATATTATCCGCTTTGGGTATATAGTTGTAACACTCTAGTTTCTTTTAATTTGTTATATATTTATATATAGATAATAAGTTATATTTTTAGATATATATATATATATGTCTTATATAGGAAATAATTAAATTTTTTAGGAATAAATTATAAATTTGGGATCAAATAGACAAAAAGAGTTAAATTAGAGACTAAATTGATAAATTATTTTAATATAAATAGAATGGTTTATTTGTATTTAAAATTTTAACGTATTAGGAATAAAGAAATAGAGTAAGAGTAAGAGACAATGAAAAGGGAAAAGACAAAGAAGAAGTAGTAAGTTTTTTTTTTAATTTTATATCGATTTTTGAATTAATGATTTGTTATTAGTAATAAGAAATTTTATTATTAAATTTTATAGAATATGATGATTGAAACTTATAATCAGATTTTGGTGTTAGAGTTAAATTTTCGTGATTGTGAAATTAGAAAATTTTTATTTGTAGAGTGATGGTTAAGGAAAAATAAAATTTCTGTAAAGATAATATTATGACAATGGCCTAGTTCGTGAATTTTATAAAATTATATATTTTGAATTTGTCAAAACTATTTTAAGTGAATAAAAATTAAACATCTTTAGGGTTATTATGAATTTTGTTTGATCAAAAATTATTATATTTTCAATTTTTAATGATTTTACGAATTTGACTCTAGATTGCAGGAAATTTGCACATTTTGTAGAAGAACTTAACGACAGAATTATTTTAGTTAATTAAAACATATTAAAAAATTATAAAATTTTATATACTAATTTCTTATTATGTCTTGTTTATCATATTAAAATTTTAGAATAAAATTCTGTCTATAATTTGTTATAAAATTTTGAATGAAAATAACTCAATGTCGATTTTTGTTTGGTATAATTTGACGTTTTGAAAGTAAAATTTATTTCAAATAGTTAAAGTATAAGTTTAGACTCAAATATTTTAATAACTTACTTTCTATATGTCTTTATTATCTCTGTAAAATTTTATAACATTTGATAATGTATTATATTCTCTAAAAATTAATGATTTATGGTTATTTAGCATAAAGCATAATACTGTCAGGATAAGTGATTAAGTTTAGACAATAAAAATGCTTAGTTTTATGAAGAATTTGATATTTAATGAGATTATATGTGCTTTATGGTAGTATATAGAAGTCTCATGAATGCCAATTTTTAATTATAAGTTGAAAGGTTTAAACTAAATTTTATTGTGATCGTTGAGAGATAAGTATACTAGACATTTTCAAAAGAGAATTACAATAAACATATATATATGTTTGAATATATTTTCAAGAATATTTTTCAATTATAAATTTTTATGAAAATATTGTTTTGATATAATTATATATTTCTATGATTGATTATAGGTACATGTGTTATTGTGATTGTAATTGTTTATGATCATATTATTGTAATTACATTTTTTTGTCACATGCATTGGCATTTAAACATCGATATGTGCATTGTGTTTAAAGTAATGAAAAAGTATTTTTGTAAGAAAAGTATTTATAAAAATTAAGTTTTGTGTGTTAGAATATCAAATTTCATTACTTTCTTAATAGACAATTATAAGTTATATAGAACTTTTATTGTTTAACGTGGTCATTCCTTCAAGTTTGGTATTATTGTTATTGTGCATTGTTCCGTATGATATGAGAGAGATCTAAGGGGTACCCCTAGGTATAATGGTCTTCACATTCGTGTGAAGAAGTATTTGTGTATGTAGGAGTACTTATTGATGATCAGGGTGAAGGTATAGCTCTTATTTTCGTGCATGAGTGTTTATTATTTTTGTAAGAAATTATGTCTCACTTGTACTTACCCCATATAGATATGTCATCGACGGATGATATTGGCTCATTCAGTGTTAAGTAATATGTGAAGTTTTACTAAGAAATAATTGAATAGAGATATTTCTAGAAAATTTTGAAAGAATATTACATAATATTTAAGTGTTACTAAATTTTTTTCGAAAACAAACATGATTTTCATCCTATGCCATATTATATGCATACATTGTATATAAGTGTGTTGTATATAAGTATGTACGTATTTTATATTTATGAAAAACTAGTATGCTTACTGAGCTTAAAACTCACTATAGTTTATTGTGATTTCAAATGATTGAAGGATTGTGTCCATGGAGGATAGATTTAGCCAAGCTTCTACTGTCATTTGGTTCCCTAGACATTAGAACTTTGGGGAGTTTCTTTTATTTTATTATTTAATCAAGATTTATTTTAAAAACTTGTAGTTATTTATGATTATTCATAATTAGAAATATTTGACTAGTTGGTTTATTTATAAATTTTTTTGTAAGTTATATGAAATTTATCATGGTCATATGAGTTTTATGAATGTTTTACTATTATTTATGCCTTTAAATTTTGGGAACGTTTTATATGTCATATCCTACATCGCTATCGTGTGAGTTTGAGTTATATGATATATAACTTGAGTTCTTTTAACTAAGAAAACACATTTTGGGTTGCAAAGCCTAATAACAAACCCGTAATAGGCTATGTACTCAAAGCGAACAATATCTAGTCAGTAGTTATTGAGTCTTAGCTACATATGGTATCAAAGCTAACTCGTGACCCAATGTGTGGATATTCTGTTATGATTTATGATAAGTCTTATGATATATGAATATTCTATATAACCCCTCACGAGGATGCGAGGTTCAAAGAGGGAAGAATATCACATTTCACATCACTAACGGGTGAGTTTGAACTATATGATATATAACTTGGGTTCTCTTAATTAAGTAGACACATTTTGGGTAGTAAAACCCAATAACAAACTTGTGATGGGTTGTGTACCCAAAGTGGATAATATCTACTTAGTAGTTGTTAGGCCTAAGTTATTACAGAAATTCAAAGGAAAAGTAAATCTGTTTGATATTTTTGGTACATGTGTCATAACTATGACCTTAATTCGAGGTTTTAGACATGGCTTTTCATCACAAAGTTAAGACCACTCCTTTCTAATTTTTCGATTTCTTCCTTTCTTGTATAGAGAACTAACTTTTATTACTCGAAACACTTCTTTGAGTGAAGAAATAAATTAAAATACATACTCAAGCTGCTCACTTAGGCAGTAAGAGTTTAGATGAGATGTTCGAACAAATTAATGACCAATACAGATACAAATGTGGCACAAAAGCAACAACTCAAATTTACACTAGCTAATACATTTGTTCCCTGACCAATATTAATAGTTAATTCCTCAATAGAATATATGAAATTTTATTAATACAAGTAGAACAAAATACACAGAAACATACATACAAAACTTCAAACTTCTCCATGCACTGAAATGGTTCTGTTATATCGTAAAACAACAAAGAAATAGCATTTTTCTTCTATATTTGCTGCATGAACTTAATCAAGTAGTGGTGGTGGATGAGGTCCAAGAGATGGACCTGGAGGCGAAGGATGACCAAATGGAGGTGGGGGACTAGGTGGTGATGCCTCCGGTGGCCCTGGTGGTAGAAGTGAATGGTGCAAATATGGTGGTGGTGATGGCTCTGCATGTCCTGGTGGTGGTGGTGGTGATGGCTCTGCATGTCTCGGTGGTGGTGGCCGAGGAGGTCCTGGTGGTAGTGGCACGAATAGATCCGGTAGTGGTAGTGGACCAGGCGGAGGAGGATGTATATGGTGGCTCATTTTCTTCAAGATTTTATGCAGGGATATAGGTAAATGGAGTGTGGGAGGTTCATGCCAAGGGAATTGAAAATATATAAAGAGATGATAGAAGGATGTAGAAGCTAGAAAATTAGTTGATAGATAGATTTGTAGTTGCAACTTAGATTGGTTGTTTACAAATTTGCAAAACAGAAATGTGGTAGAAAAACATGTTGATCTCATCCTGATCCTAGAAGATTTATTACACACATGAAAATCTATTCTTGTATGATAAGGAATTCTATGGAAAGTGGAGGGATTACTTCGTGTGCTGAAATGTGATGCCTGCCTGTCAATGCCATGTAGGTCTAATTCGTTAGGTTTCTTGGCTATAAAGGGATTTCCATGGTCAACAATCGACCATTTATTTATTTTTTTAGTATAAACCTTGGAATGCTCTCTCTGTTCAATGTGTACACTTAACAATTGAAGAGAGTGTATCTGGCAGTAGTAAAAGTTATATTAGTGCTTATGATCTAAATGGCTAAGAGGGCCACCCTTGCATAACTCCAAAAATAGTTAAAATCCAACCCAAAATGTAATTTGAGCCATGTTTGATCTTTAAAATGGAGGAATTCCCATTGTTAGTTTATAGATTAATTAATTAACCTAGATTCTGAGGAAAAAATACTTACAAGAAAACTAAGCATTTCTTAACTCAACAGTATTTTATGCTGTAGATATACATGTATATGGTCATATTTATAATAGAATCTTGCATTCGTTTAAAATGTAATAGGGTGGCATTCTTCCCCCATAGAAAAATATAGGTGCTTTAATTTGTTCAGTTTTCTTATGGATTCTCTTTATTTGCAGCATTAATAAACTCGTGATAGGCTTTGTGCCTAAAGTGGATAATATTTACTCAGTAGTTGTTGGGTTTGGGTTGTTATAATTTTCAATAGGTGTACCTTTGCCATCTTATACCAAATTTTGACTATGTTACAATTTAAACTCATCAAAAAATGAAACTTAACAAATTATGAATTCTTTAAGGCTCTAAGTAAACATATACACGTTTTCTACCTACAAGTTTTTTGACTAAAAATCATAGGAACAATATCCAGAAACTTCAATGTTAAATCTCACAACCTTATCCTATGTAAGCATGCTTCCTTCCTTTAACATTAGACTACACTTTATTCCTCATTTCCTCTAAACCAACCTATTTTCTAAATCATGACATATGATAGACACCTCTCATCCACCACCACCACTAGATCCATATGCTCCGCCGCCACCCCTACCACTATACTTTCATGGTCCTCCGCTTCCACTTCTTGAATTCTATCCCTCACCTCTTTCACCCCCTCCTTTTGCACCGCCTCTGGGTCCTTCTAATCCACCACCAGTATATTATGATCCTTACAGGTAGCCTTTGCATTGGCATAGTCCCCCTCCTTCCTCTTATTAGCATAAAAGCTATTAGCAAATACTAAAGAAAATAAAAGCTATTTGTGATCAAGTACGTAATGATGGATTATGCATGCTACAACTAGGAGGCTGCAGGTAGATGAGATGAAAGAAAAAAGCATGCTTTTTTTTCTTATTTCGGCTATCATGTTTAAAGCTGTAACTTTTTGTATGCTTCCTTCTTCAGTACTCTTTATATATATATATATATTAATTATCAAGACCTTATATATAAATTATTGTAGACGATTTCAATGATTTTACTATTTTATTTTATTTAATCCATGAGCATAGCTCTTTGTCATCCTCAGTTCATCAAAATTTCAGACAAAATAAGAATTTTATGGCTTTTGAAACATAATGATGTTGCTCTAAAAGCAAACTAAAATACCACAATGCTAAACTAAGTCAAAGTAAAATATCAAAATATCATATGAGAAATACGTAAAAACCATATAATTGGTTAAAAAATAAAGATTGAGTTCAATTTAGTTTAAGTCATTTTCTAAAACATGAAATTAGCGCAACGAAGAAATGGACTTAAGGAATGAAAAGAATGTGATTAGTTTCATACATTGACTGAATACAAAAAAAAAAATAAATAAATGAGGATTGTCTTCCTTATAAACCCCTTCTTGTTAAAACATCATATATAAAAGATCTAATGAAATCAAATATGTTTACCCGATAAAATGTTGTTAGAAGTTATGAATGAAATAATTAAAGCTATGAAAAGATTTTGGATGGTCTGTTTATTTTGAGAGAAAGATAGAAATGCTCTGTAAATTTTGGAAATCTTCTTCAATATTTACATTATCGAATACAACTTGTATTTATACAATGAGTAATCAGCACTAATTCGATTCATACACTATAACTAATTATAACTAATTAATAACATTAATTGAATCCAACTTAACAGAGCTTTTTTATTTTGTAACTAACTATAAACTAATCAACAACTAATTAATAACTGTAACTGAAAAGGATAGATTCAGTGTAGCTCAACACATCAATAGCCAGAGTGTATCTCAGCACATTAGCAGCTTGTAGCTTAGCATATTAGTAGTTAGCAACCTATAATTTAGCATCTTAAACTCATCTTATCATCTTTCCTTAAGTTGAAGTTCATGGAAGAACTTAAAGCTTGGATCGAAAATAGGAAAAAAGAAGAAATGTTAGAAGTTTAGTAAAAATGTCAGCAACCTAAAATGCAGAAGGAACATAATGAATTTTCAATTCCTTATTAAGAACCTTATCATAAATATAATGAAGATCCAATTTGATATGTTTAGTCCGGGCATGAAATACAGGATTCTGAGCAAGAGCAGAAGCACTTTGATTATCACACTAAATTATAGGCATAATAGAAGCCAATTTGAAGTTTAAAAAGAAGAGAAAGAAGCCATGAAATCTAAAAAAAAAAAAAACAGCAACTAAGGACCTATATTCAGATTCAGTATTGGAATGAAAAATAACCTGTTGTTTCTTAAAGAACCAAGAGACAAGATTATCAATAAAATAAACAACATAATCACCTATAGATTTTCTATCATCTAAGTTACAAGCCCAATTTGCATTAGCATAAGAAACAATAGTAGGAGAACCACAAAAATTAAATTGCAAACCATAATCACTTGTAGATTGTAGATATCGTAAAAGTCATTTGACAGTTTTCCAATATTGATCAATGGGTGGAGCTAAAAATTGGTTGAGCTTATTAACTGAAAAATAAATATTAAGTCTTGTGATAGTAATATATTAAAGAGCTCCAAGTATATTTTTGTAGAAATTTGTATCATTAAAAGAATCATCAGATGTCTTAGTCAGTTTTGAACCAAAAATCATAGGAGTATCACATCTTTTGCATTCTGTCATGTTTGCTCAAGATAGGACCTCCTTTATGTATTTAGATTAAGATAGAATAAGACCTGCAAAATTATAAAAGACGTCAATGCTCAAAAAATAACTAAGCAAACCAAGATCCTTGAGAGCAAAAGTGTGTCCAAGCTGTAAAACAAATGCCTTAATCAGAACCTTAGAAAAACTAGTTACAAGAATGTCATCAATATAGATTAAAATAAGAATGATATATGAAAATGTATGCTTAATGGAAAGAGATGTATCTGTTCAAGAGTTTAAGAAACCCTATTGTATTAAGGTTGTTTTTAGCTCGTCATACCAAGCACAAAAGGCTTGTTTAAGACCATAAAGTGCCTTATGCAATTTACAAACATGTGTAGGAAATTGAGTATCAATAAAGCCCTAAGGCTGAGGCATATAAATTGATTCAGTTAGATTACCATTAAGAAAGACATTATTAATATTAGCCTTATGGACCATCCATTTGTTATAGTCAAACTCAAAACCGATCGAACAATACATGCTTTAACAAAAGGAATAAAAGTTTCATAAAAATCAACTCCTGGAATTTGATGAAATCCTTTGGCAACCAACCGAGTTTTATGTTTAAAAATAAAACCATTAAAGTTGTACTTAGTTCTGAACACCTATTTATTGTCAACAAGAGTATAAGTGGATGAAAAAAGAACCAATTCCTATGTATTATTCTTTTAAAGTGCATCAAACTCTTCTTGCATTACTTGTTTCCATATTGGAATTTGTAGTGCTTGCTTAGCAAACTTAGGTTCAACATATATACCAAAACAAGTATTAGTGGCAAAATAGACTTTTGGTTTTTCAATACCATTCTTAAACCTTATAATCATCAGGTGAATGTTCTGAGCTTGTGAGACAAAAGAATTATCAGCATGTGAAGCATTAACAGGATTAGTGCTTACTAAGGAGAAGGGAGGAGAGGAAATAGGAACTACAGAAGTAGAATGAATGACAGGATGCTGAACTGAAGGAATATGAGAAGAAAAACTTGATGAAGAAGAACCAATAGAAGTAGATAAAAATAAAGAAGAAGATAGAAATGAGTTTTCATCAAAAATAACATGTCAGCAATATACAATTTTCTTGAAGAATGTAAGCACTTGTAGCTCTTATGTAAGGGACTATGACCAAGAAAAACACATTTGGATATCCTAAAATTTAGTTTGTGATTGCTATAACTTCTCAAGTATGAAAAACATGCACAACCAAACACTTGAAGTATAGAATATTCAAGAAAGTAATGGAATAATTTCTGAAAATGAGAAATATTATGTAAGACAGGAGTAGGTAATCGATTGATAAGATACTGAAGTTAGAAAGGCATTCTACTAAAAGGAAAGTGGTAGAGATGCTTAAGCCAATAAGGTTAAACCCATATTAATGATTGTTCTATGCTTCCTCTCTACTACTCCATTTTAATGATGTGTATGTGGACAAGAAAATCTATGAAAAATACCATTCTTAAGTAGAAAAGATTTGAAAAAAATAGATTCTCTCCCTGAGTCAGATTGAATAGATTTAATTAGTAGATCTAGTTGTTTTTCTACTAAAGGTTTGAAATATTTAAATGTAGCTAAGGCTTTGAATTTCAATTTTAGTAGAAAGATCCAAGTATACCTACTATAATCATCCATAATGCTAAAATAGTATTTGAATCCTTGAGTGAAAATGGTTCCAATAAGTCCCTATAAATCCAGATAAAATAATTCTAAGGGTTGAGAAGTCTTAATTTATGACTTTGTAAAGTGAAGTTTGTGACTTTTTTCATATTGACAAGCATCACAGAATTAAGGAAAGAAAACTTTATTTATATCACAAGGCATTTTACAAATGTTCAGAATGAGCTTAAGAGCCTAAGAATTTGGATGATCAAATCTCTTATGCAACAAATCAATGAAGGAACAAGTAGAACTGTGAGTAGTATTAGCTAAGGCAGATTTTGTAGAACACAAGTATGAACAGATTATATTCTGACATTGATTATAGACTTTATTTGAAGGAAAACTAAGAGAAGAAAACATAGAGACATGAGTAGAAATCGAAAGGTTGAACATGAGACTTTCGAATTTAAAGATGACTTGAGTAGCAGCCTACACAACCCCTTCGAAACCACTCCCTTCAGTAACACATTCTTTAGTTTCTTGTCCTTTATGAAACATAAATTATCACAAAACTCAATTATTATATTATTATCAGCACTTAACCTTGAAATACTGATCAAATTCTTTGTTATACCAGGTACACAAAGCATATTTCTTAATTGTATGCATAAAGAATTTGCACATTCTGTAAAACATAAAGTAGAATTGCCTATATGAGTTATAATCAATCTAGCACCATTTCCAACAATCAAATTTTTAAAACCAGTGAACTTACCTTAAATAGTTATATTTTTAAGATTGTTAGTTAAATGGTGAGTAACACTGCTGTCCAAATACCAACCTTCATCAGCTTTACAATCTTTATGAACAGTGCCAACATATGCTACTTTATTTGATTGATTTCCTCTTTTGTTGAAATTTTGAGAATAAGTTTGTTGTTATGAAGATCCAGTCATCTAAATGTCATAGTCTTTATTAAAACGATGATAACATATTTTAGTTGTATGACCAAATTTATTGTAGATCTGACATAAAAGTTTTAATCCTCCTCTTTTAGTTGAGATTGATCTTCCACCCTGAAACACTCTTCCAATTTGATTAGCCTGATTTTTTCTGCCTCTTCCATCAATAAAATTATAAAACTGCTGACTTTCACCTTTCTTTTGAAAGCCTTTAACTTGAGTGTAATTTGCCAAAAAATGGCCTTTAGTAGCTACTGCATCATTGACATTGTTTTGCTGAATTCTACACTCATAAGTAACAAGCATTGAATACACTTCATTCATGCTCAACGAATCACTTCTACTAGTTATGTTCACCACAACAAATTCATATTCAAGACCTAATCCACTTAGTAAATAGAGTATAAAATCATTATTACTAAGAGGTGATCCAGCAGCTATAAAGAATCAATCCAATATTGAGAGTTTGTTAACAATTTAACAAATTGTTAACTTTAAGAAGCGTACCATACAAAAATAACTAATGTTTCAAGTTTTGAATTTGGTAAAAGCTCAAACAACAGTATTAGTCAAATGACCAACATTCAAGACTATAATTATTGGAAATAAAGAACACATTATAAACAATAAACAAAAGGAAATGAACAAAAATGTTACAAAGTATGATCAACAAATTACCATAACATTACTGCAGTGGGGAACGCGAAGAAGAAGAACTCCTTAATGCTAGAGAAAATGTCCTTCGAGACAAAACTGTGGGTTTTCTCAAATGATGAAGAGTATCTTATATAAAGTGCAAGAATGATCACATTGAACCAATAAGATATGCCAATGGATAATGCTGCTCCTATATTTCCTAAGTATGCGTTAAATACTAAAAACCAACATATAAGTATTTGAAAACATAGAGTTGCACATGAGCTTAAGAGCATGGATTGAATCAAGCTCTGAAATTAGAGGTTGTGAGTCAATGATGGAAGAAAAGCAAAGGCTAGCAATGCAGGAATAAGCCAAATTGAAAATTTGCAGGATTCAACAGAAATCTGAGGGTCCTGGCCTACCAGTATTAACACTTTGTCCATGAATATCCAAATAATAGATATTGGGATAAAAATTGGAATGAGAAATATAATTTGTTTTAGTTGATTGATTAAAAACTTATTATTTGTAATTCATCTAGAAGGTAACAAATATAATTTGTTTGTTTGTTTTTTAATTTTTCAATTAAAATACTTTCACCACCCCCTAAAGCATTTTAAGGTTTAAATATAGATTTTTCAAAAGTAATTAGAAGACAACCATGCAATTCTCTTAAATTTGTCTAGGGTATAACAATATAAGTAAGCAAAATGAATAGAGTAAACCAAAACACTAGTTAAAATAATACTTGTTTTCAAGCTCAAAAACAACTTCATAAATTATTTGGTTTAGCAAAGGATAATATACTTTCTTAATAACTTAAAGGGTTTAAAACCTTTGAGGATGATTAATCAATCCCTTCGCTAATAATTATCGAAAGTTTATTAATTTGTCCATATGTTCAAGTTATATTTGCAAAGGTGTTTAATGAGTTGGCCTGGCTTAGCTTGCTTACAAAATTTAAGCCCTAACTGGCTTATATGTTGGGCTGGCCTAAGCTTGCATAATATTTATGTCAAGTTAAGCCTGCCTGCTTCAAAATTATGATGCTCGGCATGGCCCATGATGCCTAGGCTTGGGCCAGCCTGTAAGTCCAAGCCAAAAAATAAAAAAATTGAAATTAAAAATCTACTAACCCACTCCATGGCCTATATACACTCACACCTAGTCCAATCTAAAAATTAAAAAGGAAAAGAAAAAGAAAAACTTGTATGATTAGCTTTCTTTTTAGGGGAATGTAGAGAAGTGGAAGGAAAATAGGGTGAGAGCTTTCTTTTTAGGGGAATGTAAAGAAGCAGAAGGAAAGTAGGGTGAAGGATCTGGCATTGAAGTCATTGCATTTTTTTTTTGTAAATTCTTGCTGATTAATTAAGAGATCTTGAGTTGTTGTTCTTGGTTGTCTATGTTGATTGTCTTTATTGCTAAGATTATTTTTACTGTTATAAATAAGGCCTAAGTTAATTTACAATTTGGCATAAAAAGAAGAACAAAATAAAAGGAAATAAAGACAAAGAAAAGAATATTGTAAAAAGAATAAACTTTGCTAAATGAAAGGGAATGTAGGACAAGTATATTACATTTATAGCGAAGCAAATTAATGGATTAGAAAGAGTGTTTGTGCTATTAAGACTGGTCTTAATTTTTTCACATGGACATAAACACTAAACTAATTTCAATTGTAATATTCATTATTTTGAGTCTAGAAACACAATGATCAAGCTAAAGATGTTATGCTATAATATTTTATGTATTAAAAAATATTAATACAAATATAATGCCTAGTTTATAGAAGCAAAAACTAATGCTAGTTAAAACTAATTGTATTCGTGGTGGCTTTGCATTTTTTTGCTGGAATTCCTTAGTCTTTTAGGCATATATTTTTGTTAAAATACTTTTCTCTTATTTATTTCATTGTAGTTTGAACTTTGAACAATCTAAATGTCTAAAATTGGATCAATATGAATGCATAAAACTAGTGACAAATATCATATGATAAAACCCAACTAAGAACAATTTCCTTAAATCCTTTTCATAAACTAAGATTATGTTAGAGTAGTAAGATTTAATAATTTAAATCCTTATTTATTCGAAAGAAATAAATAGCCATAAAAGTATAGAAGAGTAAGGAATAGTAAGAGAAGGATATAACTCAAGTAAGAAAATGCAAAAAAAAACACATGTTTGATTAAAAGTTTCTACTTTTGACTATTGATGCTTCATAATTGGAAGAAATAATTCATCAAACAAGAATAGAGAGGCAAAACCATGGTTTGTTATTGCTCAGCGAGAATTTATCTAAAGTTAAGTTATAATTTGACGCCACCATTAACAAATAAAATATGAAAGAACTCTGCATGCTACAAAAACATAAAACAAATTAATACACCTTGAGTAAAGCAGATAAAAAAAAGTGAAGCAAGAATGTCAAAATTTAAACCTATGCTAAATAATGTGTTCAGAAAACAAATTACAAATAGCAAAAAAATCAGTATAAATTAAATTAATTTAACTTACAATAATTCATTAACGAATTATAGAAACAAAAATTATTACCATTAGGTTCAGTTATTATAAACGTATAGATTTCTATTATTTCTTATAAAATACATAATTAATTATAAATAGCATAATTAATATCATGTAGATTAAAAATTAATTCATGAATTATATAAATAAATTACAAAATTAATTACATTAAATACTAAATTAATAAAAGGAGGAACCCTGCAAGAGTAAAATAAACTTGTTTATTAACAAATGAGAGTTAAATTTAAAAAAAAAAAAAAAGGATTTATTATTGATCTAGTGTTAAATGTTTATGATAACAAAACATTTAGTTAATAAAATAATGGCACATGTCCAATTCTTAAGTATTTTTTTTATATTTGATTTCAATTGTTTCTACGTACTTAAATAATGTTGAGTGAACAAAAATTAGATGGTGTGGATCAAGTTATGCTGCAATGAGCATTACTAGCTCTAAAAGAGCAAGAACATAAAGAGTTTGAGATAATTTTACGTTAGAATCTCAATTAATAATACAACAAAAAAAACATAAAAGCTATTTGTAATTTATGTAAAGTTGTTTTTAGTATTGAAAGTAAAACTAGACATTTGAAACAACATAAGACAAAATATATGTAATAGCATGCTTTCCGAAAGACAGTACCAAATCTTTATTTGCACCAAATATTTCCAAAGATAACACTGACACATGTTTTAAATACTCACATAAAAATATGAGAGAAGGAATAGTTAAATGGATTGCATCAAGTGAGTATTCTTTCACTCAAATAGAAGACAAAAAATTCAAAAATTTCATGATAAAATACCTTTAACTTTCTTTTAAATTAGTTTATAGAGTTACATGTAAGAGCAATTGTATAAGATTATTTTAACAAATAACAAAAAAAAATTAATTGTAAATATTCGTTTATTTAAAATTGTTAGATTAAATTTAATAGATTAGATTATATTTATGTTACTTCCTATTATATTGATGATAATTAGATGTTACGTAAAAAAATTATTGTGTTTAATGAGTTGGGAATTTTTGCATAATATTTTTTTTATTTTTAATGCAATGATGAGTATTTTTAAAAAATATAATATACAAGATAAAATTTTTAACATTATTTTTAATAATACATTTATCATTAATGTTGCTATTGAAATGTTTACTAATAATATAGCACTTGTACGTAATTTTGGCACACAATTTTTTTTGTATAAAATTTGCTTGTTATATTATTAATTTGATTATGTAAGATAGTTTAAATTTAATTAATTGTCATATAGAAACGATTAAATATGCAATACAATAAATTTCATCAAGGGGTTTTAAAAGGAAATAATCTTTATGCAATACAATAAATTTCATCAAGGAGTTTTAAAAGGAAAGATTTTAATTCTTCTTTGTTGTATTATGGATTACAACTTAATAAATTTATACTTAATGTGAAAACGAGTTTGAATTCTACTTATTTGATGTTGAAATTTTGTGTTAATTATAGTAATGCAAATACTAATTTTTATAATAAAAATTGGGTGATATGCTATTAAATTCTAATAATTGGATAATGGTATTTAATTTTATGAACTTTTTAGAAATATTTTATAATATAAAATTATCATATTCATGTGTTTATTTTTCAACTTGATGTTATGTTTTGAATCATTTATATGATATTAGTTATACTTTTATTACTTATAGAAATACTAATAAGTTTCAACATATTTGTTTTATTATGGAAGAAAAATTTTAAAAACACCAAAGAAATATTTGAATATTATTTATATATGTAGCAGTAATAGACTCTCAAATAAACCTTTTCGGTACAATTAAATTAATAAATACAATTGCAGAAAATTTGAGTGTTACATTATGAATAACTTTTTTTTTGAGAACTTTTTAAATAATATTTATATCCAATATCAGAGTATAATCAAAATAGAAATACTAATTTATGAATGCAATGATAAACCTATAACTAATATCTCTTTATGAAAATTTTAAATATTATTACAAATAGATTTGCTTACTCTTCTTCTTTTACCGGCTCTAATGTATTAGAAAAATATATTTCTACTTAATTATAATTTAATTTTTAGTATAGAATAAAAAAAAAATTTGATGTTTTGTAATGGTAGAAAATGAATGATCTACTAATTTTTTTGGTGTTTATAGTATTATCGAAATCTGCTCGAGTGCAAGAAATAGGGTACTGGATGAATACAAATCAAGATTGTCATTAGAAGTATTTGATTGCCCGACATATTTAAAAGATTGGACAGATGCAAAATAAAAAATTCAAGATCAAGTCTGAGATGATAACTGAGATAATGATGATATGGAAATGGAGAGTTATTCTATGAATAAAAATTAGTTTGTAATATTTATAATTTTCTATTTAAAATTTTTAATATTTATAATTTTAATATAGAATAAAAAAAATGAGTGAAGTATAAATGATATATGGTTTAGCATGTGATAATCTAGTTAGAATTTATTAAAATTGTAATGATGTAAGTTCATTTATTTAATTGGAAATTAATTTATTTAATTTTATAATTTATAAATTAAATTAATTAAAAGTTTAGAAATAAATGGGCCAAAATTATATCTATATAATACATTAATATTATTTATTTATTTTTATTTTTTCTTTTATTCTAATGTATTTGCCATTTTTCAATTATATAATAGGTTTTTTTTGTACTTTTTTAATATATTCATGGACCATGGTATTCCTTTAATTAATTTTACAATATTTAAAAAGTAAAATTTGTAATAATTATTTGAAACTAGTAGTATTACTATTATTATGTTTTGATTTTTTTTTATATTTTTGTAATATGTTAAAATTGAGGAAATGAATGAAATAAATTAATAAAAAAAGAAAATTAAAAAAATTATCAAGGGCCAATAGGCCTCTGTGCTTGGCCCAACCCCTTGCAAGTATTAAGGTCCAACCTGGCCCTTCAACATATTGTGTTGTTCTAAATTCGGACCTATCCCTTTTGACATCTTTACATGCTCGGGCACTCTCACCAATTATTAAAGTCAAGCTAAAGTAAAGTTTCAACACTATACTCAATTGCACACATCAGGATCAACAACAAATATCACTAAAAATCTTCTATGCTAAAGAAAAGTGTGTGCAAGGATGGAAAAAAATCCTTGTGGGGATGACGGTCCACAGGGGCCTGCCTTATTTAAAGCAGGGATCAGAGAAAATTTTGTCCTCGAACTTGAACACAAGACAGGGATGGTTTGTTCTTGAACTTGAAAACAGGGCAGAGAAAAAGATGTATCCCCGTCCCTATTCCAATATATTTAAAATTAAAAATAAAATTAACACACACACACACACACACAATTATATTTTACTTTCTT
>CP135558.1:3903832-3981977 GCA_032402905.1 Khaya senegalensis | reverse complement strand
AGGATATTTATGCATTGCATTTTCATTCTTTTAATTTAATTTATTTTATTTTCTTCAAAAAGTTTAGTGCTTTGTAACTATTGCCGAAGTTGTGTAAAGGTCATGTGATTGTAAGGCGTGGATTCAGTAGAATGCGCCAAGACTGTGTTTGGATGCAAGGGATGGGAGTTTAACCGAACTATGCAAACGAAATACTATAAGTTTAAAACTCGTTGAGTTACAGCCTGTTGATGCATATTAATGATCAATTGAGTTGATAAAAATTTAGACATTGGTTTTCATTATTTGGATGCTTGCCAGAGTGTTGTATATGTGGGAAGAATTAATATTAAGGACTGAGGTTTTACGGGGTAATTTTCTGAATGATAAAAATGGTGAATTTGCGGCTTTTGTGATTTTTAAATTTGTACAGTTGAATCTTTTGTTTAATTCCATTCGAAAAAGGAAAATTCACGAGAGAGGCAATCTTGGAAAATCATATGTTTTTCTAGAGGCAATATATTAGATTAAACTAAAATTTACAAATACTCTTCACTAGTTATTATTCCTATTTTGCAGTTTAATTAGAATAATGATAAAGAGACAGTTTTACAGGGTAGAACATACTGATAGAGATCGTGCTACAGATTCATCTTCGACTTTGGTCTCAGAGTCAGAGGTAGACAGACAAACTACAGAAGAATCAGAAGATGATGAGGTTGCAGAATTGAAAGAAAATGATGAACATTGTTCAACTTCTTTTGGTTTATATCTTTTTTTCAAAGTATTATTTATGTTTTCTACGATATTTTGCTTCCATAATGCTCTCAATAATTCTTCTGTAGTTGGCATATGAATTTGTGATTTTTGGAAACTTTTATTTTACTTTGCGGCTGCTTTTTCTGCATTGTTATATATTTCTGGTTCAAGATTATGATATACCACTTAAGCTTATGTTTTTTTTTTTTCTTGGAATCTGTATTATGTTCTTTTGTTTAATGCCTTTATGTATCGCAGCTGAGTACCCTGTATTAATCTTTGTGATCAACTTTGGTGGCATAGATCATGCCCTTGTGATTTCCAATTTAATGCTGTTTGCACTTTGTGTATTTCAGTATTTAGGGATTGAATATCTGGGATATTTTCTGAATGTTGATTATGTTTGAACTTTTTAACAAGCAATCTGGTTTATATTTTCTTTTCTCTTTTGATTTGGATATTACAAGATATGAGAGTGAGGATGGCTCAGCAGATAAGATTAATGTTGCCTCACCAGGTAGGATGTGTATTTACCATCAGTACTGAAAGCCATTTATCTTATTGCATCGATCGTTGTAATTTGGATGATAATAGTTGCTTCATGTTTCTATGTTTTTTCCGTTATCTAACAGCTCAAGTTCAATTTTTCATAAAGATCCCTAAGAGGGTAATGATCTCTCTTTGGCTAACATTTGAGTTGCTTTTTGGGATCTTACAAATCAACTCATCGATATTAAAATAGCTACTACTTTACACATGGAAAGTTTCTTGTTTTAGTCCATGTTTTACGTTTGATGGAGGCAAGATCTATATAACGATTCTATCATTAGGACTATGAGTTTTAAACAATTTTTACTTAGGTCTTTAGTTTACACAGTAACTATGAGTTTAACCTATTACAAAATAAAGTTTTAACAGTTCTTGCCGTAATTTTGATATTTGTTCTTTTCTTTCCGCAAGGGTTCTGTTCAGCCTTTTGGTGGTAATATTTGTGATCTGATATGCAATGTTTAATACATTTTTTATGCATTTCAAATATGTTTATTCCACTTTTAACCACATAAATTTATCTTCTTCTGCATTTCCTAGCCATTATTAGTCTTGAAATGTTCCCTATTTTTCAAAAAGTAATACTCCAATTTTTGTCTAATTGCCTAAATTCATTAAACATCTAGATTATTTGCGTTCTTATCCATGTTTTATTCTTTCTGGGAAATGGTTTGTTTCCTTGTTTCTCTTTCTTGGGTGTTTGACATTATATTGATGGCAGGTGTTATTAGTGAAGATGATGGTGAAACTGGAAATGCCAGAAAACTCTTTGTAGAAAATCTGATTTATAGTAGATGTGGTGTCAATGATACAAAATCTAATATCACAGCTGAGAGGGAATCTGTTCCAGCTGATTTTCCAGACTGTGTACTAGAAATCAAATCAGTTTTCAGATGCAAAATATGCCCCAAGAGTCCTCTGTTTGACTGAAGAAACATTGAGGGCTCGTCTTTATTCCAAGGTAATGTGTGACATGTGAGAACATCTCGTATGCAACAAATAGATGACTGCATGCTTTGTGTTATTTTGTGCTTTGTGTTATTTTGTGCTTTGTGTAATTATTGTTAATTCCCGAGTTGCCAAGGAAGGTAGTTGGATATGAATGATTACATTAGGTCTAATATCTTGTCACAAAAGTTGATCGAATTTTCTGAACTGTGCTTGGGGTGGGTGAATGGCTGTCTAGTAGTCTTGTTTACTAACACTCCATTCCTATGAATGATTTATCTATTTGGTTTCAGCCCTTAAATGTTGTGATGTTTTGTGCACATAACAACACATGCTGTTTGTATATACACAGTAATGTGCATCATACTTGATTTACCTTAAATTGCTTTCTCTATTTCGAAGTTCTGAAATTTAGTCTTGTGGCTCTAGGGATTTGGTTACAATGAAATAGGTTGGGGTTATGATCTCTGCACTTGTACTGCTAAATCAATCCTTGCTTGGCTTGTAATTAAGTGTTCTTCGAACAGTTTCTGGAGAAAATAAACCCAAAAATGGTGGCCCAGCATTGGTTTCCCTCTTTGCAACAACTTGTGGTTAATATATGAAGCAAGACAAATGAACTTTCCATATAATTTCTGCTATTAAATTCAAATTGATTTAGATGAAGATGAGAACCGTGATAGTCTCTGATTCGTATGAGCCTACCACTGGCTGTCTAACGAAACATATTTATT
This sequence comes from Khaya senegalensis, assembly GCA_032402905.1. Classification (NCBI taxonomy): domain Eukaryota; kingdom Viridiplantae; phylum Streptophyta; class Magnoliopsida; order Sapindales; family Meliaceae; genus Khaya; species Khaya senegalensis. The sequence continues at coordinate 3,979,008 of CP135558.1, read as the reverse complement.
ATTCTAGAGACATGCTCAATCTGAGAAATTATTGAAGGAACACAGGTTGAAGGCCATACTCAATGATGATGGTAAAATTGAGAAACAGGAGACAGCTGCAGAGATGCATGCTCGAATTGTAGCTTTTGCACTGGTTTTATTATTATATTATAATTTACTTAATTACTTTAATTTGGCAGTCCCAATTCCCAAACAATTGAACTTATATTGTTTTTGCACATAGGCTAACTCGACTCTTTGTACCAGGATAAACCTAAAATGAAAGACCAAAAGAAGGAAACGGGAATTCCTCAGGAAAGAGGTAAGTAGGTAGAGGTGTTAAACGGGCCGGCCTGGCCTGCAAAATTCAAGCACAACGGGCTAACAGGTCTGGGCTGGTCTGGTCTATAAAAATTAAGACCAATGGGCTAACTGACCTGGGCCCATTAGGCCATGCCAGACCGGCCCTCAAGCCTTTACAAATTTTTAAAAAATTATTTTTTATTGTTTTTTGATGTGGAGCCTGCAAGCTCGAGCCTGCACCAGACTGGGCGTCACTATTCATGACCGGGCATGGGCTTCCATATACAATTGATCGAATTTCCTGCCACCTATCACAGAAAAGTGGATGAAAACTTGGCCAAGAAGAAAGCAAAGGAATCGCCATATAGTACAACCAAGAAAAGGCGTGAAAGTGAACTAAAAAAAGTGCTATAATCATGTTTGCTTTACAATGGGTCAGGGTATATCGGCAGCGAGGGTTGAAACAAAGTAATTGCACCTATAGTTTCTATGAGTAGTGTAGTTTATGCAGGGCTACTATAGCTCTCGTCCTGTGATGTTTTAGTGTCTTGCTGTGGAAAATTCAAAGTGGTTTGCCTAATTCGTTTTGCTTTTCACTTTCCAATTTGGGTCTGGAATGTATCATGCCTCCAATGGTCGTATCTTTAATCCAGAAGTAAATTTACATGAATTTGTTATAAATGATTCGCAGGAACCAAATTTTTAAGTTTTGAGCTTGAAATGAGTGAGTGAAGACTGAAGGGTATGTACCAAATCAATTTTGCCTATCTCTGTAATTAATATATAATGATCAAACAGACAATTATTGGCACAAAATTAGCATTGGCAAGGTAAAGACGAAACAGAGTTTGCTTCTTATTGGTAGACTGAAATTGCAACACAGAGATGCATAGTTCAATAACAAGTCAGGCCAGATTCGACTAACTATATCAATAATAACTTCCTCAAAAATCTCCATCCATAAATTGTGAAAATGAAAGCGTTATTCCACTGCTGAGATGGAAGTTCAACTAAAATTTTTGCAAGGACATAATGCAAAATAATTACCTTGACACATACTTGAATGACCAATTCGGTGGTTAGGAAGTAGGTATGCCCTGTAATTGTTAAATTAAGGTTGCTGATTGTCAGAAGGATGATCAGGCAAAGCCGATGATTCATCTTCGTTTCGATCAATTTCAGTTGGTGATTAGGTGGATGGGGTTCGTCTCCTTTTTGACTGTTCTCGGTATGAAAATTGATGGGGAACTTCGTAACCCATGGTTTATAAGACGATATGTATCTTTGGACGCTATCAATCAAAGCCTCTGCAGAAGCAGTTGCCCAGGATCTTTGTTGACTTGGTAGCCCGCACGTACAAACTCTTGATCAAGGCAAGAGCTGCAGCACCAATATCTTCTTTGTGAATCTTTGATGGGTCCGGTGAGTCAGCCTGCAGAGCATCCTCCAGAGGATATGACCAAAAGAGTGTGAATGAGGTCTGATTCCTAGGTAAAGCAAACATATCTAATCCGAAAAATTGAAACAAGGGAGTCAGTTAAAATTGCCTGTAACCCAAGCGATAGTTTCCAACATTGACGGGCCCAACAAGTAAACCTTCTAATATTTGATCGTAAGTTTCGTCCTCGGGGTAACACCAGCTGTCAGTTTGGGGAGTATTTATTGTGTCTTTTCTGATAACTTCCACCAACGCTCTAAACAAAATGATGAGTTTGATAACTGGTTGCATTGAACTTTCACACTTAGTTTGTTGTATTTCTACCCCTTCACTATTGGCCATATAATCCACAGTAAAGAAACTCTCTTCGTGAGCCTGAATAGGAAGTGGGATAGATTGTTGAAGGTCAAAGTTAGCCTATTAACACTGACACAAGGAGAAAATGATATCCAACCAAACCATTTTCTGGAATTTCAATCACTTTTTGATAAACTGACAAGCTCTTGACATTTCAATTTCTAGCAAACCATTTAAATTAGCATTGAAACTTCAAATAAAACCATCATTCATGTCGCTTTTGCCTAAGAATTCTATTTTTTTTCCCCCTCCAATTAACAACACTAAACATGACCCTTACTGAAAATCAGTCAAAATTAAAAAATTTAATCAAACTCCCAACAAAGAGATGTACAAAAACATAAACAAACGCAGAAACATAAGCAATAGAGAGAGGGAGAGTAATCATCATCTTTGAGAGAAGTCATGCACTCGTACGAGATCTTGAACTGAAACGGAGCCAAAACCGGCGCTGGGTTATCCAGAACGGTCAAGTTCGTAAATTTCACAGCAGTCATTGTATCGAATACCAGGATAAGGCCCCATTAGAACATAATTCCACGTACAGATCGATGAAAACCCAAGAATCCTGAACGTTCATCGTACGGTCCTCAAACGAAAGCAAGAAACAGAGAGAAGCAGTATCACAATTACAAAGGCAGATTGTCCTTTGTCTTAGTTTAAAAAGATTTGATTTTGGGTTAATGGGCTTTGAGAATCAGAATCAGACAAGTGATATAAAGCAGAGAACACGGGAAAGAGTGGCGTCGGCTTTCAACTACTTAAAATTGAACTGCGGTTGTAGGGAATTGGAGGGAGATTGAAAGGCGCTTGCTCGTCTCGGCTCGGCTTGAACAAACGGCGTTTTAGTGGGCAGACTTTGAGTTTGGGGCTAAAATCAGCGAGTGCCATGAATTCATTCCATTTTTAATTCACTTCCATTTCAAGAAATAAAAATGTTGTTATTAGAATTAAAAACTCATTTAGTAACTCGTTTTTAAAACAATATGTAAACAAAACCAGTAACAATGGAAATATGCTAATTAAGCAAAGTTGGGGACATTCAATTTGATTCTACAGCACATCCTGTACAATCAAGAACTGGAAACTGCATCTGGGGATACACTGTACATCAAAAACCGGTGCTAAAATAACAGCTTGAGCAATTATTCACCTAATATTCAACCTTTGCCTGTCACGTCCATCTTTCGAGTCTGAGAGTGAAACATTTCTGCTATATCTGCAGCAGTGCTACATTCCTCCGGATTTCTATCAGATACTGAATGTATAAACCTAGGAAATCTAATTGAGATGCCACGGGTTGGATGAACCAAACCTATAGCAGCCTGGTGAACCGGTGATACTGTAAAGTCTGCACCTCTTATTTCCCAAACGAGTTCTGGAGAGAACCACATATCTGGAACCTCATCTGTTCGATAGTAAGATGGTTTTTTTAATAAGATCTTATCCTCAGAAAAAAATTCCTTCATCTGCAAGTCAATATGCAAACCGTGGTTATTAATCTGATAAAGGATACCACTGGCGTAACCTGTAAGATAAATGATGTCAGACCTTGAGAAAGGTCATTAAAAGAACTCAAGTAAACCTTCATAACCATAGCTAAGGCTCTGCTTTTTTTCAGGAGATTGCCAACCCAGAGAAGAGCGAAATTGTTTTGTCCTTCTAACTAACTACAGAAGAAAAAATTAACCCAAGTAACAAGCTCCCTGTGCGGCACAGATGACAGAAATACGCACTGTGATAAATCTTCCTACATATAGTAATCAATTGATAAGAAGGGAAATAAGAAGGGAAACATCTTTAGTTCGTCACTAGGGCTTCGGAAAGACATTTTTTATGGGACTCTGTACTTGACAGATTGTAAATTCACACAGGTGAATTTTGAATCCTAAACAGTCACCAATTAAACCTTGGTTCCAAGAGAAGGCAATTTTTTGCAAAATATCTAGAACTATTTGACTTCTCTGGCGGATAAAAGATGGAAAATGCAAGCTTCATCTGAGAATACAATACAATAATATTACTTTCAAGCAGCTTAATTTGGTCTATGCATCTGTAATCTTGACCTTACTGACAAGACAAGCTAAATGGCAAACACTTTCTATAATACCTATCATTACATCTATAACTACATTGACATCTTACCTCCATGTAAAAGGAATCAGAGAACCCAGACATGACACGGCACACGCTTTGGAATTCCTCAGTCTCAGGGTTGTAACATGCCATGAGGAATGGACTGTACCTGCAGTATGAAGTAGCAGGTAGAAAATAGAGACATCAACATATGAAAGATTTGTGTAGGATCCTGTCACCATCATAAATATTCATATAGGAAGCATCGGTGATTGGATTGAGTCAAAGCACCGGTATTGCTTTCTTTGCAACTAATATACAGCAACTTTTTGCAGCCCTCAGTCACACATAACACAAAATGCATTCTCCATTAGCCACATTTAGATTGAACACCCCTCTAAATAATACCTGACTTACAGCTTAACCATTTTCAAAATTTTATTAATTTTCACTATTGCTGCTCTTTTTTCCTACTCTGTGAACTACTCCAAAGTGAGACTTTGGGGACAAGGAATATGAATAGAGTCCAATCAAGTAACCACTGGCTGGGTACGAAAAGGAAGAAAAATGAGAAAATTACCATCCTGCCTTCCTCCCATTGCCATGCCAAGCACCAATAGGTACTAGATCAAGAGAGTCATTTAACCCTTCCACATAATCTTGCTTCACCTGAAAATGAGCAACAATTAATTTTCCTTTATCACAGCAACAAAAAATGTAAATATGAATCACATAAAACCTTTAACCACGTTTCACTACGCTTTGATGGAGAATATCCAGCATCAACATCTAACAATTTAACCATCATCCCTTCACATGAAGAGTGGAATGCTGCTTTGAGAAAATTATTTATCTTAGTTAGTGTGACTTCACTTGTCAAACAAGCATCATCTGCTTCCACCTAGAAATCAGAAAACTGTATCAGCCTCTAATTACACAAGTACAGATTTGGTCAAAAGTTGAGACAAAAGTACTTACAGTCATTTCTTTTGCATACTCAAAGTAACCCAACTTTTCGTCACAGAACAAATTTTTGAAGTCTGTATTTCAGATGTAATGGGGAAAAGATGGAGTTGGATTTAGAAACTACAAGGTTTGCAGGATATAGGGCTCATTGTCCAGTAAACAAATTAAAAAGAAAGACCAGAAATGCATACAGTCTCGTCTCTGACGGAGTGTATAACCCAACAGCCTGTAAAAGAAAAGTCAATTAACCATTTTCTACTTCGGTTAGAAAAAAGCAATCAATTGCATAAAAATACTAAAAACACAGCCCATGTTTTGTTTACAGCTTGAGATTGATTCTCAACTACATCGTTATATGATATACAAATTTGATAATTAATCGAGTAATAATGAATCTAGAATTAGAACTATTGATACCATGATTGAAAGATTAAGAGTGGTAATTGTAGTATATCCATAGTCAGAATTTGAATTTACACCACATATTGTTTTCATCCTCGTACATTTTGAGCGTGTGTGTCTATGTGTGATCAGAAAATCAACTATTTTAAGGAGAAGGTCCAAGATAATTACTGCTTTCCATTAGCAAACATGATATCAAAGACAAATACACAAATGTCAACCTGCACAGCATGAAAACAAGAATCATTAATATGCTGCAACTTCAAATGGCCGAAGACACATGTCGAAATGCACAGCATGAATAAAACCCAAATTTTAAAGAGGAACCGCTAATATTGCTGCAAATCTAACAAAATTATCATGAGAGTTGAGTCCATTTGCTAGTTCTCTAGGCATGCTTGATGGGAGTACGAAATAAAAACACACAACTTCTCTGTTTTTCACAAATTCAAATTGGGAAGGGGTTTTGGGCTAAGATTGCATATCCTGGTTTCAACTTTTGAAGATTTGTGTAGTCAGACATAGAGGTCCCTATGGTTTTGACAGCTTTTGCACTATTTTAAACCCCACAACATTAATAATGTAATACAAGTCTTGTTTCTTATCACACAGTTAAAAGTGAAAAAACCATAACCATTGACGTCCTATTAATTCAAGCTTGAATAACTTCAACAAGAAGGCCCATAATATGCACAAACAAATAAACTTATTTATAAAAGTGTTAGTACCAGCAACAAAGACCACTCAGAATCCTCTACTGTAGCTAAGTTAAACATAGCTATGTTCAATTTTTGTTTAAGTTTTTATTAGTATTGGTCACATCATAACTAATCAAACCTTTATACTCTTCATTGTGATCACGGAATCTTTGCTACCTCTCTCTCTTGAGGATAGTTCTTGGAAAGACATGAGCTTGCAGCCATTCTTCCTATCAACTGCAACAACCTGAATCCAAAGGGTGCTGTTAAATTATAAGTAACAGACAGAATCCTGAAGCAAACAAATTTGAACATCAAGGGACCAATAAGCATCACTGCAAGAAAATCAGACCTCTGCATCCAGTATGAAAGTCACAGCAGCAGGCTTACAAGATTCCTTAATTATACTAATTAAATCAGGAAATCTTGATGATGTTTCATCCCCATTTCGTGAAAAAATTCGCACAGTGCCATCAACTAATTTGTGAATTTGGGCACGCTGACCATCATACCTGAAATTACACAAGCATACCAATCTTTGAATGCTAAAGTGACTAAACAAAGACAAGAAATGGCATGTAATCTATTCCACCCAGTTGACAACAGGACAGTCCAATTAATTCTTGTTACAAAACTCAACCATGTTAAGTGTACAAACACAAATATCAATAAAACTGATTAGGCTGACAAGAAGGCATGTAAAACCCTTAAAACTCCCAATGGTCAATTTTGACAATAATAAAAGAGCCAAGGAAATCAACAAGACTAGAAATATCAAGTTTAACAAGTTCAACAATCAAATAGCTAATATGCTGCTAAAATACAACAGAGTCCATTTATTTGCCACTGCAGAAGGCAGACTCCAAGACCCAATGGCTTCCACTGATACAAAGAAATGACAGTAAAGTTTAAGGGATATGCATGTTTTAAAGGTTGAAAATTCAGTTCTCCAATTCAGATAAACCATGGGACTTGGAAGACATAGATGGAGAGCATCATAGGCACAATACATCTTTTTAAATCACATCAAAAGCATAACTTGGAAAAGAGAGAAACTATCAAAACAGGACTCACTTGTATTCACAAGTAAAAGCTTTATTTTGGAAGCGCTTTAGTACTTGTGGAACTCCATTGGTTATTCTAATATAGCAATACCAAAATAAGTTTAAGCATTAGTACAATCCATAAGAGATCCTGAGCATAGGACATACAAAAAACAAACACAAAAAAATATGTACTTTGCAAGCATAGGCTTGATAGGTACTCCTGGAACCATTGACAAAGTTGATGTTGAAAATCCAACGCCTTTATTCATTAGAGAAGGAATGAGCAAATCCTGTTGATAATGGGGACATAAGGCATTAAATGGTATATATGGATGACACGTGATCTTTCATCAGAAGGTTGATTAATTATTGAAAAAGTTTTCCCTCTAAAGTATGAGGAGAAAACTAAGAACTTTGGTTCTAATCATACACAACACTTACCAAACTGGGAAGTATATTATAAGCTTCAATTGCTGCTGCAGAAAGACACTAAGAAAAAACATAAAATTTATATGTTAAATTACATGAATTTTAAAAAAAAAAAAAAAAAAGAAGAAGAAGAACTCAGCAATAAGTAAACCCACATAAATGTCTACAGAAGCTCAGGATAAACTTTCATTGAATAACAAATTGTTTTGCAAAACAACCTTTACAGAAATAGACAAATAACAACTAAAACTTATACATATAATACAACATTGAATTTACTGATAATTAAATACCAAGGTACTAAGTCAATCCATGCAAAAGAAAAAAGAATAAGAAAGAATCAGCATATGTTAAGAATAGAAATCAAACCTGAAGTTTCTCTTTCAAATTTTCTGCTTTTCCTTCATCAGAAAAGTCAACAGAAGAATTCATAACAACAGCTCGAGCCAATGCTGGCAAAATGGTTCTCATCATAGCTCCAATTCGTATATTCCTGACCTATATGAAAAAATATTCAGAGAACAGGCCCATTGAGAGATTGCTGAAAACTCTAAAACACCCCACAACACAACTTGCATAGAAAACAATCTGAATTCAGCAATAAAGGAATATAAAAACCAACAGGCTGTGCAGCATCTTACCAGAGTTCTAACAAGAAACTTCATCTCCTTCTCTCTACAAGAACACATGAGATTCACAATAAGGCTTTTCTTTCGAACAGTACTTCCACTGCCTGTTTGTACACTGATAGGAAAATGACATAAAAGGGACAGCATGAAGAAAAGCTTCTTATGATGTTGGCAATAACACTGACTAACAAATACACACTTCAACTACATTAACAAACTGCTGCAATTCAGACAAGAAGTAAACCCGAGAGACTAACACTACGCAGTTCGACTGAAATTTGAAAAAAAGAAAATGCTGCAATGTTGCTGGAACCTCAACACCAAACTGAACTGATCAAGACTATCATCAATTTACAGATATGGATGTTTATTTCAGGCACTTTGGAAAAAACACCAAGCATCAATATTCCACCAACTTCATACCCAAAACCAGATTGGACTATGTATACCTTATCTTGTGAAGCACAGAATACACATCTTTGATAAGAAGTGGAGGAGGAGGAGCAAGCAATGCCTGCGTTTGTCGGCATTCTTGAGCAACATCACCTATAATCATAACAGATATTCTACTTAGCAGGCTCTTCCATAAACTCAAGCAATTGGCAAAAAAAAAATAATAAGTCAATAAAATATCAAAATATTTAATAACCAGCATTGGTACCTACCAAGGTCACCTAACCTATTGTACATTTCCCTAATTTTTGACCGATTTGTTCCACATGCCTCTTCTAGTGCTGATGTTACCAAACTTCCACCAATGTTTAGTTCCTGCATCATTTTTGCAAGAATATTACATGCTTCATTCTAGTCTTAAAACAAAAATAACCTTGAAAATACTCAATGTGTAGTCATTCTTTGAAGAAAAGAAAGCATGTTAGATTGTACATGTCAGCAGAGATAAGTAACAAAAAACCAAAAAGATAGAAAATAATTGATGCACCAGGAAAATATTCCATATTGTTTAACAGTAAATAATCCAAGTACATTCACCGCAACTTCTTCCCAAGTAAAATCACTTATAATATCTTAACATTACAGATGCCCATTTTCTAAATATGTAGCCCCGAAGACACTGTGAAATTCAGGATTCAATTGATAAAGAAAATAATAACTTTAGAAGTTAATTGGATTTATTCATAACCAAGAAGTCAAAAAAGTTAGCACAGTGGGTGAAGCATCTTTATAACTTGTTAGATAGAAGTGCATTGAAGAAGGGAAAAAATGAACAATCTATGAAAAAGCCATACAAATTTTTTATAAAAAAAATAAGAAAAAGAAAAAACCATCACAAAGCAGGGAGAAAGAAGTTTACTGACTATATTTTAAGAAGTTTACTGACTATATTTTCATGGTCAGGGGCAATCTTATTTGTGCACAAATAGACGGCAGGCAGCACATCCTCAGGAGACAAGGCCAGCAAACTGCAACAGAAAACATTGCAAACAAGTGCCATGGTCCAATCAGCTACTAATACAACAGAAAGCCTAATTGCATGGTGTAAACACAACCTGAAGAGGAAGGGAAAAGCAAAGGTATGTATAGCCAAATACCTTCGAAACATATTGCACAACATGGACATAGCTTTTATCTTGCCCTTTTCAGCCTCAACCAAGTCAAAAGTTCGTGCAAGGTGAATATATGGTGCAGGATGTCCACTCCTCCAGCATGCTGTACATATATCTCAGTGTTACGAAAAGTTTCCATCATCTAAAAGTTTTAGAATTAAAGATCTGATACAAAGTAGTTCGCTAAAGCAATTTTCTCATAAGGCATACAAACCATGCTCTACTGGATCATATTTTTCAGGTGGTAGTGCCACAAGAGTTGAATCAATATTTTCTTTTGACGGTCTCTGAACAGACATATCAGTCATATGTTCCAATTCTTCAGACACATTTTTCACCGGTGTAGAAGTGCAATTTTTATCACAGATATCAGACTGAACTGAATTTCCAAAGAGTTCTGCCCTTTCTGCATTGTTACCATGCCCACTGTTGTAATTGCCATAATGTAGATCAAGTGCCAAATTAATATTTCCTTTTGTCTTCTCTAAGATGGTGGCAGCATAGCTTTTAGTTGATTCATCACCATTTATTATCTTAATGAACTGATCTATCTCCTCTCCATATGTTTTGATAGCATCACTTGGTAACAGATTTTCATCTTTAGGGCATTGCTCTGACTTGGATTCAACCTCACCACCTTGAGACATACTAGGCAACAGTTTATTGAAGAAACGTGTAATTGTTGACTGCTTTGACCCACTAGATTCCATTTTTGAAGTGAGTTTTACTTTCTTCTTTGGCTTATTGGTAGTACTTTTCTTCCTTTTTCCTGGAGAAACGGTGCCCTTTATTGAATACTTTGTGCTTGGTAACTTGTACTCCTGACTTACAGGCATTTTCACACTTCCATGAGGAATGCTCTGAACAGAATTTAGTTTTAAAGTTGATGAAGAATCATTGCATGAGCTAATCTGGGATGTTGAAATAGATGGCGTACATGCAGCAACTTGCGCATATAATTCAGTCTCATGTTCATAAAAATTAGAGACCGCATCAATGATGTTCCTTCCTGAGCTGCTAATCAAGTCCAATATTTGGGTCCGAGTAACCCATGCAGGCAAGCAATCACAAAGTTCTTGTACCATTTTCTCAGTTTCTGCATCATATAGCTCAGTTGAATCTCTTGATCCAAATTCTTCCAAATATGACGAGAAAGAATCTAACTGAACACCTGAATTATTGTTTTCAACTTCTTTAATTTCATTTGGCTTTGCCTCTTCCTCCTTGCCCAGCTCCTCAACTGAGCCAGACCCATCACCATCTTCAACTTTTTTGTCAATTTCACAGTTCCCTCTATGAAAACCCATCAAAAATTCTTTCTTGTTAGCCATTTCATCAACCAACCCAGCAAAATACTTTCTCATTTTATCAGCATGCTTGCTATCAAGCTTCTCAACATCCATGCCCACAGTAGGTATAACCCGCTTTGGTTTCAAAAACTTAACATACTCCCTAAGCTCGTCGTAATTTGAATGCTCGCTGTACGGCACAAGATGTATCTCAAATGAGTCCTTAGACCTCACTGCAAACTTGTTATGCTTCACTTCATAAGTCCATCCAGTTGGCACAAAACCAACAACCTTATCATATCCTCTTTCCACCATAATCTCCTTCATTCTCACAAAATTTGGCCGAAAATATGGCCAAGTCTCCCCCAACACATTCCATCCAATAACATGAACATCAGTCTCACTCTCATTCGAAGTAAAAACACCACTGTCCCCATACCCCAAAACATGAAAAATCTCCATTTTCCTAGAATCCACATAAATCTTCTTATTACACTTCCTCGAAATTTCAATCAAAATCTTTTCTTTCCCAATAACATAAGTCGCTACAAGAAACAAAACTCTCATCTCTAATTGCTCATTACACTCATCTCCAATCCTGTTAATCGCATTAACTATATACTCAACACTCTCTTCTTGCAAAGGAAACACAAACTTCGGATTACAATATGTAGTATCTAAGAAAACTGCATCACAACCCACAAACTCATTCATCACAGGCTCTAATATCATCGTTTTACAAAACCGGAAATCACCCGTATGGACATAACTCTCGAAAACGCCATTTTTCCCCGGAATCTTGAACAAGAACTGGACTGCACCTGGGCAATGATTGGCGTCAACAAGAACAACTTCACAGCCATCAATTAGAACAGGTTTCTTGATAGGTAGTGGAAAAATAAACTTGGGTTCTATATTGAGTACCTGAGAGAGAAGGCGAGAAGTGATTTCAGAACAGAAAATGATACCTTTGGACCAAGAAGGGGAGAGGCCAGCATAGTGATCGGAATGGAAGTGCGAAAGAAAGTAAGAGACGGAGAAATCGGCGGAGTGGCGGAAGGCGTCGATGAGAAAGCGGGTTTTAGGGATAAGTTTGGAAGGGGGGAAAGTGGGGGGAATTGGAGGGAAATGGAGGGAATTGGAAGGAGTGGAGGATTGAGTGGAAAGGAAGAGATGGGTTGAGTCTAGGGCTAATATTTCACTGGTGAGAGAGTGAGAAGCCATGCGACTGTGTGAACGATTATACTTTGAAAGGAAACATTTTTGTTGATCACCGTGAGAGAAAGGGGATTTGCAAATGGGAAGTTGTGTATTTTTTATTTTGCAGTTTCAGAGGCCTGAGAAGCAGGGGGAGTTGGATGGCGCCAAATGAACTCCTTTGGAAACACTTGCACTAAAAGTGATTCTTCCGAAGAAGGTGTTTGGTTAGATACATAGTTTTAGGGTCAAATAAGTAATTAAATGATAGTTATGGGTCATTAAAAATAAATTGGGCATTTTTCATAATTTCTGGTTTTAATGGCTGTGAAAAGTGAGGTATTTGTCATTAGAACCAAAATTAAAAAATAAAAGGTACATTTGTACAAGTCATTTGTAAAGTGTATTTGCATAATCCTACATCATGCCTTGCCTATTAATCATATGATCTACCTATAATCTCCCTTTCTTCAAAATACACTAGTGATCTTACAGAACTTCACAACTTAAAAGAACATTTACTGTATATTAATTGTGATCGTCGGCTTCATCTGGTATGAACGGGTTCTTCTGTTATGGTTTCCAACAATGGCTTCTTTGACCTTGAGAGGGACAACCTATGCATGAATTCAGGCTGTGAGAACCCTTCAATGTCATCTAAATTCAGCTTCGGCACTGTATGAGCATCAGCTTCCCGCGAGTCATCAACAGTACAATTTATGTTTCCCTCCCCTGCACAATCGGGCAAAATCCTGACTTTCCCGGATGAACTACGTTTGGCAGCTACTTTGTTTGCGACGAGAAACAAAGCCCCCATGTCAGCCGCCGTGACCTTGGACGTCACCCTCTTCATGGGAAACATCACGTACGCATTCCTGGCTTCCAAGTCTTCGTCGGCGTTGAGAGGAGAAAACCTACGGCCAATTTTGAGAGACTGAAAGTTTACAACGAAGTTGTTGGGCGTCTCCAGCATCAGCTCTGCAGCTTTGACAGGCGTCTGGATTTGCATGACCTCACCGCCTGGAAGGACCACTTTTGCTGATCTCGAGTGCTTGGCTAATGGGGTTGAAAGCGTGCATGACACATAGTTGCCCATAACTAGCAGAACATCGATCGATAAAGCAATCAATCAAGCTCTGATGTACAAATGAAGTGAAGAAGAAGAAGAAAAAGAAGAAGAGCATGCAAGAAAGGAAATTTTGCTATTGTGTTGTGGGCATGGCCATGGAAGTTGACAGATTTATAGGGGAAGGAAGGAAAAAGGAAGAGAAAGAGTCAGAGTCAGAAAATTTAGAATAGAATATTCTAAGGTGGAAGTTGAGTCCGCGTTGGGGCAAAAGAGCGAGGGGAGAACTATTCAAGAAACGTGAAGGAATTGTAACACCCGTGTCCTTCTAATGTCTCAATTAATCTTATAGTATTCAATTTTATCCGACAGTGACAATTTTTAATATGACAAAAGGATTGAAAATGATTTAAAAGAAATTATTAAAAAATAATTATATTAAATTTAAATTTAAAATTTTTAATTAATAAACTCGTTTAGTTATAATATTAATTATTTAAATAATTATATTTTATTAAATTATTTATAATTAATAAATGTATAATATTTTTTTACAATTTAAAAAAAATTAATTTTGTTTATTATTTTATAAAAAATATTTAATTATATCATAATAAAATTTATTAATATTTCAATAAATAATATTAAAATATAAAAAAAATCAAATAAATAATATAATTATAATTTATTTAATATAATTCTTATCACGACACTATTATTAAATAATTAGAGTATGCCTCTCTTACATATAACATGAATACAATATTGGGATCTGTATATTTTAATATACATAAAAATATAAAAAGTCAAATAAATATTCATATATTATTATTATCTTAATATTTTAAATTTTAATTTAAATTAATTATTAAATGTGTAACATGGTCTGGTCTTTGCTGTAGGAAATGTTACAAATGGTTTCACTACGATACACACATATAATGTTACATTTATTTTTTAAAATCTTATAAAAATTATTTTAAATTTTTTTTTCATATTTCAAATAATATTTAATATAAATTTTAAATTTTTTATTATACATTTTAATTTCTTTCTAAATATTTTAAGTATTATTTAACATTTGTATTATATTTTTTATCATTATTTTTTAAAAAAATTTGATAAAAATTATTTTAAATTTCATAAATGAAAAAATTTTGGAATTGTCACCTTATATGTGTAACAAAGCCAACCCATATTACAAAATACAAGAACTCTTTTTTGCTCTTATACTATAATTGAACTCCACCTCTTTTTATAATTAAATATAATTCTAAATAATTACATGCTAATTATAATTTAATATTTCTTTATAATAAAATATTGATATTTGCAGTTATTAAATATCTATTTTTTTTATTTACAATTTGTTATATTATTTAAAAAAATAAATAAATAAAAGGCTAATTAATATGTGGGGTTGATCTTAAAAGAATGTTCAGCATTGCCTTTGCGTAATAATTATAATTTTGAAGTCAATTGAAGGGTGACGGTGTCGGTGCGCTTAGTTGACGCTTAGGCACGGGGGGCTGAGAAGCATGGAGCTTACCTGTCAGATTCATATTCCTGCTGCGTCACGGGATGGCTGTCGTTGCCAAGGCCGTGCCACATTCGCACTTATCTTCCTCCTTTTTCTTTTATTTAATTGGATGATTAAGCGGCTTTCCCACTTCATCTTTTGAAGTAATTGCATTACATCTCATTCATGCTTGAGTGCACTCACTGGCAAAGCAACATCATATAATAAAGCTAGATGGACGAAGATGTCATTGTAATCTTTTTACAGTCTTTAAGCACAATTTCTCATGTATATAATTATTCTTTTCTTGTATCAATCCAAGTACATGACAAGATGCTATACAGCAGGAGGTCTGCAACTTATGTAACTTAAGGCAGCAACTACCTTCCCTTGGCATAATACCTTTAGCTGTCTACTTTCTTTCACAGCATAGAAGGTTAGAATTAAACTTATTGCTGGATTTCTTATCTGTGCACAATGTAACCACCAACTTAACAGACAGGGCATGCGGCTCTTCCCAGACAAGCTGAGACCTCTTCCAGAGTTTGAATGACAGCAGTAAATGATGGTGTTTTAGAAAGATCCTTACCTGTGCAATTTGCTATCAACCTTCAAACAGCAAACAAGCATTAAACTTGTGAAAAATACATCTGAAGAAAACTGGGGAATTTCTCGATAGAATGAGCAAAAGATCAAGGATTGAATATGCTCTACCAAATTGAGAGCATTATATATATATATATATATATATTCTTAATTAATCAATCATAATAGTAGATCACCGATACAATGATCTAATTATTAGTCATGTTAAAGATTAAGGATCAATGGTATTCCCCTCCCTTTTATCTTAAAGTTCTTGTACATATAGATTTTCATAATTTTTCACAAGACTCCTTGACTTCAAAGATATTGGCTTTAACCTCCTTTTCAATCAGCTGAAAAGACCCGTTGTGTAATATTGAAAACTGAGATGTTTTGTAATTGATCCTCGGCATGTTTAGTAACCCCACATAAAAGTAATATACATCAAATAAAACTCATCTATTCGGAGAGTACCAAGATCTAAATTTTACAGGAAGATACAAATTGAAGTTTGTCTAATATCTAATGTATTTCATTCCTTATTTTGTTATTATTCTCCCACCACAAAATTAGTTACTAATTAATGATCAAATCTACTGTGCAAGTGCAAACATAGAAGTATAGAATAAAAAATAATGATGCCAACTTCACTAGAGATGATGCTTCGCAGATGAGGAATTAAAATAGAAATGTAAAATCATGATTAGCATGATGCTTACTTTTAAATTATCAAAAAATGCTCCATCTGCGAGGAAATGAGAACATGTATATTTAACATACTGAAAACTTTTAACAGGGAAATCATATTCACTTACTGTTGAATCTGTTTAGGGCAGCGGCTTATCTGAAACTTGGGTTCAAAACTGACAGATTTGAGATGCATGGACTTAAACTTTGTGTTGGTCTGCGGTTGCATTCCTTCAAGCATCTATGATACAATTATATTTCAAATTTAAAAAGTTGAAAAATTATGAAAAAGAATAAATCATTTGTTAGCAAAATTTGACTATATGATTTATATGATATTCCACATAGAATCATTGGTTTGTCACTGTGGACCAGTCAAGATCATTTGCAAGAAACTTCACCATCTTTATGCTTTCATTTCAATGTAGCAGATATGTAATGACCCTCTTTCACTTTTTAATAGAGTAATCATTTAGTTAAAACACAGTAGTATTGTGCAAAGATTGGTTACAAGAAGTATGCATTTACGATCATCAATATCAGTGAAATGTCTATTAGCAACTAAATACATCAAATTGTATCCAGTGAGTCCACAAGTATGAATATGGTTAATACTAGGGGCTAGTCTTCAAAGAAAGCTCTTAAATAAGAAGCCATGGGGTAGAAAGGGCCTTGTTTGTTTAGAACAGAATTTCTTGTTGGCTACTGTTTTGTTGCTTGATGTCAATCTAACTGAATGTGTAAACAAGCATTTTTTTTTTCTTTTTGTTAAAAATATTACATTTTCTTCATAAGATTAGACATGTTCCCAATCTAGATGCAGTCATAACATATGAATAGGAGGTCCTCAAAGCCAGCTTGGGGGTCATATAGTGTGAGCCAGTATCCGAATATATACCTGATAAAGAATGTATCCAAATGAACAAATATCTTTCTTGGTGTCATCCGATGGGTTGCCAGTAAGGCTAGAATTATCATATCTTTCACCTGTGAAACAAAATAAGTTCTTTAAATGCAATAACAGTGTTAAAAGCATAAAGTTGACTGACAGATGATGTTACATACTGTTGTCTTGATTTGGGTGTATTTGTTCATAAAACATTTGAACCCAGTATTCTCCAATCTTCAAGTGGTCACCTTCATCCTGCAGCAAATTTCTATGTCCAGGGAAAGAAAAAAATTGATTGTGCTTAGATCATCATTTGATTGAACACAACTATGCTCTAGTAATGTAAATAATCACTGAGCTAACAACAGAGAGAAACTAGACAATAGAAACAAATCCTATAAGGCAATTAAACATCTGCTTAAATGAAAAATTCAGCAGTTCAAAAAGCATTGAACATCAAAAAATCCTATTTCCAAACTCCATCAGCAACGGAGCTATGCAAGGAGAGTGGGGGCACCTTTCCCCTCTGACTAAAAACTTTTCCCTTCTGCTGTCAACTTGCCTTTAATTCTGAGTCTTGATCTTGGACAGTTCACTTTAATTACTTGTGGTGATTAAGTTCTTTTCCTTTCTTAAGTCACAGCCTTGTTATCTTACCTCAAGTCACAACCTATTAATTTTCTTTTAAGTCGAAGTACAAGTCTTACACTGTTGGTCAGCTAAATATTGCTACATTTACCTAGTAGTGGTCGTGAACTTTGTTCTTTCGTGTTTGTATGATAAAATAGTTTAACAAATTATTTTCCTTAAAATATTTTAATTTACTTTTGCTAGAGTATACTCTAGAACAGTTTGAGAAGGGAACAGACAATCATATTTCTTTATATAAAACCAATATATAATTAGATGAAAAAATAATTCAAAGAACAAGTGTGATGTCATTGCAGTCCTTTAATTTGGTATCTGGTTTACATTGACTTATGAGAAGCAAAAACTATGAACTTAGTAAATTGCACATCCATAATGTATTTTTAACCTAAATAAGCAAATAATCTTCAGAAACTTAATGATTTCATATTACATGAGCAAGTTATAGGAAATTATGAATGTTGGCAAAGAAAATTACCTATAGTCCAAATGATTGTGAACTATGGGAAAGGGTTTGTGCTGGTGAAGATAATTCATTCCTCTGCCAATTGTTTTAAAATTAAGGGTGCATTTTCAGTTCATGTTTAACATAAACAAACTAATGGCAAAGAATGTGGTATACTGAAATCAAGATATGCAAAAATCAAAATAGTGTGAATTCAGAGCTTATGCAGTTGTGCATACATATAAATACATAGGCATGCACATGTACCAATTCCAATGTTGTAGAATACATGAATCCAGGAAAAAGAAAAGAAAACTAAGTAAAAACAAAAACATCAGTTTTCTATAAGCAAGGGATTGAGTATTAAAACTATATTCCTTTGAAGGATATGGGTGATATTGTCAACTGAAGAAGACATGAGAAAAAATTAAAACAAAAATATGTGATGTAACAGTGTTGACAAGTAACACAAGAAGATTCAAGGCCGAAAAGCTTCCTTTCTAAATATGAGAGCAAGAAAATAAAAATGAACAGAATTATGCAGAGTTCAAGCAAGTAAGTGTTTGTTAGATAAAACAAAACTTAATGTCATTTCACAGAAGACTTCACTTATTGTTTGTGCCATATGTGTTGCATTTAAGGAGATAATTTTGATATGAAACTGACAATGAAATTTCTTTTTTGCCAACCACATCCTCTTCTATTGCTAAGAAACAAAAGTATATCACCTTGCAATATCAAGAGCATAGCGTACAGCAGTGGGTAGGTCAAGTCGAACTTTCTTGGACAAGATATCTTCCAAATTGCCCTAGATTAGCATAGGTAACAATTAGCAAGACAAAATATACCTGAAAAGACAGAATGATCATAGGAAATAAGCTTCCCATTTTGCAGTCATTGTCTTCCAACTATGCACCAGAAATACATTGAGAAACAAAAAAAAAAAAAAAAACCAGAATGACTGATTTCGTGCAATAGATTAAAAAACCAATTATGCTTTGACATGGATTTCCTTCGCTATATGGTTTTCCTGTAATGTAATTTATATAAGTGGGCTGGGTTACCAGGCCATTTTTTTGCTTTGGTAATTCAATTAGATTCTTTGCTTTTTCAATACTAAAATAAAGGTGACAAGACTATATAATCAAGAATAGTTACATATTATTTTACTTGTATACAGATTAGCCACATCTATGGATGCAAAGGTAACAGACTATAACATGAACATCCTCTGGTGTCTACTCTGCCTCAAACCAGAACTCCACATTTCTCATAAGTTTGTAAGGACTATATTTCTCTTATGATGAAACAAGCTCATTCCATTGAATCTAAGTGCAAACTTGACATTTATAAAAGTTGCCTAAAGATGAATATTTTCACCATGAAACTCTAGTACAATCTAGACATGAATTTAACCCCAAGACATTACCATGATAATAAATTTCACAACTATGAGATTCTAATAGATCGGATATGAATTACCTTAGTTTTATTTTCATTTGCATTTCCATTTCCATTTCGAACATGACACTTCAAAATCCTTAAATTTTAATACAATAGAAACTTACAAACCTCCACATATTGAATATTAAGCATATTGGGAATGGAGATACACACTTCTTTGGATTTCTAAGCCAATACATATGAAATATTAGAAGCTATCATCAAATTGAAAAATTATAATCAATCCCACCAACTTGTTATCTCAAACAATAAATATTCATAGTAAGAAATACTTTTGGCAGATATTCTGTAATCAGAATCATCTCCTCTCCATGTACAATTGAACCAAGAAACTGCAAAATATTGGGATGTCGAAGTTCCCGTAATAAAGTGTTATCCTTGGCTGACAGTACCCTGCAACATGTTTGAAAACAAAAGTTGTTGACATCTGGGAACTACTGACTTAACCAAACCATTCAGTACAAAGATATGAGATGACAAAAAAAAAAAATCTGATAGCTCATACATTTTTACAGGATGATATATCTGGCTCTTAATCACAGTTTTGACCACCCATGTTCCACGCCACTTGACTTTTTGAGATTCGCCAAATACTCCCTAAGACGAGAAGAATTTCTCTAATCAATTATATTCAAATCAAGAATCACTGGACATAGCATCGGTAGGAAACACGAACAGATTGTATTATGAACTGTTAGTGGCTCAACCATTCAAAGAAAAGAAAGATTGCAATATCCCAATCAGATTTGTTAGTTTATGCTTCTATTAAGGCATTTAACATATGCTTGCATTCTCTTATAAATTATTTGGTAAGTATTTGCAAGTAAATTTTAGTTTTCAAATTAATTTTTTGCTTCTTTCCTTAAATGGTATGGTTTGATGAGACAAAGCAGCATCTTTTATTTTCTACAACTTTGACAATTTCTGCATTAGAGCTTGAATGCTATTGTTGGACCATTGCCTATAAACACAAATTTTGTCAATTAATGGTATTTGAACATGATATCAAAGCATGACTCAGGTTCCTTTGTATACTTAGCTAAGCTTTTGTTAAGCCTGACCAGCTCTACTAAATTTAACTAAATTTCCACAAGTTGACTTGTTTCCAATGGAGTTAGTCTATCTTTCATATATACCCAGAGAACCCAAACCTTTACCTTAATTTCCAAATTTTCTATTAATACAAGTTCATAATTAACATAATTTATTTTTCATCAAAAAGCTGAATATCCTTGTTTGCTATCACATATCATGTTTGTGAGACCCTTCATTAGGAATTTGAAAGTTTGTTTTGTCCTCATTAATAATTTACCTTGAGATGCCTCTGTTGTCATGTTTCTTCCTAAAGGCTGGATTTTTCCTTCAGCAGCAAATGAATGAATTCCATCTTTTTCAAGGAAATTTTCTGTTTATTCTATACCATCACTATTTACAATAGCTTTTCCATTTAAAATCAAACATTTTTCACCCACTGCTACTGGAGTTTTATAAATGGATAACCAAGAAGTTGGAATAACTGATTTAAGCCTGTATTAGGCTTCTAAAATTCATTTGCATTCCTTTGTTCAAATGAATATATTCTCTCTCTCTCCACCTATGCTACTTATCAACAATAATTTTGACCTCAAGAATGATTAATGAATATAACCTAGAAGCAATGCCTTTTAAAAAGGCACTACTTTTTGTTGCTCAAAGAAGATAAAAATTGTACACGACTACCACAAGGTGTTTGTTTCAACATTGAAGTAGGTTAAAGGAACAACAATTCTTCTTTATTCACGTACCTTTTCCACCACAGAGGAGTGTTCCGTATTCAATTCCGAAATATCAAAATTTACTTCATTTGAATCTTGCTCATGTCGAACTGTCTACACAAATAATGAGCAATAAGACATTATAGATATCTGAAATGCATGTCAGTTTCTTTCTTCTGAACTGAGAAAAAGAGAAGGATAGCCTGTCCTGTCCTGATCATTGCAAGACACTTCCTAAGCACCTTTTAGCCTCCATTAATAACCATTAATTTCTTTGTATCAATCTTTCAAATTGTTACTTACCATATCCAGGAAGGTTGAGGGTTGAAGCATGTGCTCTAATATCATTAGTTAAGTCTGCTTGTGTGTATAAAGAAAGATGCTGAAATAGACAACTAACCAGAACATAAACAGATAACTAGGAACGAGAAAATTATTGAGAATGCAGAGCAGGATAAGTTTTATCTCATGAGATGAGGAGGACTAACAATTCAACTCAATTAAGCCTCAACCTAAAACAAAATGGCATCAACAAAACAAGTCCTCTTCAACCAAGATATCCTAAGCAGGGTCATCATATGGAAACTATTGTAATCCTTTTCATTACTTATATTCGCAAAAGTTTGGTCTCCCTTCCTCTTTTTATCCCTACCATTTGACACTTGTTTTCACTGAAAAATCCAGCATCCACCATGGAAAATAATCAAACCATCTCAAGTGGTGTTCCTTTAAATATCCTTGAAGATTGCCACCTTTACCTTCTGGTGAGTGGCATTCACCATTTTATCTTGTTCTTACTGTTGTCTCCACGCATGCTATTAAAGTACATGTTTCCTCTTGAACTAACAAGTCACATGTGAAGTTCATTGTTTTGTGTTTTAAATCCTCCAGAACAAAAGGAGAGGATAAAGGATTACATGTATTGAGATTCTAAGGGACCAAGACGAGATGGCCTCTCATCTTTCCAAAAATCATTTTACTGCAAAAGAAGTTAAATAAGCATTATCTATTGAGCACACTAATCAGATGTTTTACTTTCCAATTTCAGAACAATGTTAGGCAGTTACTTTAGTAAACGATAATAATTTGTTAACAATTCAATTACCAGTGGTTGATCATGGATAAAATCCTTCCCTCCATTTACTTCCAGGATCCTGCATATGTCTCGATGGCCATAAAGTCTTGCATCTGTCAAGGGCTTCATAATACAACCAGAGACAGAAAGAACTAATCAATGTTAAACTAGTAAATTAATTTTAAGCAAAGAAAGATCAGGAGTCTGAAGAATTGTATTCTACATGATTTGATGTTTGAAAAGTGACATGTTTTTTCGAGACAATCGCAATAGCTAAACTCATCAACAGAAATTGTTACAGAAAAAAGACACTAAAAAAAGAGACACAGGCAGAAATTACGTAAAGCTTCATTGATTCCTTAAAATTCCTCAAAATTTCTTCCAAAGTTTCGTAGAAAATTTCAAATTTAAGAAAACGGCAGATGAGTAATTTTGCTTACTGTGCGTTGCCATCGATCTTTGAGATTGACATTGGCCTTGTAGTGAAGAAGAAGCTCAACAATGGGAGCGTGGCCTTCGCTTGCAGCAAGATGTAAAGCGGTCCTCTGGTCATAGTCCTGCACATTAGGAGAAGTACCCTCTCTCAACATCTGATTCAGTCCAACCCTGTCACCTCTCGACGCGAAACTCAAGAAATTCCCAATCAGTTGCATATCAAAATCACCCGAAGAATCGCCTCTCTCCATGAACAAAGAGAGAAAGAAAAAAGATTTTTCAGAGTGTTTTCTTCTTCCTTAGAATTGAGTTTTCTCAGGAACCAAACAAAAGAATGGAGTTACACAATCTTCCAAGTCATGAGAGAAGGGAGAGGAATATGTAGAGATGGGGTTGACCCTGCAAACAGACGCATTTTGGTGGGAAAATGGGCGGTTAAGTCTAGGAGAACAAGGTTTGGTATCAACGGATACTTTAGCCTTAGCTTCTCTAGAAAATTACCAATAGAATTTAAAACTTTAAAATTTAGCCAAATTTTTTCTTCCTAAACTTTGAATTTTTCAAAATAGTCATGTTTTCACAATTAAAGATGTCAAATGGACTCAGTCCAGCTAAGGCCCATGTGAACTTAGGGGCCAGGCTCGTGTGAAAATACGAGCCAATCCATGGCAAGTTTAAATTAACCTATAAATTTAAATATAAATTTTAAAAATTAAATTAAATATATACAAATATTTAAAAAAATTCACAAACTATCCTATTACATGCCAAGTTCGGCCTAGTCCAAATCCGTGGATCGGGCTTTACAAATAGTATTAGGTCACGAATTTATATATAAATTTTTTTAAAAAAATTAAATATATAAAATATTTGAAAAAATTTACAAGCATAGTTAGTAGTTGTTACATGTTAAAACTTTTTTATTACTTGTTACAATCTAAATATATTTGTATAGATATATTTGAATGATTTTAAAAAAATATGGTCATTTTTTATTTATCAAGTCTGAATATAAATATATAAAAATTAACTTCTTAATATGTCGTATCATCGTATATAATTAGATAAATTTTATGCATTAAAAAATAAATAAAATTTGTAAAGATATTTTTAAAATTGCACTCTAAAAAACTTATTGAAATTTTAGTCATAGTTATTATTAGATAAAAATAAATAAATTATATTTTTATTCACAAAAATATAAGAATTCAGGGGTTCATGAATAAGTATAAAATTTGTTTATTTTATTAATAAGTCTAAAACCCCTTGAAATGACCAAATTAATGTTATAATTTTGAGTTTTGATAGTTATTAAGTAAGTATCTAACTTAATATATACAAGCATTATGTTATTTCAAGGAGTTAGGAACATATTTGTTATGAATTGGCATATTATGTTTCTATGTGTAATAATACAAACATTTAGGGCATGTTCAATATTATTTTTTATTTAGTGTTTTCATAAAATAAAATTAAAAATAATATTTTTCATTTAACATTTTCAAAGTTGAAAAATGCATTTGGTAACATATTTAAAAGTTGTATTCTAGAAATGAAAACAATAAAACCTGTATGCAAGATCCATTTTAAAAAATGAAATCTTAATAATTTCATTTACATAGACATCATATGATAGTTGATTATTTTAAATATGTAAATGAACTTAATTAATTCATATTTATTATGAAAAATAAAATATAATTGTGTTTTCTTCTAAATTTTAATAAAAAAAATTTTAAAAATATATAAAACTCAATTTCTAAATCACCTTTGGAAAATGGTACCAGATAAAGATGCAGGAACTTGGATGTAAATAGTTATTTAGGTGGATTTAGGGACCTATTTGATATATAAGAAAATTATTTTGGCATT
The DNA here is from genome assembly GCA_032402905.1 of Khaya senegalensis. Taxonomy (NCBI): domain Eukaryota; kingdom Viridiplantae; phylum Streptophyta; class Magnoliopsida; order Sapindales; family Meliaceae; genus Khaya; species Khaya senegalensis. The sequence continues at coordinate 3,954,195 of CP135558.1, read as the reverse complement.
ATTTACAAATATGTAAAACTTCGTGACTTGGATGTTATTTTTTAAAAGGGTAAAAAATTTATCAGAGCCAGGTTTCGATCCTGGGACCTGTGGGTTATGGGCCCACCACGCTTCCGCTGCGCCACTCTGATTATTTGATATCTAAGCTTTCTCTTTAATAATTATAGTTTTCATAGGTACCAAGTAGTTTCCTCCAAGTGACAAGTCGGTCGTGTTCCGTTAATCAAAGGATCATCCTCATACGACAATAACACCACAATAGCAAAGGATCCCTTTGAGTCATGTATAGTTTAAGCCTTAAATTATGAAAGAATATGGATTAAATGTACATACAACTCGAGACATAAAATTTTATTTGGGTTAAATAAGACCTTTTACTTCACTTCAGAAACCGGGACAGAAAACATACTCAACACACACAGCATCGAAACCCATATGCTTACAATGTATGCAACTTCTTACATATCCAAGGTATGAACTCTCTTAAAAGAGTTCATACAAACAATAATAATAAATTCATGCACTTTAATTTTCTCAATTTAGTAACAAGACTATACAAAATTATTTGACAACATTTAACTAAACTTATACTTCAAAACAACAACAACAACAACAATAATAATAATAATAAAGAATATGGAGAAAGTAATTTTAAAACACAACATATCAAATTACTCTAGAGAACATTTAAAACGCACATCAATTTAAAAAATGCTAGTTTATCAAACACCTAACTACTTTTCTTAACAGTTAGTTATTTCTTGCAAATTATTTTATAATCAAACATAATAAAATTATATTTTACATAAGTAATTAAAAAAAAAACAGCAATGTATTTTGATTGGTAGATTTACAATTCCATGTCCCTTCATAAGAAATTTCTCAAATATGATAAGAATACTTATAATGTATTTATTAGTTCATAATCGGTATAAACTAAAATTCAAATGAAATAGAATTAAAATAAGCTATAATTAAAGTGAGGAATGAAAATTAGAATAAATTATTTACTTCAATTGTAAGAAATGAAATTAGAATAAAAAAAATTATTTTAAGTTACTAAAATATTTTTAGTTAATTATTATTATTTAATTATAATAATTGTAATTATTATTATTTAAGAAATAATTTTTGTTAATAATTAATTATAATAATAATAATTTTGTTAATAATAACTATAAAAATATGAATAAATATAATATCAATTATTATATTTTTTATTTTTATAATTAATTTTTGACATTTATATTTTTTAAAATTAAAAAATTAATTATATTTTTTATTTTTACAATTAATTTTTAATTTTTATATTTTTTTAATTAAAATGAGGAACAAAATGAGATATCATATTATTGGATGACAATAAAATAATCAATTTTAAGAATACAAATTTTATTCTCAAATTTCATTGGGAATCAAATTCTTATTTCTATTACTTATGAGTCTACTAATTTTATTTTTATTTTTTTAATTTTAATAAATAAATATAATATTCATTTGAATTATGAGTTCGGATTAGGGACCACACTGTTATCCTGACCGCAAGGCCAACTAAATTAAGCATTTTGGATTTGTCCTTTCATGTTAATCACACTTTGTACACCTTTTTGTGCTATTATTTTATTCTTTTCACTTTTGTTTTTAGCAGTCGTGCCATACTTGTAATTTAATAAACTTGTGTATTCGCTAAGGGCCAGTTATTATTTGGTCGTCAACAGCTAAATAAATACGGCAAATTTTGTAGCATTATCATTATAGTTTCTGAACAGAGAGAGAGAGAGAGAGAGAGAGAGAGAGATGGCTACGGCGGAGACCAAGACTTCGGTGAAATCATATCCAATGAACGGTGGAGTTGGCCCTCTCAGCTATACCCAGAACTCCTCTTTTCAGGTACACATTCGGTTGATAGTATTTCTTTGTCTGTCTTGCTTAATTGTGTCGATGAACGAGGAGTCAAGGTTTTACCTTTTAACTATGGAGTATTTTCATCAATGTACTTGAACCATGAGCAGGTTTACAGAAGGGATAAGGATCTTTTTCAGATCTGTTTTGTTCTTAATTTTTGAACAGATGTTAATACATAGCATAATTAATAATTAATGTTATTAGTTATGATGCAGATGTCACTCTCAACACTTTATTTTCACTACTTAACACTATAAATCTATAGATCTTCAACTTCTACAACTTTCATTACATTTCTACCCGAGGAAATGTGGTAAGAGATCTTGGGGGAATGCTTTTATGTGGGCTTAATGGCACCCTCATATTTGTGAACTAAACTAAGGAGGGCCATTTAATCTAAGGTGTAGCTCTTATCAATGGCCGCGAGCCATTGATAATAAATTTGTAGTTATTAATTTTCTTATTATTATTTCTTAATTCCTTTAGTCATATAAATTACTATCAAATTAACACATATTTTATATTATATGCTTAAAAATTAGAACATAATTACATACTAATGAAAATAGTATTCAAAAAAATTTATGGCTAATGTTAACTATTTTAATAATTTTTTTAAAAAAATATATTGAAAAAAAGTGTTAAAATGTATAAGTACTTTGAATGGTAATTTTATTTTTTAGAAAGAAAAAATTATTAATTAATTATAAATAAAATATTAAAAAGAATTTCACTATCTAATTATTTCCTTTTATAATTTATATTAGATTATTTTTGACTTTTTTTTTAAATTTTAATATATTAATAATTTTCTCTTTCTTCATTAATTAAATGATTCACATCACATCAATATAATTAATATAGTAAAATTATCTATTTAAAATTTTATCTAATTGAAATAGTTGCAAAAAATGTGTTACATTAAAGTGTTAAAAAAATAAAATCAAATACAATTAATTAAATATTAACTCTTTTAATAAAAAATAGCATTTTCTTTTATAATTTATGTTAGATTGTCTTTGTTTATTTTAACAATTTTTTTAAAACTTTTTAAAAAATATTTAAAAAAAAACGTGTTAAAATGCATAAGTACTTTGTATGGTAATATCAATTTTTATAAAAAAAAATTATTAATTAATTATAAATAAAAACAATCAAGAAGAATCCCACCATATAATTATTTCCTTTTATAATTTATGTTGGATTGTCTTGGACTTTTTTTTTAAAAAAAAAATTTGTAATAGATCAATAATTATCATTGAGTAGATGGTCCACCATAGTCTACATAACATCAATATAACTAATGTAGCAAAATTTTTCTATTTAAAACTTTCTCTAACTTAGATTGTTGCAGAAAATTTGTTACATTAAAGTGTGTAAATATATATATATATATATATCAAACACAATTAATTAAATATTCTAGTTTTATTTATTATTTCTACCAAACTTTTTATATTTGATTATTGCTTGCACTTGCTTCACAAAATATGTAAAACCGATACTTGATGTCTGCAGAAAAATGTGGCGGATACTGCCAAGAGCTTGATCACTCAAGTAATTGAGGACAACCTAGACATAGAGAATTCAATATTCAAATCTTGCAGCAAATTTCAGACAGCAGATTTGGGTTGTTCTGTTGGACCCAACACATTTTTCGCAGTTAAAAACAGCATTGAAGCTGTGGAGCACAAATATAAATCCAATCAACAGAACTCTTCAACCCCAGAATTTCAAGTCTTCTTCAACGATCATGTCGGCAATGATTTCAACACACTCTTCAGAAATATTCCTCAGCCCAGTCCATACTTTGCTGCCGGAGTTCCTGGTTCCTTTCATGGTCGATTGTTTCCTAAATCTAGTATTCATTTTGTGCATTCCGCGATTGCACTTCATTGGCTTTCTAGGATTCCGAAAGAAGTTGTTGATAAAAATTCTCCAGCATGTAACAAAGGGAGAATATATTGCAGCGGTTTAGAACAAAAGGTCGCCGAAGCTTTTGCAGATCAATATGAAAAGGATATTGGTTCATTTTTGAATGCTAGAGCCGCGGAAGTTGTCGCAGGAGGATTGATGGTATTAATGATGGGTGGTACTAGAGAATCTCAAACTCAATCTCAATATATAACGGGAAAGATTTACGATATTTTAGGATCTTGCCTAGCAGACCTGGCCAAGAAGGTATGTTTTGAACCTATCTGTAAGATTTTAATCAAACAAAAAAATGAAGGCAGGGATTTGCATGAAAACAATAAAGCTTATGTTATTACCTATGATTCATCAAAACTTAGGGACCCACAAGTTATTTGATGATGTGAACTAAATCTTCTTTATATTATCTTGCTGGAATGATATTCTTTTAACTGCAGGGATTAACTAGTGAAGAAAAAGTAGACTCCTTCAACTTGCCTCATTACTATCCATCCACTAAGGAGATTGAAACGATCATTCTCAAAAATGGATATTTTAGCATGGAAAGAATGGAGCTATTAATTCACTCCAGGTTTCAAATCCTGCAAAACATACGAACATGGGCTCAGCATATGAGAGCAGGCCTTGAGGGAATCATCAGAGATCATTTTGGCAACGAGATTATGGACGAGTTATTTGAACGCTTCAGCAACAAACTTGTGGAAAATCAATCCACTTTGATGGGCGATACTAACAACGACGGTATTACACTGTTCATTGTTCTCAAGCGTAAAAGTACTTAATTTGTTAAGAGTAGATGATATCGAATAACTTCCAGTTTCTTAAACATTATGCTGGGTTTTGTTGCATCATCAAAATAAATGGGAAGAACAGCTCAAATATATGCCATCTACCTGAGAAAACTCTCATATATTTGAAATGTCGAGCCATATTCAAAAGCAAAGTACCTTGTTTCGTAAACAAAGTCTTAAGTAAGATTTTTTAATAATAAAGTAGATAAATGGGTTAAATTTTTCTTTTTCTCATTCTTATAGTAACTTTTATAATTAATTAATTCTAGATTAATTGTATATGTGACAAAATTTTATTAGTGAGCGAGACACCTGTCTAACTTCATTCTATATTTTGGTTATGTTAACTTTAAAAATTATAGGTTTGTGCATTATTTTATAGGAGAATTGTGTCTGTAATTGGAGAGTTGAGTTGCAATTTCAATTCGATGGAAATTGGGGTTTTCTCTCCTATAAATAGAGGGCATACTTGCTTTATTTTTTAATCCTTGCTAAAATCTCGCACAACCCTTCTCAGTCCCTCTCCGTTTCATAATTTTTTAATTTTTTTAAAATAAAATAAAAAAATTTATTCAAGTATATTTTTTAAATACTTGAAAGGGAGAACGTTTTACAATTATTCTCTTGTTATATTTAGAGAGAAATTGTAACTTTAATTTTTATAATGAATTTTTCTATGGAGATTTTTATTGTTATTAATTTGAAAATTTTTTATATAAAATTGTGTATTTTTTATTTTCACTTTTGTTATTTATTATCGTTAAATTATTGAAACAACTACTTATATATCATAAAAGACTATGCCTATTATTTATATAATATATTTATTATTGTGATTGAATGATAAGCAAAATCACTTAATTATAAAAGGTTAAACTTCTTATATATATAACATATTTATTTTTGTAATTATATAGTAGGCAAAATCATCTATTTATAAGAGGTTTAATAATTTTATGGTAGGCAAAATTATCTAATTATGAAAAGTTAAGCCTTCTATATCCATAATAATTATTTGTAAATTTTTTACATTTGAAGTTGCGAATAAAAATCCTAAGTGTACAAACCATAAAGAATTAAAAAATTGTCGGCTTGAAATGATCATATTATTAATTCCCATGGAATAATCAAAGAATTATAAAATATACATCATATATATTTTTAGATATTGGATCAACTTTTAGTAAATTTGCTGAACAAACTCAAAAGTCAATCTACTATATGCAAAATTTAGACAACAATTTTGTATATAATTATATATACTAGAAAGCAAGAATTTTGAGTGTAGCTGCAACAGCAATGGCCATCTTTTTATGAATACTTGTGTGGGTTGTTGAAATCAGTATACATGAAACTAACGCTGATGAGGGTATAAACAATGACAATACCAGTACTTAAAACACAATCAGTTGATTTTGCGCTTGAGTATGACGAATACGAGTTATCAAAGTCTTCCTCGTCAAAGAAGAAGAAATTTTCTTCAAGTATTGAAGTGAAATGGTTGAATATCTGGTCTACAAACTTACTCCCGAAATGGTATTTGATAATTCCCTCAAACACCGCTCTAAACTGTGAGGTAACTAATTGAGCAGAGGATCCTCTGTGCTTCACTGGAATATTAGGCAATTGTGTCCATTCTCTCAATGGTGAAATACCCATTTCTCTGTATAATGGCCTGCAATTCCTCTGAGGTTGGATGGTATATAGGAAGGTTGAAGAACTCCAGTTTTACTTGGCGAATTAATCCCTGAATCGCAAACAATAAGCCTATTACAGACGTGACCAGAATTTAATCAATCTAATATGTTATTATTTGTACGTACTTGCCATCTTGGCCATGTCAGTTTGGCAAGATCCCAGAAGATTATAAACTTTACCCGCGTTCATCTCCAACAGATGAACTCCGTTCAATAGAACAGACATTACAATGACCATCAATCCTCCAGGAACAAGTTCTTGTGCTCTAGCAATCAGAAACGACTCCATGTCATTCTTCAACTGAGCTGAATAGGCTTCAAAAACTTCCTTCACTAGTCCAGTGCACAGTATACTTACCAGATTCTATTTACAATTCTATTTCAATGGAACAACAGCATTTATATTAAGGTCCATCAGATCATTATTGTCCTGTGCATATTGTGCTTGTTTGACTTGTATTATTTTAAGTTTAAATGTTATTCATGGTCATGGAGGTCCACTTGTTTTAATTTAACAAACAATGATTGTTAGGAATCTGCTGTATTCAGGCGATACTTTCTTCTTTGGAAAACACACCCTTAACAACGATATATTAAAAATTATTATTAATAAAATTTATGATTTGACCATTATATCCTTAAAACACAATGATTATGAATCACATAGATTTTACTTTTTAGAAGCACATAAAATAATTTATTGAGGAAACAATCGATTCAGCCGTCATCTGACATTCTTGACTTTAAAAGCCTGGGATTTGATACTTCCAAGTAGTTTCAACTTGTTGATATGGGATGTTCCACTGGACCTGACATCTTCATTGCTGTGCAAAACATAATAGAATCTGTGGTGCAAAAATACAAAGCTGAATGCCAAAACTCTTCAAGCCTAGAATTCCAAGTGTTCTTCAATGATCACATCGGTAATGACTTCAAAACTCTGTTTAAAACCCTCCCTCCATCAACAAAGTACTTTGTTGCAGGAATGCCGGATTCTTTTCATGGGCCATTATTTCCAAAATCCACTCTACATTTTGCACACTCCTCCCATGCATTGCACTGCCTCTTTAAAGTTCCCAAAGCACTTCTGGCTGGTAAATTTCCTGCATGTAACAAAGGCATTATACACTGCACTGGACTTTGAAAGAAGTTTCTCCAAGTATTGGGCTAACTTTCCTCTTATTTGGAGGAGGCCGATCACTTAAGCCCAACTATAAAAACGGTCGCCTTTTTTTATTTTTTTTAATGTTTTGAATTTTGGATAAGATGAGGAAAAGAAGAGAGACCGAGAGATAAAACAGAGAGAGAGAGAGAGAGAAGAAGAAAGGAAATCCGGCCAGCTTCTGTTGAAAGCCCATTTCGGCTTCGTTCATCATTGGATAGTCTTGAAAATTTGACACAGGTTATTCAGGACACATTGATCTACATTCTGAACGGTGGAGATCAAATTTAAAGCACTCCGTCAACAGTTATAGAGTTAGTGCTTCGCCATTTTGGTGAGATTTCTCCGATTTTTTTTCTCTATTTCTTTTGTAGATTTTGTTTCCTGGTCAAGACTAGTTAATCTTGACATTGTTGTGGTTGTAAACCTCTGGTTTTAAACGGAGATACTATGCTGGAAATGACTGAGGGTAAAGTTAACAATATTCTGGAATCTTGCGTAACTGAAAATTACTGAGGGTAAAGATAACAATATTCTGGAATCTTGCGTAAGTGACATGGCCGAGATGGCAAGTAGAGACAAACAAAAAAAAAAAAGCTATTTAAAAAGTTCATAAACTTCATTAAACATCGGTTTGCGATGATGCAGTGATTAATATGAAACTTGAAATAACATTATAATTAATAAATACAACTTGATTTCATGGACACAGGGAAGGAGATGCGATGCACGTATATGCATTAACAGCCATGTATAACTGCACCGAGAAGATTTTGTTGTTCTTCTGAACAATAAATACACCTTAGAAAGACACTGTGTCCTTGTGAAGGAGGAAAAGAAAGGATGGCTAACGAGGCGTCCAACATTTTGCCGGCATCATATCCCATGGTTGCTGGAGATGGTGATCATAGCTATGCTAAAAATTCTTCTTATCAGGTACATCTTGAGGCTTAGTTTATTATTTTACAGAATTTGGTAAAATAACTTATCTATCCTTATTTATCTGTCAGAATATTTCATACTTTCCTTCACTGTCTCTTTCTCTCCTTCCCATCGTCAACAATTGTCACTGTCAAAGCGCAAACATGGACCATTATTGACGCCACCACGTTTGCTGGACTCCTGAAATACCACGCCAAAATATATGGAGCCTCAACCTCTTTCCTTCCAACGCCTTCTTTCCACCGCCAGGAAAACTGATTTTTGTGAATGTTAATTGTGTGGATATACGGTCAAAATTGATTTTTGTGAATGTTAATGCTAATTCACAGAACTTGTGGCTACAGAGGGAAGTAGCTGATGCTGCGAAGGGAATGATAAACAAGGCCATATCTGATAAGCTTGACCTGAAAAGTCTAGGATTCGACACTTCCGACACATTTCAACTAGCAGATTTGGGCTGCTCCGTTGGACCAAACACCTTCTTTGCTGTGCAGAGCATCATAGAAGCTGTAGAGCTAAAGTATCGTGCTGAACAACACCAAAACTCTTCAACCCTAGAATTTCAAGTGTCATTTAATGATCACTACGACAGTGACTTTAACACTCTCTTTCGAGGTCTCCCTTCCTCCCGGAAATACTTTGCTGCCGGAGTGCCAGGTTCCTTTTATGGCAGATTGTTTCCCAAGTCCACTCTACATTTTGTACACTGCTCCTATGCACTCCACTGGCTCTCTAAGATTCCCGAAGAAATTGTAGATAGTAAATCTCCTGCATGGAACAAAGACAGTATACAATGCACAGGATCTATGAAAGAAGTTGTTGAGGCATATTCGGCTCAATTTGAGAATGACATGGAGTCCTTTTTGAATGCTAGAGCACAAGAACTAGTGCCTGGAGGATTGATGGCCATTGTATTACCCGGTTTACCTAATGGAATTCCTATGTCTGAGACAATTGAGGGTCAATTCTATGATTTTCTAAGATCTTGCCTCATTGACGTTGCCAAGATGGTAAGAAGTAATAACTGCACTATTTTTAAGAAAAAAATTTTAAATGCTAAATCAGATCCATTAGAGAACACCTTGTTGAAGTTCTGTCGAATGAAAATCAGATTCAATAGGCAATGATTGCACAATTTCGATTGAATGTATGAATTTGATTTCTTGTTACTACTAAATGTTCATTGTTACTGCATGCGCAGGGATTATTTAATGAAGAAAAAGTGGAGTCCTTCAACATTCCTTTACACTATCCAACTTCAAAGGAATTGCAGGACATTGTCCAGAGAAATGGATACTTCAGTATTGAGAGAATGGACATATTGACTGATCCGCCGGATCCCCTGACTGGCTCAGAATTCTCCGCCCAATCATTTACCTCGCAGATTAGAGCCATTTTTGAGGGTGTTGTCACAGAGCATTTCGGAAGTGAGTTCGCAGACCAGATATTCAACCATTTCACCGCAAAGTTGGCTGAGAAATTCTTCATGTTTGGTGAGATCAGAGACCATGACAAGGTCAACTTATTCATCCTTCTCAAGCGCATCATCAACTGATGTTACTACAATTGAGTGTACTATATCATGTTATAAAGGTCAGGTTATCAAACAAAATCATCGTAACTTCATTTGTAAGTTTATCTAATCAAATGATTTCATGTGTATAATTTCATTTTTTTTTCTATTATACCAACGCCATCATAGATTATTTCTAAAATAGATAGAGTAAGAGTCCATGTCAGGAGCCCTCCTCATGAGGCTGCTCCTGACGATTATTTTATTATCAGCCAAGTCACAATCCATGTAAGCAATGGGGATACAGGAACACCCTGATCATTCAGCAGATATTTATATTCGCCCTCGTCAGGAGGCCTGCTCAACGAAATTCTTGTCCTTGTCAAGAACCTCTTCTTGGCATAATTTATGTCTTCATCAGTAGCTCTCATCATTATAATTCTTATCCTCATTAGAAACCTCCTCAACATAATTCGTGTTTCTCATTAGAATCCCTCCCGGCCAAAATTCCTGTCCTTGTCAGAAGCCGTCCTTGGCATAATTCATAGCCTCATCAAAAATACCCTCCTTAGCATAATTGGTTATCAAATAATCGAAGAGTGTTCAAAATAGTTGAGAGCACAACTGTATTGTTATGTTAGTTCATTCCGCATCAAAATATTGAGTTTGAGTAAATTTTTGAGCAAGCACAGATCATCCGCCAACCTAGTACCAAACGTTGGCCTGAGCGAAGACATGTTAAGAAATGTAAGGGGCTAATAAAATGTGTGTGCCAACATAAGGTCAAGTGAACGCTTGAGCAAGCTTGTTCGCCAGCCCACTAAGCCAATATGAAAATCTAGTTCATTCGCCAAGACACTACCAGGTTGCTGCTCGAGCCAACGTTTCTTTTTTTGCCTAAAACCTAATTCATATTCTCTCATTCCAGAAAATTAGAGGGGATTTTTATAACAAATTCTTACCTCTTTCTTGAGAGAAACTGATTGAATTTCTTAATGAATGAGATTTTCAATTGTGTTCTCTAAAATTACTACCATCATTATCCTTACACAAATTCAACTGAAAATTTTTTAGAGTTTTAAATGTCATTGGTGATTAGAATTCTAGTTTTGTGAACGGTTTATTCAAATATTTCATTGACAAAATAAAATTTCAAAGTTTTAAAACGAGAAAACTTGGAGTGAGTCAATTATTAAGATAATTAAATTTGAGTTCAAGAGTTTTTATACTAAATCAAAGATAATAAATTTTTCTTTATTAATTAAATATTTTGGTGATTATTCTATCACTTTGGAGAGTTTTTTATTTGACAAAAAAGTTTTTATAAGGTTCTCTTTTATTAACAAATTATTTGCTTTTTGTTTTGCTTTTGTTTGTCCCACATGAATTCATTTATTTTCTTCCCTTTTACAACCATATTTATCTATTTTTATTTAATTAAAATACAATAAATTTTAATATATTCTAATTTATTATTATCTTAAGTTTTTCTCGGTATAAACCACCTTTTATCCCTCCCCTGATGTTCTAAGCCTAAATCCAAGTTTTTCAGGACAGAAATGAGTTTGCATTGGAAAGTTCACTATAGGTAGGCATTGGAGTTTGGCATGCAATGCGTAAAGCTATAGTTTTGGCTATGTTTCAAAAGCCAGATTAATTAGCTTCTCTAGATTTGATAATGGCATTCTTTACATAGCCACTTCAATTTTAGTCAACTATGGCTTATCTCTCCTAAAATGAAAAAATATATATTTTCTTCAGCTTCAATTTTTTGATGAACTAAAATAAGCTTACAAATAAATTTACATACATAAGCAAACGTAGGATTTGCTACCAATCAAATATGGACTTGTTTCGGAAACAGGGTAAATGTATAATTGCAAACAATTTGTTTGATAGTTAGTGGTATTTAATAATGTTGAGTAGTTATTTTATTTATTATTTTATCAAACATTAGGAATCTATCAATTAATAATCATTTTTTTCTTGTACTTATGTTTGTGAATTAAAAAATGAATAAGCATTTGATGATTCAGAAAAATTTTGGTATAAAAAACAATTTAGTAAATTATCACCTCAGCCCATCAATGTTGATCATCACCTTGCTTTAGAAATAGTAGTTTAATTAAATTAGCTACTTGTTTAAAGATACACTGATTCAAGGTATTCTAGTTTAATTTAGCCAAAAATTCTAGCTTCCAGGTGTCTGTTGCTGCCTAGCTAGCTATTGCATCAAAGTGGTTTCTGACTATAATGATACAATAATCATAACCTTAAATTGATTCTGTAATTCGCTCTGGAACAGTCCAAACAAAAATGGTAAAACAATCACAACTTGTTCATGAAAAAGAATAAAATATTGTTATTCCTTTATAACTAGAAAGGCAGCCACAAAATTAAGACATCGTTTTGAAGACCAGAGAAGAGAGAGAGAAAAAAAATGGCTAATGAGGAGACCAATATTTTGCCCAAATCATATCCCATGGTTGGAGGAGATGGCCCTTGGAGCTATGCTAAAAATTCTACTTTCCAGGTATCTGTTGCTGCCTAAATTGTTGCTTTCTAAGATTTAATTTCCTCTGATATTTTGTTTCCTTAATTTACTGTGACCCCGTATCCGATTACTGTGATTTCTGTTGTCCTTAGATTTTTAAGGGGTTATTTGCATGATAAATATGTTAGAAAATGAATATAAGAAAACTTGGTTACACTCATTTGTACACAAAATTTAATCACGAGCTTATGGCGGCAGAGAAGAATAGTGGATAGAGCGAAGGAAATGGTGATTGAAGGCGTTACTGAAAAGCTTGATCTGAGAATCCTGGGATTTGGAAGTTCCATAACATTTCAAATAGCAGATTTGGGCTGTTCAGTTGGACCTAACACCTTCATTGCCGTGGAAAACATTGTAGAAGCTGTGGAACAAAAATACCAGGCCGAAAATCAAAACTCTTCAACCATAGAATTCCAAGTGTTCTTTAATGATCTCTCCAACAATGACTTCAACACTCTCTTTAAAACCCTCCCTCCCTCCCGCAAATACTTTGCGGCCGGGGTACCCGGTTCTTTCCACGGCCGCTTGTTTCCCCAGTCCTCTGTGCATATTATACACTGCTCCAGTACATTGCACTGGCTCTCCAAAATTCCAGTTGAAATTGTGGATGGTAAATCTCCTGCGTGGAACAAAGGCAGCATACACTGCACAGGATATGTAAAAGAAGTTGTTGAAGCATATTCAACTCAATTCAAGAATGACATGGACTCATTTTTCAATGCTAGAGCGAAAGAAGTTGTGCCTGGTGGCTTGATGGTCATTTTAATATCTACCGTACCAGATGGGGTTCCTGCATCCAAAACTTTTGAGGGTATAAATTATGATTTCCTAGGGTCTTGTCTCTATGACATGGCCAAGATGGTAAGAATAAATAACCAAGCGTATGCTTCAACATATTTACATTTTAAGATTCTCTAAAACTTTATTTATTCCTGATCACAACCCAAATGTTGTTTTGTCATATTATACTGCAGGGATTAATTAGCGAAGAAAGAGTGGATTCCTTCAACTTTCCTTTATACTTCCCATTTTGTGGGGAGATTGAGACTCTTATGAGGAGAAATGAAAACTTCAGCATTGAGAGAATTGACAAGTTCACCAACCCGACGACGCAAATGCCTTCTTCTGCGGAATTTTGTTCCTGGCACGTGAGAGCTGTTTTTGAGGGAGTTGTCAGAGAACACTTCGGAGAGCAGTTTGTAGAGCCGATATTCAACTATTACTCAACCAAGCTTGAAGAGAAAATTGGCTCTATCTTGGATGTGCAAATCGCAGACAAGATTGAATTACTCGTCCTGCTCAAGCGCAATATCAGTTAATCAATTACAGTTATGAATCAGACACTTGTTATTCTCAATTCCACAACAAAAATTTCAATTATTAAGTACCCATATGCTCAGTACTGTTTCAATAATTTTATTATGAAATAAAATTTTAAAACGAAATAACCTAGAGCGAATCACTTATTTTAATAATTAGATTTGAATTCAAAAGTTCTTGTACTAAATTAACGACAATAAGTTATTCTTTACTAGTTAAATATTGTATTAAATTAACAATAATAAATTATTTTTTACTAGTTAAATATTTTAATGGTTATTCTATCAATTTAAAGAGTTTTTATTCCATAAAGAATTTTTTATAAAATTTTTTTTTATTAACAAATTATTAGCTTTTTGTTTTGTTTTTCTTTGTTACTCTTGAATTCGTTTATTTTTTTTACTTTTACATTCATATTTATCTATTTTTTTAAATTTAAATACTGTAAATTTTGATATATTTTAAATTATTATTGTCTTAAGTTCTTCTCGGTGTAAATCACATTTTCCCCCTCCCAAATGTTCTAAGCCTAAATCTAAGTTTTTCAAGATAGAATTGCATTTGCATTGGAAAAGTTCACTATAAGTAGGCGATGGAATTTGGCATGCAATGCATAGAGCTATAGTTATGGCTATGTTTCAAAAGCCAGATTAATTTGCTTCTTTAGATTTGATATTCGCATTCTTTACATAGCTACTTCAATTTTGGTCAACAATGGCTTATCTCTACTAAAATGAAAAAATATATATTTTCTTCAGCTTCAATTTTTTGATGAACTAAAATAAGCTTACAAATAAATTTACAGACATAAGCAAACGTGTGATTTGCTACCAATCAAATGTGGACTTGTTTCAGCAACAGGGGTAAACAATAATTGCAAACAATTTGTTTGATAGTGGTATTTAATAATGTTGAGTAGTTATTTTATTTATTTATTTTTATCAAACATTAGGAATCTATCAATTAATAATCATTTTTTTTTTTTTGTACTTATGTTTGCGGATAAAAAATGAATAAGCATTTGATGATTCAGACAAATTTTGGTATAAAAAATAATTTAGTAAATTATCCCCTCGGCCCATCAATTTTGACCATCACCTTGCTTTAGAAATAGTAGTTTAATTAAATTAGCCACTAGTTTAAAGATACACCAATTCAAGATATTCTAGTTTAATTTAGCCAAAAATTCTAGCTTCCAGGTGTCTGTTGCTGCCTGGCTACCTATTATATCAAGGGGTTCTGACTATTCACTTATACTGTTCATTAATTTCTTTTGGCTTGGTAATTCCATTACTTTGTTTTCCAATGTCAGTTGCATTTCTGTTTTATAATTTTTATGAAATATTGCTTGTTGATATATTAAAGAATTAATGAATACAAGATATTCTTCATTGTACATGGAGAAAATTTGTATTGCTTGAGCTTATGATGATATATTCATTGTACACAGAATTTGACATGGGAGCTTCTGCAGAGAGGGTTCGTGGATGCTGCAAAGGGAATGGTCGTTGTTGGCATAGATGAGAAGCTTGACCTGAAAAGTTTGGGATTTGACACTCCTAGCACGTTTCAAATAGCAGATTTGGGCTGTTTAATTCACCCTTGGGATTTCAATTGTTCTTTAATGTTCACTTCAATAATGACTTCAACACTCTCTTTAAAACCCCACTTCCTCCCGAAGGCACTTTGCAGCCGGAGTACTTGGTTCTTTCCACAGCCGCTTGAATCGTCGCTGCATTTTGTACACGTTTCCAATGCACTGCACTGGCTTTCCAAGATTCCAAAAGAAATTACGGATAGTAAATCTCCTGCATGGAATAAATGCAGCATATACTGCAACGGATTAGCAGAGGAAGTTGCTGAAGCATATTCAGCTCAGTTCAATATTGACATGGAGACATTTTTAAATTTTAGAGCACAAGAACTTGTGCCAGGAGGGTTGATGCTCATTCTAATAGCTACTCTATCAGATGGAATCCCTATGTCTAAGACAATTGTGGGTATCCATTATGAATTTCTAGGATCTTGCCCTTTCGTATATATGCGCTGATCTTTTCCTATTTATAGTTTAAGAATATTTCTAAGATTTCTTTTCGGCTTTCATTCATAACATGAAAGAAAATAAAAAAAAAAATCATATTCTTCATCAATTGAAGGAATGCATTGCACGCATAGTATTAAACACATTTTGCCGATTGCTGCACAAAATTTACACCGACATAAACTATTTATTTCTGAACTCTAATGTTGTTGCTTATGCATATTAATTGCAAGGATTAATCAGGGAAGAAAAGGTGGATTCCTTCAACTTCCCTGTATACTTTCCATTTATTGGGGAGTTTGAAGCGCTTATAAGAAGAAATGGAAATTTCAGCATGGAGAAAAAGGACATGTTTACTCATCCCTTAATTCAGAAGGCGCACTCTGCCGAATATTGGGTCCAGGGTCTGTTCGAGAAGCACTTCGGAAACCAGGTTGTAGACCAGATTTTCAACTATTATCTCAAGAAGCTTAATCAGAACATCAATTCCATCTGGGACTCAAAAACCCATGACAAGATTGAATTATGCATAGTCCTTAAGCGAAATTAATATCCACATGTCCTATTATTGTTTCACATATCTTTGTCCTATATATCTATTTTGTCGTCAGTGTTGTCTATTTTTCTTAAACATATTTCATGTTGCATGTATTTTCGAGTATATTTGGCACTTTGGCAATGTCGCATGATGCCAGGTATTAATTTCTAGTTCTAGCGATTAATTCCCTATTATTAATTATTAACGTCGTTGTTTTACTAGTAAGCACCATAATTTACGTTATTATATTTCTAAAGGGACTATTAAATATATTCCTGAAAGTCTTTGGGTTTAGTTAGTAGTTGGTAACAAGTTGCGAATCCATTTTAGTATAGTGGACTCTGGGGTCGGCTCTGCTAATTTATTATTAACAAAACTTTCAGCCCTCAACCTCAACTGTATAATACTTGGTTTACGATAGTGATGACCTTATATTGATTGTGTTATTCGCTTTGGAACATTTCATACAAAAGTGGTAAAACAATCACAACTTGTTGATGGAAAAGAATAAAATATTGTTTTTCTTTTATAACCAGAAAGGCAGCCACAAAATTAAGACAACGTTTTGAAGACCAGAGAAGAGAGAGAGACAAAAAAAAAAAATGGCTAATGAGGAGACCAATATTTTGCCCAAATCATATCCCATGGTTGGAGGAGATGGGCCTCGGAGCTATGCCAAAAATTCTACTTTCCAGGTATCTGTTGCTTCCTAAGTTGATTGCTTTCTAAGATTTAATTTCCTCTGATATTCTGTTTCATTAATTTACTGTGACCTGGTAACCGATTACTGTGATTTCTGTTGTCCTTAGATTTTTAAGGGGTTATTTGCATGATAAAATATGCAAGAAAATAAATATAAGAAAACTTGGTTACACTCTTTGTACACAAAATTTAATCTCGAGCTTATGGCGGCAGAGAAGAATAGTGGATAGAGCGAAGGAAATGGTGATTGAAGGCGTTACTGAAAAGCTTGATCTGAGAATCCTGGGATTTGGAAGTTCCATAACATTTCAAATAGCAGATTTGGGCTGTTCAGTTGGACCTAACACCTTCATTGCCGTGGAAAACATTGTAGAAGCTGTGGAACAAAAATACCAGGCCAAAAATCAAAACTCTTCAACCATAGAATTCCAAGTGTTCTTTAATGATCTCTCCAACAATGACTTCAACACTCTCTTTAAAACCCTCCCTCCCTGCCGCAAATACTTTGCGGCCGGGGTACCGGGTTCTTTCCACGGCCGCTTGTTTCCCCAGTCCTCTGTACATATTATACCCTGCTCCAGTGCATTGCACTGGCTCTCCAAAATTCCAGTTGAAATTGTGGATAGTAAATCTCCTGCGTGGAACAAAGGCAGCATACACTGCACAGGATTTGTAAAAGAAGTTGTGGAAGCATATTCAGCTCAATTCAAGAATGACATGGACTCATTTTTCAATGCTAGAGCAAAAGAAGTTGTGCCTGGTGGCTTGATGCTCATTTTAATATCTACCGTACCAGATGGGGTTCCTGCATCCAAAACTTTTGAGGGTATAAATTATGATTTCCTAGGGTCTTGTCTCTATGACATGGCCAAGATGGTAAGATAAACAACCATGCACATGCTTCAACATATTTACATTCTAAGATTCTCTAAAACTTTATTTATTTCTGATCACAACCCAAATGTTGTTTTTTGTCATATCACACCGCAGGGATTAATTAGCGAAGAAAGAGTGGATTCCTTCAACTTTCCTTTATACTTCCCATTTTGTGGGGAGATTGAGACTCTTAGGAGGAGAAATGAAAACTTCAGCATTGAGAGAATTGACAAGTTCACCAACCCGACGACGCAAATGCCTTCTTCTGCGGAATTTTGTTCCTGGCACGTGAGAGCTGTTTTTGAGGGAGTTGTCAGAGAACACTTCGGAGAGCAGTTTGTAGAGCCGATATTCAACTATTACTCAACCAAGCTTGCAGAGAAAATTGGCTCTATCTGGGATGTGAAAATCGCAGACAAGATTGAATTACTCGTCCTACTCAAGCGTAATATCAGCTAATCAATTACAGTTATGAATCAGATACATGTTATTCTCAATTCCACAACATAAAATTCAATTGTTAAGTACCCACATGCTCAGTACTGTTTCTATTTTCCTTAATCGGAAAGCATTTCGTATGTTTCTACAATTTCATTGCCATTAGGCACCATAGTGATTATTTATGTTATTCAAGTTTGTTTTAGGCGTATGGAGACTCCGTAAACACCCTTTAGTAGCACCATTTTGGCATAAAATAAAGCTTCAAAATATCCATATTGAAAAAAAAAAAGAAAAATTCATCCCAAGATATTTAAAAATAAAAAAAAATTAAAATTGTAAAATATTATTTATATATTTAAAATTAAAAATACTATTTAAATTTTTTTAATTTATTATATATTAATTATAATTTGATATTTAAAATATACCAAATTTGTTCATATATTATTATTTTTATTAAAAATTTAAACTACAGTAAAATATAAAACTAATTTTTAATGCTAATTTGGGATTCGGAAAACAGCTCAGCAAAAAACGAGGCAGTTATGCTTTACTTTTACTAAGATTTAAACTTAATTATATTTATGTTAAAGTTAAGGGACCTAGTTGAAAATAACCCCTAATTTTATCTCAAACTCATCGTTGGATTACGCTGTCCTAAACACGGTCAAAACTGAGAAGACTCCATTTGCAAAACCCTCCTTTCAGTCCACACGCAGTCTCTGGAAACTCATCGCAATGGCCGGAATCCGATTGCCACCGGAAGATTCCGAGCTTTCGCAGCAACAAAACCTACAGCAGACCCGAGCCACGGGCGATCTTGTGTCGGACGACGAGCGCTCAGTGGCGGCGGACTCTTGGTCAATAAAGAGCGAGTACGGAAGCACTCTTGATGATGATCAGCGCCACGCTGACGCCGCAGAGGCCCTCTCCTCGGCCGCCAATTTTCGTGCTTCTTCCGATTACAAGTAAAAATATTTTTTTAAAAATTTTCTATTTGGTTCCGAGAAAAAGCTAAAATTACGGAGGGAAATGGAAGAAAGGAATTAGGAGTTTGTGTTATCAGCAATTAGTTTGTGACTTACGGTATGCTGAAAAATGTTATTTAACCAATTGAGTGGGATTCTGTGCTTTTCTAAATAATTTCATATTGAACATCTAGGTTTTAGGATGTTTTCTGTATAACTTATGTAAATCATTTATATTTTTGAGGAATAACATATCACATGAAAATCATTTACTACTAGAAAAGTCGCTAAAATGCAAAGAAAGCTGGCTTGAGTCTTCAAATTTGTAGATGCAACTAATTTCTTCTGGAATCTAAAATTGGCAAAAGAGCAAAAATGTCGGTGCTTATATTCAAATCTTTGAAGTTTTTGCTTATTTTTGTGTGTGAATAGTTCTGATAAGGAGGAGCCAGATCCAGAGGGGATTTCATCAATGCTAGGTCTTCAGAGTTACTGGGATTCTGCATATGCAGATGAGTTGGCAAATTTTCGTGAACATGGCCATGCTGGTGAAGTTTGGTGAGAACAATTCTCTGACCATTTGCAGTAGAATTTGTCTAAAGTGATGTTTTCTAAACTGTAAACTTGTCTAAAGTGAATACTAGTGTGCGGTCCATACTTCAGTTTGATATATAAAGTAACTAGCCTCGCTAATTTGATAATTAATCATTTGAATTGTGTTAGGAAAAGATGGTGTTGGTAAAATTAGAGTTAAATGAAAGTCATACAATCTTGTTGTCATAGATTCATAGTTGTGCTTCATGTGCCACAGCAAAGTCATTATGGATGTCTTGTGGGTTTGTATGTCTTAAGCAAGTATTTTTTGGTTCTAAATGAAAGGTTTTGGGCACCTTTTTGGGTGTAGATTGACCAGTTGACAAAGCACTAATCCATATTCCAGCCTTAAGGATCCTTTGATAAAGTTGAGGATCCAATAATCCAGGATAGACCTGTATCCCGGATTATTTCATATATGTTAAGAGTATTGTAGATTGACCAAATGGAGATCTGCTTATTTAGAAAGTTGTTTGGGAATCATTTTTATTTAAGAAATTGAGGATATTATATATCTGCTTTGATTTATGTGTAATTTATTTCTGATTGATAATGCTTTACAAATAAAAGAATGAATAAGTTCAAAGGAGAGAAAACAGCAAGTAAAAAGGAGTAGTTATGTTGTAGTATGATTCATTTCTTTCTCATACATTTTATTTATATTCTACATGCTTATAAGCCTCCCACATGAACCAATGCATGAACAAATAACATTTGGCCTTAAGAGGGCAACAATCAAGATTCAATAGACCAACTATCATTTCTTTGTGCATTGGAAAAGGAGCATTGGCTTGTGTGGGGGGTATGGTATGGGACTTTGACACTATAAATACATTTGCAATGTGAATGAAATGTCTTAGAAAGTTAAAAATATTAAACAAAAAAAAAAATGGGTTCACATCATGCCTACCTTTGCTATTCTCTTCACTTGTTCATTCTTTTAGTTCTAACACGGTATCATCATTTCATTTTTTTTTTTTACTGTACTTGGCCCCTATAAACTAAATTTTTTATTGGGGGGGGGGGGGGGGTTGCAGCACAGATTGCCCACAAAAATAAAAAATAATATAAAGATTGAACTATTTTCTCCCCTATTTCATTTTCAATTCTACTTTTTGCTACTGATTCTTTCTCTTTGGCTCTCTTTTCTTTCTTAGCTTAATTCTTTTTCTTAGCTTTCTTTTCATTCTCCTTTAATATCTCTTCTTCTTTTCTTTATTTATTCCTACATCAATCAGTATAGAGCTATCTCGCATTTTACTTTATTAAAGCTTTCTTGTAGGATTATAAGGCTATGATATCAATTATTATTAGAATTGTCTTTTCCAATATCAAAGGGTGTCAAAGTTTTCTCTTCCTGCATCAACTATTATCTAAGCTCTCTTGTAGTATTATAAGGCTATGATATCAATTGATGTGGGACAAGAAAGTTTCAAGACCAATTATTTTAGCATTGAAAAGGAAGAGAGGGATAGAAATAAAGAGAAGGAAAGAGATAAATGGATAAAGGAGAAAAGAATTTGATTAGAGAAATAGAATTTAAGAGAGTTAATACAGAAGAAAGCTATTATTTTTGTAATGAATCTTGGTTTCCCAAAGACAAAACATAGGACTTGTGTGGTAGCCAAGTTGTAAACCAAACAACTAAATATAGTAAACTGCTATTAAGTAAACGAATGCCCATACTGACATCAACAAGTAGTAAAGTTTTTATAGTAATATATTTCTTATTATATAATAAAAGAACTTTTGAAAGTGCTTGTGTTTACCTTATGGTGTTTGGTTGAAACAAATAAAAGTGCTTATTTGAGATCAAAAAGGCATTTCAAGTAATTTCAGAAAATTACTTGACAGGTGTTTATTGTTTTAAGAAAGTGCTTTCAATGGAATACTCTAAAATTGACAACTAATAGTTATTGTGGCCAAATATGTAGACCTAGAGATTGATATTGATGCCTGATTGAAACATATCAAGTTTTAGGACTAAGGCTCATACTTAGTCTTTGATGCTCAAGGAACTGTGTTTTGAATGATGCAGAGGCTGTCTGGTGGCATCTTTCAATTTGAAAAAGATGTATACCCGATAATGGCTTAAAATCTTTTCTTTTCTTCATTTTTTTTTTTGGGGTGAGGAGTAACTTTAATGCCCGGTAAAACACTCTAGGAATTTGTAAAAAAAGGTAATAGTTGAGACCATGAGATCAATAAATCTAATTTATAATATCCTAAAAACATTTGAATTTTTTTTCAGAAAGGCTTCAGCTTTTGTGGTCAACTTCTAGTTGTGAATTTATGTATTGTGTTTGCTATGTCAACTGGAGTATATAATCAACCTTCATTCCATTTTTCAGAAAAAAAAAAAAAAATTAGGAAAACCCTTGGTTTGAACTTCTGCAAAAATGACCGTATGAATATTTTATGAATCCCTTGAAATGAATAGAAGGTGTTGCATTATCTGTTTTTGTATTATTTTGTATTGATTGTCATTTCCCCCTTTTGATTAGGTTTGGAGCTGATGTCATGGATGCTGTTGCTTCTTGGACAAAAAGCTTGTGCATTGATATATCACAGGATCGCTTGCTGAATCATGTTGATGGTCTGTCGAAGCCTGGGGACGAGAGTGATAAGTATTTGTCTTCTTGGAGTGTACTTGATATTGGGACTGGCAATGGTCTTCTGCTTCAAGAACTTGCTAAGCAGGGGTATACACTGAGATTTTGCCTATAGTTCTGGTATTATGTACTGTATTGATCTAATGCAAAAGTATCTTGATATCATGATTTCCATTATTTCTTTGTATAGAAACATGATGCATTTGTAATGTGTGCTTTATAAGTATGGAAGGAGGAGTGAAGTTTTAACATTTGCTGTGATTATCTAGGACATAAAGTGGCTCAATGTTCTTATCCAAAAAAAACAAATAAATGGTGGCTCTGTATTGTGGGAAGATCAAGCAAAAGAAAACCTGAAATGAGGCATTTTAAATTTTCAAATTTTATTTTTATTTGATGTTTTGAATGTTTCAAGATCTGGGTCACTATTCCTTCTGATCTTTTGTTTTGGGGGTGGGGAGGGGGACAAGTGGAGAAAAGCCATTACAACATAGATACTTAGTGGGATTGGGATGTTGTTTCGGACTATAAGTTAAATAGCAGAATTGTTACAACTTTAATTTACTGTCTAAAGTATTAATTTTAGGAATATTTGGTGATTTATTGGTCTGTTGTAATGTGCTGCAAGCCCACTGGGTTTTGGACGTTCTCAAATTAACTAGGGGCTGCTAATGTCACGTCAATGGTTTGGTCAGAGAAGATCTTGTAATTGTTGGTTAAGAAACTGAAACTGCAGTTGTATTGTTGCATATTGTAGCAAATTACATTACAATAACTTGTTGATTCGTGTGTTTTTGTTTTCAGGTTCTCTGATTTAACCGGAGTTGATTATAGTGAAGATGCAATCAATCTTGCTCAAAGCCTTGCTGATCGTGATGGATTTTCCAATATTAAATTTTTGGTATGATGAATTTGTGAATATTACCATATTATTTTGACCTATTTCATCTATAATCCTGAGTAAAAGCTTTGATTTTTTTTTTTTTTTTTTATAATTGTCATTTTGCAGAAAACCTGTTTGAGCATTTTATAGGTGCCTTGTTTAACTTCGTTTATTTTTATTAACAAAGATAATTTTTTGTTATTTATATAGATAGTATACAAACAAATAGATACATAAAGACCACGTTGTAGTTGAATCAAAATAATTTGTGATCTGGATCAGAAAAGGAGATCTCTAGGATGATGATCTTTTCAAGTAGTAGAGCAAAAATATAATATCTGCTGAGTGGTCTTAACAAACAGTGTGCATGAGTTTACACACCATATGTTTTCAGTATTTGTGAAAAAATTTGTACCCTTTATTATTCAAAAGTTTAACCATGCCATGAAAAAATATGTGAAGTATTTTTTTCCATCTATATTTCAAGTCTCATTACTATTGTTTTTTAGGTTGATGATGTTCTTGACACAAAACTTGAGAGACAATTTCAGCTTGTCATGGATAAAGGGACTTTAGATGCCATTGGATTGCATCCTGATGGGCATCTCAAAAGGTAGCAATAGTTGCCTTGTTTACAGATATACCTCATCTTGCACTCATGGATACTCACATTACTAATTGCAAATTAGCAAACCTGGCTGTTGTTTGAATCTCATATAAATGCACTGCACTTCTATTTAACTGTGAACTTTACTTTGTTCTGGTCATTGACCAATTTATCTATCTTCCATTTGATTCATCTACTAACCTTTTGGTTATGCAATTACCGCTATTGAATTGCTGAAAAGTAAGTAGAATGAGTTTTTTCTTTTCAGGATCATGTATTGGGCTTCGGTTTCTAAGTTGGTGGCTTCTGGTGGATTATTGGTAAGCATCCTTACTTGAACTAGTTTTTGGAGTTTTATTGTAATCTTTGCTCTGGTATTAACAAGAAGCCACTGTGGCAGTGCCTAGTATGGTAACTTATCATCTTTGCATTTTCTAGATTCCCTTGCTCTGTCTGATGTTTGCACTTGCTTGGGTCATTTTGGTAGGTCATCACATCATGTAACAATACAAAAGAAGAGTTGGTGCAAGAAGTGTTAAATCATAGAAGGATTGATTTGTCCCAGGAATCCGATAACTCTAAAGAGCCAGAAGCGGCATCTAGGGAACCTCCATTCCGATACCTTAATCATGTCCGCACGTACCCAACATTCATGTTCGGTGGATCAGAGGGATCGCGTGTTGCCACTGTGGCATTTATTCGGAGCTAAAATCAATTAGCCTTTTTTTTTTATTTCCAAATGTCATGGGTGGGGTTGTAGTTTTAGGATTTTGTTGTGGATTGAGTTGTTATTGTATGTGTTGTGTGCATGCAAGGAGTGGCGTTGATGGTGGAAGATACCATTGTCTTGTTAAGAATGATGAAATTCATTGAATCCTACAACTGAAAGCATGCCATGCCATTTCTTTTTAAGCATTTGTTTCTGCATATAATTACAGAAAGTTTTAGCAAGTACAATCTTATCACGTTAATAATACTGAAGCAATGTGATTATTCAATCAATGGAATAAGAAAAATATATTTACTGATTGTAAGTTAAAAAAATTAATAAAATATTTTATATATTTTTTAATTATATTAATAGAATAATAAAATTTTTTATTAAATAAATATATTATTTTCATCTTGTTGATTAAAAAATTCTATTACGATAATAATATTGACGAAATAAAATTGTTTTATTTAAATTTTTTTTTATAATTAATGTTAATAATATTAATGATAATTATTTATTAAAAATATTAAATAAAAATATACCGATTCAGATTCATAAACTTATCTATCGTGACTGTGACATATGTACTAACATGATAGTTTGTAATGGACTGCAAGTAATGGAATACAATTCAACTAAAACATCATTCATTAACTAACAATTCAACTAAACCATCATTCATTGGCTAGGGTTAAATGAGAGTCATTTTATCATCATAGCGGATATGAATGAGTTGATTTACATTCATCAGGATTCAAGTCAACTAAAGCCATACCAGTCATGCATTATTATTTTTAGTATAAAGTTTTGTCAGCAAGGGCAAATTAGTACATTTCAAGTAATAGTCATAGGGGTGAGCTGCATTTTAATTTATTATGTTGTCTTGGTTTTCCCCTCTTGGTTGTTGACAAATGCAAATGTTCCACGTAATTAGCTAATAAATGCATCATTTAAGCATTAAAGAAATCTTGTCTATGAATATAAAAATGACATCATGCATAATTTTGTCAGGATATTAGTCCTTATTAATATTGTGGTTAAAGGCTCCAATGATGCAAGTTTAACAGCTAAGGTTTTGTCAGAAGAATCTTGAGACAAAATTGATGATTTCATGATTCAATATATAATTAATTAAAACATTGATTAGGTAAATAATTGACAACATTAATTGAAAGATGCGATGTAACAATGCAAAAGATGAGTCGAAATTAATATAATTTAGCAACTAAAATTTTCCATGTATCTTCAAAGAAGCTGTATTCTTGCATTATACATCAATACACTTCCTACAGACTGTAAACAATGAATGATATTTAGAATCAGTTTCACACTTACAGAAGATCATATATTGAGAGAGATTAGCTTATACATATATCCCGTTAAGAATTAGTTGAAAATTAATAGTGAGTTAAGATGGAAAGAAGGAAAAGGAAAAGTGTGCCACTAAGACAAGTGAAGCTAATAGTTCCACCAACTATTCCGAGAAGGTGAAAGGATTGCCCTATTTCCTTGTCTCTTTTGAGCTTGTAATCATACCCAGCTGCATAATTCCATCCATGTTCTTCACATCTGCAACATTTCTCCAGTCTCTCTTTTATCTGAACCTTTTCAATCCTCTCTCTCAGGACTATCATATCGGCATCCACAATATTATTGTTCCTTAACCTCCCTGCACTCAAAAACCAAACATATAAATCTAAATGTAACGAAATTAATTGCATGGTACCAAAAGCAAAAGATATATGTATATGTATATATGTGAATACCTTCATCTCTGAAGCTCTGAGCTTTAACTTGCAATGGTCTGTGAGTATTGCGCTTGAGAGATGGCTTGAATATTAAAACATTGGAATAATGTAGAGAAGTTGCAGCCATGGTCTGCCAATATTATCTGAAGCTGTTCTAGGGTTGCCTTTACGAGGAGCAGCAGAGCAATATAGACATATAATGGGAGAAAACGCGTCGTTTGAGGGAGCTTGGGCTGGCTATGGAGAAGAGACGGTTTTCTGGTCAAGATATCGAAAAACTTCTCTAAGAGAACAAAAGCACAGCTGCACTCAATGAATGACTATGAGGAATTTAATTGGAGTTTTATTTAAATGTTAAACAAGTTAATTAATTAACTAAAATGAATAAAACAATGCCGATCGGCAATAAGAAACAAGGGCAAGTGTAAGAAGAAAGTTTGGTCTAATATTTAATTGAGAGTTGAATGGTTAAAGTCAAATAGATGAGCAAAATTTGGAGTTATGGCGTTGGATTAGTTGCAATTCGTAGCTGTGAGCAAGGAATTCGTCTACATTTGGAGATTTCAACGCTCCAAATTGTCGTATATTTAACACAAGTTGGACAAAAATTAATCGCCTTAGTAAAGAGAGAAGGTATTTATAATTTTCACACAAGCATAGAATAATTAGGCATGCACATGATTGATTTCATAACTTTTTATAAGTGGGTTTCAATCATCAAATCGAAATTAGTAAAATACGAATTCAGTGTTGATTTTGTGGTCCACATTTAATAATCAGTCCAGTATTTAGATAAGCAAACACACACTCGAGAATCAAGCAGCCCACAAAACTTGTATGGAGTCCAAGGAGATAACACTGTCACGGGCCGGGCCATTACCTCCTCCCCAAAAGACATATCCATTAGGGTGTGCAGTACCCTACCCTTATAAATCTTTATAACCCCCCATTCTTATCCAATGTGGGATTCGTGACAACACGCTCTGTCCGGAGTTCTGGGGCTGTCACCAAAAATTCTCTTACATTGTAGGGTTACATATTGCATGAGTTTATTGTAGATGTATATTGTATGGGTCTCACCTAAACCCAGTTGAATGTTGGGTCGATCCGACACAAGTTCAATGGACAAGAACACATTCTTCATTTCACTAGTGAATTCGGCTCTTTTTTTTTTTTTTGTGATTTTTTCTTAATAATTTGCAAGGATTTTTCATGTAAATGTGATGTTATTTTCTTGATTATTTCCTTCCTGGTTCTTAATTTCAAAACACTATGACATGCTAATTAATGTCCTCAAATAGAATACAGATTAAAATTCCTATATATTCCATCATTTGATGTTATCTTGAACATTTTTGTTAAGGAATGATTGATCAATTGACATGCTCTTCCCTCTGTCATGTATTTTAATTTGTTTTTTCTTACTAATAATTTATTCTTAGATACCCTTTTGGTTTTAAGTACAAGTAAGTTCCTGTTCCTCTCCCGTACATCACCAGAGACAACTGTTGGAGTTAAAACAAAGTCGTGGTTTTAATACGTTAATCATGTGATTCACACAGCTAATTTTTAATAGGCTGAGTTGAGTTGCATGGATTGACATGATCAAAGCATATAATTATCAAATAAAAAACAATAATTTTAAATGCAAACAGAATAGATCCGATAAATATGCTCAGCCATGTTACATTATCATAGGGTTCTTGTTTATATCACTAAGGAAATTAAATAAAGAAAGATATGTCTCCCCCTTGGTCTACTTTGAGAGGGCAGTTTCAGGGCTTCTTTTCTTGCAAAAGAAAATCATTCACCTTTCTTTCTTTGTTTTGCTTTGTACAAAGAGAAGTATATTGGGGTTATTAGGTTCTTATCATGAAGCTCCGAGTCATCGGGTTCCATTGCAAAAGCCTGTTAAACAACATGAATCAAATCCCAATTATTTTTTTACCTAGATCCTTTTTACCCAACTAAATCTTTGTGTACAAAGCATAAAACATGTTTCTTCACCAAATACAGAAAAAGCCTTCCATAACTGAAGGCTGTAATGCAAGTAACAAGTGTTTATTCCTGGTCAACTAATGATCTACAAACGTAGTTTTTACTAGAGATCAACTAGATAGACAAGTCATACCTAGGGCTCAGATATCTTAGTTTTGCCTAGAAATTTAGAGGTTCATTCAATCTTGGCAGAGCAATTGAACACCCCAATGTAACAAAAGTGAGAAACAAAGAGTTTAAATCTCACCCAAAAAAAAATAATAATAAAATTTTTTGTAAGGCCGTTAGTTTGCTCACAAAATCAGCAATCATGTCTGACAGACAAAAAACTTGCAACACTAAACATTTGAGTTCCAACAAGTCTCAACTACATAAATGATACCATTTGTTTCTTTTAGCTAATATCAAAACATCTTCACCAATTTTATTATCAGGAACAGCCGACTGTTACTCATTGCCTATCTAGGTATCAGAATAACAATCAATGGTCCTCAAAGATTCAACACTTAATAGCTGTGTCTCATTCATTGGCAGTCGCATCCTCAGATGTAGCACTTCCTCCATCTGCACAAAGGAGGAAGGATAAAGAAAAAGGTAAATTATCTTTTTCCCTTTTGAAAAAATAGTATTCAACATTAGAAGTAATAGCTTGCATGTTAAAACAAATGACCCAATGATCAGGCATACCTTCACCATCTGATGGAGCATAGGGAGACTTCCGATATCGTGTTTGCTGTTGTGTAGGCTGAAATACAACAATATAGCATTATGCCAACAGAAATCCACTTCGTGTAATATATGAAAGAAAACAGGTTTCTGAAAAATTTTTAAAAAAAAAAAATGTTTGGAGACAGAGTAAAGAATTAAACACATTTCAGTACATGCAGACAAGGAATCTCCCATTAAGTCAGAATCACACAAAATATTCATAATGATTTTAAGCTTTATCAACGAAAGTCTCAAAATGAAAGGAAATTGGAAACTTGTGGCCACAAAACTCAGCATACATAATTGGAAAGCATGGATTTATATGAGTCAAATGATTTATCTTGTTTACAATAATAAGGATTTTGGATGATTCATCCAAAATTGAAAATCCTCATATAGACTCCATACAAACCAGCTCATTTTGTATAGGTCATAAACTGCCTTGATTTTTGGTTGCAACAACCGAGAGTACATGCTCAATATGACTTGCATGCTTAAATATGTTATTAATATGGAATGTAATAGAAAGCAACAAAAGATGGTTTGAAAGATTCATTGTACATGGTGCATTTTAATTATTGTTACAGTGAGAGAGAGAGCCTTTTAAATGTTAACAACTGAATTCCAAACAACAAACAAGATCCTTCCCATTTAAATCATCCAGTTCGGTGGTGAATGATCTTTAACTCTCTCCTCAAGGCCCTCCATTATTATCCAACTAAATTGGGTAGGAAATAATCTCTAGAAACTCAATTGAAATTCAGGACACACAAGAACTTAAAGAATATGTTTCTATCATTGCATCAAAATCTGAAACGTACATTTCTTATTGCTCCTACAAAATGAAATATATTTCAATTTAACATTTCAACCTTCTTGTCACTAGTTGTTTCTTCTAGGTAGGGGTTATCAGCTTTTGTCCATAAATAACTAGATTTTAGTAGCATCAAGCTAAAAGAAGCAAGATTAATTCCATTCTCATAAAACTTTAGAATAATAAGCTGTAACTGGGATCAAGAACTGTTTGATAAAGATAACCACTGCTAACCACTCAACTGCTCCTATGGAATCAAAATTTGCAGCACATGTCTAGAGATGTAGCTAATATAACTAAATAAAAATTTAAGTACCCAGTTGGAGGAGAACAAGAACCAATCATGTGTATATCAAGAAAATAAAATTATAACCTGCAATTTGGGCCGAAGGGCTTCAAGTGGTCCTTTTGGCTTCTCAACACCTTGCTGTTATCATTCAAACGTATTGTAGGATGTTAGCCAACTAACTTATGCATGCACTCTAGCATCATCTAGCTAAAAATAGAAGATGGTGGAGAACCAACTTAAAGTACCTTTCCAAGTGCCCAATCAGCAGAATCGAAGTAAGCACGCTCATGGTCCTGACATCAAATTATATCTTTGGTTAGAAATGGCACAAATCCTGCATATCTCCAAACTAGAGAAAAGGAAATTCATGATTAGAAATCACCTTAGAAATGAGTGGTGGTTTCTTGGGCATGATTCCTCCATATTTCTTCTTTATAATTGCCTCCTGGAAAACCAAAAAGAAACAAAAGAAAATGACGCAACAATAAGTACCTTAAAATCAAAATTTCCGTTGGCATTCAATTTCAGGTCTTGAACTAAATCAGGTGTGTAAACTCAAGACATAAACACAACCTCATCTACAGATGATGGCATGGGTTTTTGAGACTCCTCAGGGGCATTTCCATCTACCATTTCTTGCTCTTTGACATCCTCCATGCTTGACATCACGTCCTACACTACCCAACAAAATGGCAACTGCAATAGAAATCCTCAGTTGTTCACATAAAATTTCCAGTAAAATCATGAAACTGCAAGAGTGTGCTCTAATCACACAGTTTAATGATTTGTTAAATAACAACATGACCAGAGAGGTATAAATAAGAGATAAGCAGAAGTATAACATGAGAAAATAATTAACAAGAAGCTGCCACACAAGCATACAAAACTTTTGATGAGGTCAACCCCCACGATATATTATATGCATCAATGGGCTTGCAAATTCTTAAAAATTATGAGAGAGTGGAATGAAATTAAAGGAAAAAAAAAAAGTACTTCAGAAGATTTAAGCAGATGTCATGAAGAGAAAGAAAAGTTAGCCCAACCTTTCCAGAATGGAAACACATATCTCCTCAATTCTTTCCTCCTTGGTGTACAAGAAGGAAAGAGAGAGAGAATGAAAACAACAAAGAAAGCCCTACAGGCGAAAAGCTTAATCCTCAATTTCTGATGAATGCAAGAATCCTATGATAACTTGTCTATTAAAAGCATCTTGTATCATTGTGTATATCAAGCTCAAATGATTACTCAACTGAACATTCGAGATTGCAAATATCATTAATCTGAAAACTACAAAAGCTCCTAATCTCTGAGTCTAATAAGGAATAACATAGTGCTTTTGGAATGCTTTTGTGAAAAGTGCTTTCAATAGAAGAACTTAAAACTGATTTTGGAGAAAACCTACTTCAAGTGCCTTTCCAAAAAAACACTTCAAGTGCCTTTACCAAAAAACTTCAACTGCTTTAATGAGTCAAAAAGCTCTGTTTGGCCAAAACTAACAATAAACATAAGCACTTTAAACTGTTTGAAGAGCTTTTGATGGCACCAATATCCAGCAATTCAATCATTCCATTGATGGTTTTCTGTCTTCAACAACACCAAATTTACTTATTTCATACAAATATTCCATCCACAAATACAAGCCCAGAATAATTTAAACCTCATTGAAAAATACAAGGACCTATATTCGACAAATTCTACAACAATTAAACCCCATAACTAATAGAAGTAAATCAAGATAAGGCTGCCCTCATTTCAACTGATTCGCTTCATAATTAGAATAAATAAGAATGCGAACAATTTCCAATGATAAAATTAATAAAAAAATAATGTCAAAATAGAAGAAACCCAGCTTCTTACAGATTAAATCTGCAAACGAAAATTAAATCACAGTGAATTATTATTATTATTTTTTTTAAAAAAAGCAAATTAATTTCTAGAGAGAAAAAGAGATCCAGCTAAAATAAAGGCATAATAAATAAATTTAAAATCAAAAGCGAAATCGTAATTACCAATGAGAGTCGAAGCTCGGGAAAACGTTTGTGCTTGGATGCTGGCTCGATTCAAATCAAAGTGAAAATGGAAAGAAGGGACAAGACAAGGGATGGTTAAGTGATCGTTGAGAGATAGGGACAAGATCACCGCATTGACAGTGGGCCCCACTGCTGGCGTGGTAGATCTAGCGGGGATAAAATCAAGTGGACCTAATCGTAGCATGGATGGAATCATGGGTGGGATGTTTCCGTTCTTGGCTGTTAAGGGGTTTTTTTTTTTAAAAAAAATAAAAAAATAAAATTTTTAAAAAGATTTACTATTTTTGGCGCAATATAATTTATATAAATTAAGGGTAAAAAGGAAAAATTCTCAAACCGACCTCATTTTAGATTTAATTTACCTTAATGATCACTTACCCTTCAATCTTATTAAACTAACCATTTTCATCATTTTTAAATAAATATTTTATTCTACCAAACCATTTTATATTTAAAACATAAAATGATAACACTCACAAAGTAATAGAATACTTATAAATAGTACATCATGAAAAATTACTAGAGTATAGTATTATGTTCATGAACAATACACGAACATAAAGTAATACGATCATAAAAGTCAATATCGTATTTATAATAAAGTAAAATTGTTTAAAAATATTAAAAGTGGTTATTTTAATAAAATTAAATTAAAAATAATTATTTATATAAATAAAATTTTAAATAAAAATAAAATAATTTTTTTTTTATCTCTCTAAAATTAAAATATATTTTAAATATTAAAATTATTATTATGATTTACTAAGAGGCAAGAAGGAAATCATCTAAAGTAAGTTCTTTTAAAAAAAAAAAATTAGGTACATTGTAAGAAAATATGGTAAACTCATTTTCTTATTTCCAGATTCTGAAAGCACTCCATTAGTTTACTGATTACACCTATTTTTATATGGCATAGAAGGGGTGCACATAGTGGAAAGGTGAGGTGTATTTTGTTTCGGTCTTTCGGTTATTAAGTTTTGGTTTATTTGTTAGATTGCTATGTGATACGGGGTTCGGGAGAAAGCCACGTGGTTGCTTTTCATTGGAAGGATACAGCAACAGGCAAACATAAGAGACAGACCATCAACCCTAACCCTAACCAAACCGCCTTGTTATTGTTATTTAGCTCTCTGGCCTCTCTCAAAATCTCTCGACCGCTCTTTCCCTTCTTTGCTGTGCTAAAGCTTGGAATCTCGTGAGTCATCTCTCTACATTTTTTCCTTATATATATATATATATTTGCGTGTCTCTGTGTATGTATATGTTTTTTCATCAAAAGCTTTTCATAAATTCCTGGTTCTGATAATCCGATGATCTTTATCTTATTTGATGTTACGAGAGAACAATCGGGTCTTAGAAATTATCGATCTATAATGGATTGGGATTATTTTAGATAGGAAAAGTTTATTTGTTTTTCTTTATATTTTGATGTATTAGAATATTAATATACGAATTGAAGATGTCAAAACCTTTTTTGAATAACTGTTTGATTGAAATTTTGTACTTATGAAAGCAATCAATAAACTGGGTTATTAATTATTTTTTCTTTTTTTGATTTCTTTTTGGTGTTATCATGCTTGCTTCGATATCTCTGATCTTGATGGTTCCGCAAATTGATTTTTTTTGGGTAAAAGTTGATGTATTAATGGAACTGGATAACTTCTATGGAGTATGAGAAAACATTATAAAGTTTGTGTTCGTTTGCACAGGACTGGGGTTGGACTTCCAATTCAGCGAAATTCAGTAGATCTGGAATTTGGTATATTTGATTCCTATAAAATTTAAATTCCATTATTTGAATTTAATTTGCCATTCGCTTGAATTCATATTTTTCTTAGTTTTTGGCTAGTTGATTTTAATGGTGTGCGCTCTCTCACATGTACGACGAATGCAACTGCAACTAGGTTGTTAATATCATGTCATTACTGTTGTCCTCACATATTTTTAGCCTAAAATGTCAAAAAATTTGGGCTGTTCATATTGTTATCTTTGTGGTTGTGGTTCATTCGGTAGTCTTGAATGCTTCATTTGACATTAGCTCTTTAGTCTGTTTTTATTACTATGTGTTGTTTGCTTAATCTATTTGAAGACAAGTGGCATGGCTTAATTTGTTGAAGAACTTGCTCTAATATTGGTTTTTGCAGCACACATTTTTATTCTAGTCAGGAGAAGTCCCAATATGTAGATTTCATGTTTCCTTTTGTTTTACCATACATTGTGGTCATTCTAATTTTCGTCCTGATTTTCGTGGTATGCTTGTTCACAAAACTTACTTGTCCATCTGTGGATTTTCAAGGTGAAGCACGTCAACTTGAAGTTTCTTTTATGTCCATACAAGCCATTTCCTATTTGGGATCGATTGGGTTGCTTGGAGAGTATTGCCCTTTATCCAGAAAAAAGAGCAGATCCTTGTCTGAAAGATTTGGCTGTATGCCTCTCGCGCCATTTTGGGAATACCCAGAAGAGTTTTATGGTTGCAGCTGTTGGCAACCTTTCTTAACATCTGAACATCAGTCTTCTTTTTTCCAAGAAGCTTTAGAAGATAACACTACTTCTTATGCTTGACATCTAAATATTCTGTTTCTTTGAGGCAAGATGGCTCTGTTGAACATTGGTGCTGATAACAGGGGTGATGCCTTCTATAGGTATAAGATGCCCAAAATGATTACCAAAATTGAGGGTCGTGGGAATGGTATCAAGACAAATATCGTGAACATGGTTGATATTGCGAAGGCTTTGGCAAGGCCAGCTTCTTACACTACTAAATATTTTGGTTGTGAGCTTGGTGCGCAATCTAAATTTGATGAGAAAACTGGTGTTTCTCTTGTTAATGGGTCTCATGAAACTGCTAAGCTTGCTGGTCTTCTTGAGAATTTCATTAAGAAATATGTCCAATGTTATGGCTGTGGGAACCCTGAAACTGAGATACTTATCACTAAAAATCAGATGATCCAATTGAAATGTGCTGCTTGTGGTTTTGTGTCCGATGTGGATATGCGGGACAAGCTCACCACTTTCATTCTGAAGAATCCACCAGAAACAAAGAAGGGATCAAAAGACAAGAAGGCAATGAGGAGGGCTGAGAAGGAGCGATTGAAGGAAGGTGAAGCTGCCGATGAGGAACAGAAGAAACTGAAGAAAGAGGTCAAGAAGAAGGGTTCATCATCGAAGGATGGCACCACCAAAGCCAGTTCTATGAAGAAGAAAGGCAATGTTTCTGATGAGGATCACATTTCACCAACACAGAGTCAGGTTGATGAGAAAGAGGAGGTTGATGGAGATGATGATGTTCAATGGCAAACAGACACATCACTTGAGGCAGCTCGTCAACGTATTCAAGAGCAATTGAGTGCTGTGACAGCTGATATGGTCATGCTTTCTACAGATGAGTCAGAGAAGAAGGCTAAAGCAGCCAGTAAAGCTAGTAGTAGTCCAAAAGGTTCCCCCAAGCGTGAAGAACCACCCAAGGTTGTGAATGGGAACACGTGCTCATACAAAAATCTTGTTGATGAACTGAAAGCAAATCTTCAGAAAAGTATTACTGGGAAGCAATTGCAATCCATTATGGTATCTCTTTCTGGATCTGCCCAGGAAAAAATGTCTGCCCTGTTTGAGGCACTTTTGGATGGTGTGGAGAAAGGATTTGCTAAGGAGGTGACCAAGAAGAAGAACTTCCTTGCTGCTGCTGTTGCCCAGGATCAAGGGTCACAGTTGCTTCTGCTTCGAGCAATTGAGGCGTTCTGTGTGAAATCTTGTTCATCTGCAACAAAGGAAGTAGCTTTGGTTTTGAAAGCTCTTTATGATGTTGACGTGCTGGAGGAAGAGTATATTGTGCAATGGTATGGAGAGGGGCTGAAAGGAGGCAACAAAGATTCTCAGACTTGGAAAAATGCCAAGCCGTTTATTGAGTGGCTCCAGAGTGCTGAGTCAGAATCTGAGGAGGAGTGAACTTTCTTTTACCTTACAATAAATCAACTTTTCTTATGACGTTTGCTCACTTTGCCGTTTGGTAGACTGAATAAAGTCAGTCCTGTTGTCTTATTTTGCTTGCTACTACGACGAATAGCATTGCAGTGTGATTGTCTGAAGCTATAAGTACTGTTTGCGTCCTCAATTGTTTTCAGCTGCCTGTGGTATTGCGAGGTTGGTATGATTATCCTGTAATATTATTGGATGTTGTGTAAGGAGTGCTCATAATAAGCCAGTCTATCCTGTTCGTCGCAATTCTAATGCTGATATACTTTCTAGTGCTGCTATTGCTTCTTATTTGGTTTTGCCGCCAGACTTACCGGATACCAGTTCCTAGAATGTCATCTTAACTTATGTCTAGTCTTTCGTCTTGAAATACCTCAAAGATTCCATTGTAAGTAAATTACGAGAAATGAGAGATGGATTCAGATAAACAACTAAGCAAAGGGATTTGCACTACTTAATTTTTCTGTAGGGTGATCTATAGCGTTGAAATTCAATTATTGTCCTTGATTTTCATGGTATAGAGATTATTGCCCATGCCAATTCCAGTAGCTGCTCTGTCTAGCTTCATTTGGACCAACAAATTCCTATTCTGATGACAGGATAAACTTAGTTGTCCGATGACTCTTGTTCCAGACAGGTAGCAAGGTTGATGATCTCACTAATCATGGGTTAAGAACGAAACCAGAGCAATTCAATTTCGAAGGCTGGGCCAATAGAAACTCTTTGACTAGGGTGAGGAATTAACTATATAATTTTCTCCTATTCTTTCCGGTGGTAACATCCCATAACGTTGGGTACTGTTCTCTCATCTCTGGCAAGCGAGAGTTGCACACGTGCACAATTCAACACCCTCGTAGCTATACATATAATTTTCAGAATTCATCATGAAGCATACACCTCTAAAGCTTGAATTTCTCTGACTTTAATCTAAAGATAAAAAAAAGTGGATGATTTAGGTCATAGTCTAAGAATGACGAGCAGCTCTGGACGCAAATTTCTTCAGCATAAAATCACTGATCCTGAAGCAAGTTTTTTCTGTACATCATATTTTACTGCTTGGTAACTTGTTTCACTTAGCTGCAATAGTCATCAAACATGAATAAAACGTGGTCGAGTATGCTGCTGTCGTGGCAACTCATTTTCTTCATCTGGTGCAGCAAGGCAGATGTGAGAATCCTAATGCAAGAATAATAAGCCATGTAATCGCTGGCTTATCAGAGCTTAAAAATCATATTTGAAGGATTACATAACTAAGCATACATTATGTGCTTGGAGATCACAAGGCTATTTCCCTTTAGCATAACTGTTAAATTTGAAAAGCAAAAGAATAGGTAAAAGGCATGCAGAATAGAGTATGAAAACAAGCTTGTATTTTGTCTTGCTGAATTATTGAATTAAAATATATGAGGTTAAAACTTGAAGAACAGCAAAAGCACCAAGAAAGAACATGAGCACGGAAGATCAAGAACTAGAAAGGTGGAATAAGCAAAAGCAAATATTTGATGTTACATCTAAGTGATATAAGTGAAAGCCAACGGATTAGCAAGATTTGTTCCTGCATTAGTCAAAGTAAATTTAAACTGACCCGTTGGTGTCGACGGCGTTGGATAGTAGTAAATGCTTTGACCATGACACAGATAGGCAACAAAATTCCAATGGTCCTCAACATTAGTAACTGCAACACAAAGCACAAACTTATTATTTCTTCTGCACCAGCCTCGGAAAATAGCATCATCATCCTTCTACATCCCCCTAAGCCCAATATCATTTTCTTTTTTTCTGGGAAAAAGGGAAAGATTAAAAAAATGAAGAAAAGAAAGCTTGCCAACAAGCCATACTGTGAACAATGTCAAGGAATAATCTCCAGCTCCACTAATCACGATTGGAAGAGTATGGCGTAGCACCAGGAGAACTATAAACTGCATAACAATGTAAACAAGCCTGGTTGTAAAAACCTATAACCAACAAACCATTTTAAATAATGAAAACAATAACTGAAAGTACATATACAAGATTACCTTCAATTTAACTAAGGGGAATATTTTCATATGGACCACAACGGGAAGTCATAATACATGCTGATGCTTACTTTAGTTATAACCAAATACCAAGCACCTATGACTGACTTTAAGAATAAACCTTGGTAATGTGATATTGAACTTGGTGGTTATTCGGACTGACATGTACAAATTCGGGAAACAAGAATTAAGCATCATATAAGCCAGGCATATGGAAAAAAAAATTGTAAATGTACCAGCTGAAGTACCTAGCTATAAAAAAAACAAAAAAAGGGTATACAACCAAAGAAAGTGATAGACACAAACAAAAAGCAAACTCCAGCCACTTCATCTACATCCTTGTGCATCAGATAAAGTTTATGTTTTTACATCATGCTCATTGTTTCATGGTTTGATATCCCATAAATCGAAGCATAAGAGGAAAAGGTCCTTAGAATTTTTTCGCAACGAAAGATTCTGGTTAATTAACAAAGTGAATATCAAAGGGTTTCTATCATTGAATGCTAATTGGACATAAACTCTATAATTATTTTAACACTTGCACCTACCCATATGTGCATGCACACATAGGGTGTGCAAGCAAACCAAACCTGACTCTTCGGTTCGGGTTTATGTGGAGATAGGTTAAATTTCAAGACGTAACAGCACCATCAAAAAACAACATGTATGCACTATTTTAGTAATATTATGTCAGAATTTTATCAGAGGAACATTAAATTTTCAAGGATATTCTGACAATAAATCTAATTAATCGGGAAGGGTGGCATAGGTTAGAACCTGAAGTACTCCAAACTGCACACATATCTATCCAAACTATCAAAAATGATTTCTTTCGTAAAGTTTCTATTACATTTTAATACAAACTTTCATAAGCCAGTCAACTTCTGTTGGATTTCATTTTTTCCTCAGAAACTAAACCGTGCACACCAAAGAGAGAGAGATAGAGAGTGGAAGAGTAATGTACAGTTATAGCAACAACACGACAGCATAAAAGTCTTCTAGAACCGGGTGTGTAATATTCATCAAAATCAGGATCCAGAAATTCACGTTCAGAGGTGACCATGGCTATAAATTGAGGATTATGCAGATCCCATCTGGAAACCTCCCAACTTGCCCTAAAATAATAATGCCCCAAAGTTACTTGACATGAGAATCAGTTCAGTAAAGAAACTGGAAGTCTAGGCTCACAGAACTTCACCAGAGGTTAAAATTATACCTGAAGTTATCACCATTATGGAAAAGAGGAGGAGGTGATGTATATCCTGGCTTATATTGCTGCACATTGAAAATGGAAAAGCTAATCACTGTTCTCTTCTGAAAGTTATTAGAAAGTAAGTCCCTAACACTGATCAATTTACAGATCAAAACAGGCTTATAAAAGAACAGCAGACCTCAAGGCAAATCTCACAGATAGTATCACCCTTCTCATTGCACCATCTCTGAACGCACTTGCGGTGAGCATACTGAAACAATCAAGAAAACAACAGGAAACTATTAAACTCATAAAACTATTAAAATTAAACCAGCCAAATTATGACAGGCAGAAGAATCAAGATGATAAGTATCTTGCTATTACAAGCTCCTTCCAATGTTGAGATTAAACACAAAAAATGAAATGAATTACACAATCACCAGACATACTTTATGGGGTAATATATCAAACTGCATGAAATATACAGGTTGTAATCATTTATACTTTTAATCAGAACATTAAAAACAATAAACATTGAGCTTTTACCTACACATGCAAGCATGAACATTACAACTTCTAACAGAGTATAATACAGTGAATTTTACTCAAAAAAAAGATCAATTGCATAAATAAAATGACAGACCTTCAGGCTTCCACAACAAGAACAAGGTATCTCCATATTTGAGTCTTCATCCTCATCATGGCAAATCCTACACTCTACCAACTTACTTGGAGAAGAACCAAAACCCTTTTCCATCCTGTGGGTAGAAAACTGAGCTGTGCTATCTTCATTTGCGGACTGAGATGCTTGCTGTGACTGATTTCTGCTCTCTATATCATCTTGAACAGTAGATTCATTTAGTAACCGATCCACTGGGAACACAAAGCGATCCTCCATCCTTCAAATTACACCATAAAATGGTTAAAGAGGCACAATAAAAGTTGAAGACCTAAGCTTGTGTACTCCATTGAAATATCCAAAAGTTAAATACAAATAAAATCATCAAATTAACCAAAGGGGGAAAAGACCAAATAAGAAAACCGGAAAGAAGAATCGAAGTACCTCTGTCACAGTGGAAACAAAAAAAGAATTTGCAATAAAATTGAAGCATTTTCTCAGGAGAAAATACACACAATTAAAGATAAAAAAGAAAAATCAAATGCCTCTCATAATTGCATTAAGAAAATAATGACTTTAAAATTATGGAACCAAAATTCTTGCAAACACTGGGAACTCAACCTCCGATTCAACTATTTTTGCTTGCTCAATAAAAATTTTTCATGCCTTCAATCTTAGAAAACACTGAAGACAAGGATTTCCCTTCTCTTTTATAGGCAATGAAACAAAGATTAGAGAAAAAAAATATGAACTACCATTAGGCAAGTATTTTCAGAAACTAAAACCCAACAAGCACTGCACTGCACTGCACTGCAAGGGAAACTTCAGATAAAGAGTAGTGGTTAAACGCGGGGCATAATAAGGTACCATCAACGGTCAATAGTGCAACGCTCAAGCTTCATCAAAATCAACATAAGCATCATAATAAAGCAACTTAAGGTTAACGAGGCCCAGCATAGTAAAGATAAAACTGATAAACGAAAAAGCGGAGGCACCTTTAACCATAAATGGAAAACTACGATAGATTTTCCCCCATATCAGAAATTTCATAAAGCAAAAGCAAAAAATAAAACCAAAAATAAATGGAAAACAAGATGACAAAATCAGATGTTTAGAGCAAACTCACCAACATTTAGAAGGAAAAAAAATACAAAATAAAATTCTAAGAAGCTAAAGAAAGTAATAGAGAAGAAAAAAAACCAAACCCAGAAACGATAAATGAAGATGATGTAGTTTAGAAACATAACTGTAGTAACATGACAATGCAGAGCTAAAGAGAAACAGACAGACCCATGTAAATGCTAAAAATGTATCACCTTGACAAACGAACGAATGCATGCACTTATTCATTTGAACGATTCAGATTACAAAATATTATTGATCAACATGTGAAGAAGATTTATTAATGGGAAAGATTAAGAGAGAAGGAAAAAGCGTACGGGAATGGATTTTCTGGGAAGCAAAAAATTTTCTCCTTTCCTTTTCTTTTCCAGGTGTGTTTTCTCAAACGAAGCAAGAGACTGAGTGTGCTCCTGATAAATTACCACGACCCAGAAATCATGAGAGAAAAAAATTAAAGAGTTTAAACAAAAATAAATATTAGTTATAAAGAACATTTTGTTGTCTTTGTAAATATTAATACGTGTTTGCGTGTAGGAGAGAAAAACGGGAAGAACCGGGGAGAGGGAGTTTCCAACGACAAAGCAGCCCACGTCGGACACGATTCCTCTTTAGTTCGGCCTGGTTTTTCTTTGTTTCCCATTTTACCCTCATCTATCTAGATATTTTCAATTTGTACCATTCATGTTGGATAACTTGATTAACAAATTAATCATTCTTAACTTGATATATTAATATTCTAATAATTATTTATATATGTTTGTTCATGAATGATGTAATATTTATTAATTTAATAATAAAATAATATTACAAAATATTTTAAGATGATTAAAGTTTATTATTTACTTAATGAGTGTTATGCTATCTAAAATAAAAAATAATTACTTTATTAATAATTATTCATTGATCTAACTTAATCCATTATGTGTGTATTAAATCTTACAAATATGAAATCAAATTTTAACTTTCTTATTTGATTTTTTTATCTGCTTAATTAGGAAATAAAAATCCCAATAAATCTAATTAGGAATGTTATTTCATTAAAAAAAAAAAAAACCCTTTAATGAGTATGGGACACTTTGGCACATAACTTGTTGGCACTTGTTACTATAAATTTTTTGGGTCTTTTTCAAAGTAATCTAACTTCATTTGCATATTAAATTGGAATGAGAATTATTTCTTAATCTTTTGCTTCTTTCATTTTTTAGGATCTAGTGATATATAAGTAAAATAAATAAATAAATAAATAATTTAAATTTTATTTTAATTAATTTTTTTTTAACAAATAAAAATAAGTCAACGATACAAAAGACCAAAAGAGGATCTTAATATATTAAAATGACTTATATATCTCAATTGAAAAAATGAATATACAGTTATTTAAGCATGCAGAATCTTTTCATGTCATACTACCAACACACAAAACACCATATTTTTTCGTTTTTGTTTCCATGATATGAAGAGAAACTCTACTAAAGGAACACAGTAGTGTCAGCTGTGTTCATTAAATAAGGCTTAAATTAAGTTGAGATTAGAAATATATCATTCAATCATAGGAAATAGTTTTCAAAACTCTAAGTATAGCACACCCTTTCCACAAATTGTTATCATCTATACATTTATGAATGAGCTTTTCAACACTTTGGTTTGTAATGTTGATATCTAGGATCTAAACAATATACAATCTTTCTTTCACATAAAAACATCAAAACAACTAATAGAATCAAAGATTAAACAAAATTTTTAGGCTTAAGGAAACTTTTTCAATTTGAATGCATGGAGCAAACTTTTCTATTGTTCATTCTTAATTGGATTTGACGTGCTTAGTGGCACTTCCTGTTGCCACCTTTCTTTTTACCGCAGTTCTTCTTTCTCTCCCTTTTTTTTTTTCCCCCCATTTATTGTCTATTTGCTTGCCAAGATTGCTATTTTTAAACAAGGCTGGATGTATCAGATGTTTTATATCAAGCACACAATTTCTAAAATGAGCTTTACTTGACTTTAGCACTGTTGATTGGCATGACTCATAAAGCTGCTAACATGGGCTACTGAAAGTGTCCTACATTTGCTGAAACAAAGCAGTTAAAATGATTTTATACTATTCTTTAGGCACTTAACTAATATTGTTAATATGTAGTAGATTTTTTTGCAATTTAGTTTTATTTTGCTATATAAATAAATGCTTCGTTGCTCAATAAAATATATTTTTTTGTAGTTCAAACACTTTCTTCTTGTTATCTTATCATCTTGGCTCTTTAATACCTATAGTTGATATCATAGCATTATTTTAAGGGACTTATAAGTTTGAGTAAGCCTAAACATAAATCCTTATCACCTATCTTATACAAACACAAAAGCTTACAAATGATTTAGAATGATTTTAGAAGCTTCATGCATAACAATTGCACCTCCAATGTTTGATGGAATAAATTATCAAGTGTGGGTTGTTAGAATGAAAATCTATCTTGATGCTAATGATATGTGGGAAGTTGTTGAACAAGGATACGAAGTTCTTCTTTTGCTAAACAATCCAACCATTGCACAAATTAAAAATTATAAGGAAAGGAAACAAATAAAATCAAAAGCAAATGCAAACTTTCTTACAGCTGTTTCATCTATCATTTTCACTAGAATAATGACACTGAAAACAACCAAGGAAATTTTGAACTTTTTGAAACAATAGTATGAAGGAAATGAAAATGTCAAAGGGATGCAAGTGCTAAATCTGATCCAAGAATTTATGATGTAAAGGATGCAGGAATAAGAAACAATCAAGGATTACACTAATAAACTTCTAGGCATTATCAATATAGTAAAACTTCTTGCTACTAATTTTTTTTTTATTCTAGAATAGTTTAAAAAGTTCTAGTCACAATTTCAAAAAGTTTGAGACTACAATTTCATCTTTTGAAAACTTAAAAGATCTGCCAAACATCACATTGACAGAATTATTGAATGCACTATAGGCATATGAACAAAAGAGGCTTATGAGATAAAAAGGACCTAGAGAGAGTACTTTTCAAACCAAATCACAAAACAACAATGGTGGCAAAAATAAGAAAAAGAAGCAAAATAACAAGTAACCCGAAGGTTTTGGTAATAATAACAACACTAACAAGAGTAACAATACTCAAGTTTTTTCACATTACCCCTACAGTAAAAAGAACAATCATTTACTAAAAAAGTGTTTACGGAGCCCATATGTAAAATGTCACAAATGTATCCAATTAAGGCATTTAAAGAAGATATACAAGTCTCAATAACAATAAGGAGAAGCTAAAATTACTAAGAATCAACTGTAAAAGGAGCAACTATTTGCGGTATCATGCTTTGCCATCAACAGTTCTACCAAAAATTGGCTCATAGATAGCGATTGTGTAAACCACATAACTTATGATTAAAAACTCTTCATAGAACTTCATAAAACTGTTATTTTTAAAGTTAGAATTAGAAATAAAGCATATATTGTAGTAAAAAATAAAGGAATAGTGGCAATCAAAGGTCATATAGGTTTGAAATTAATTTATGATATTTTGTATGTTTCTAAAAATAATTAAAACCTTTTAAATATTGGTCAATTACTAGAAAAAAGTTATAAGGTGCTATTAGAAGACAAAAATTGCATTATTAAAGATCTCAATGACAGGGACGTATTTATAGT
Source organism: Khaya senegalensis (assembly GCA_032402905.1). Classification (NCBI taxonomy): domain Eukaryota; kingdom Viridiplantae; phylum Streptophyta; class Magnoliopsida; order Sapindales; family Meliaceae; genus Khaya; species Khaya senegalensis. The sequence continues at coordinate 3,909,231 of CP135558.1, read as the reverse complement.
TAAAATGAAGAATAAAAGCTTTACTTAAAATTTGATGAAATAAGAGTAAGCTACAATACACAGAGAAGATAGAAATGCAATATTTTAGCATAGAAGATTAAGGCACTTTCATTATGTTGCTTTACATTTTATGAAGGAGAACAATTTTATGGAAGGCATGCTTGAATTAGAGGGTAAGTTTTCTACATGTGCTGGCTGTCAATATAGAAATTAAATGAGTCTTCTTTTTTGCAAAATAAATCTTGATGAGCTAACAAAAGTTTGCAATTAATACGCACAGATGTGGAAAGACTTCAAAATACATCATCATTGAATGGTAGTAAGTATTATATTACTTTCATTAATAATCACACAAAAATGTGTTAGATTTATTTTATGAAACTTAAATTTGAGGTCTCTAACATCTTTTGAAAGTTTAAAACTTGGGTAGAAACTCAAAGTAGATGTAAAATGGAAGTAATTAAAATTAATAATAGAACAGAATATACATATGAAATGTTTAACAAGTTTTGTGAAGATGCAGGCATTAAACACCAGTTGACTACACTTTATACTCTTTAACAAAATGAAGTTATAGAGAAAAAGAATAGGATTATTACGGAGATGATTCGATGTCTACTTCATGACAAAGGATTACTAAAGAAATTCTAAGTAGAGGTTGTTATTATAGTAATTTTTTTTGTTATATTGATTGCCAACGAAAGCCTTGTAAAAAAAGATTCTATTTGAAATATAGTATAACTATAAACTAAAATTGCTTAATCTTAGAATATTTAGTTATTTGTGTTTCTCTTATATTTCTTAAGTTAAGAGAGACAACTTAGATAATAAAGTAGAACTTGAGGTTTTGGTAGGCTACAACTCAATTTCAAAAGCCTACAAGATTTATTTACCATAAAATAACAAAGTAATTATCAACAGAGATATTCAATTTCTTGAGTTAGATAGTTGAAGCTGGAAAAATGATAAAAAGCTTGAAATTCAAGAGAAAAATAATGATGTAGATGAAGAACTTGTTAGAGGAATTAGATTGTTTGTTGATATTAATCAAAGATGCAATGTTGCTGTAATAGAGCTTGTAGAGTATGAAGAAGCTACAATTGATTAAAAATGGATAATTGCAATGAATAAGGAGCTTAATATGATTGAAAAAAACTAGACATGGGAGCTGGTGGACAGACCTAAACACAAGAAACCTATGAAAGTTAAGTGGGTTTACAGGATCAAGCTTAATCCTGTTGGTTCTGTGAATAAGTATAAAGCAATGCTTATTGTTAAGGGATATGCCAAGGTATTTAAGGTAAATTACTCTGAAACGTTTGTCTTAATTGCTAGATTGGATACTATAAGGATGCTATCGGCTTTTGCTACTTAAAAGGGTTTGGATTTTACACCAAATGAATATCAAGTTCGCTTTTCTGAATAGATACTTAGAGGAAGAAATTTTTGTGGAGCAATCTGAAGTTCGTTGTTCAAAGACAAAAGGAAAAAGTATATATATTAAAAAGGTCCTATATAGTTTAAAACAGGCACCAAAGGCTTGCTACAGTAGAATTAATACATATTTGATAAACTTAGGCTTTGAAAAGAGTCTAAGTGAATTTACTTTGTATATCAAAAAGGTGGATAATGTCATACACATGTTATCTTTTTATGTTGATGACTTCTTTGTTATAGAGAGTAGCAATTAAAAAGTTTTAAAAAAAAATGAAAGATGTGTTCAAAATAACTGGCTTTGAGAGGGTGACATTCTTCCTTAGTATGCAAATAAAACAAAAGTAAAATAAAATATTTGTATGCCAACAAAAATATGCAAAAGAAGTCCTTAATAAGTTCAACATGAAGAATGCAAGCCAACCACAACTTCAATGAACCAAAGAAATTTTATAGTGAAGATGAAGCTAAATATCATGCAACCAGGCTAGATAACATGTATGCAGTAAGTTTGTTATCAAGATGCATGTATTGTGCTAGTGAAATTTATTTATTAGTAGCAAAAAGAATTATTAGATATGTTAAAAGCATAGTTGATTATGAAATAAAGTTCAGTCAAGTTAAAAATTTTAGTTTCTATAGTTATTTTGATTGTGATTAGGTTGGATGTGTCGATGATATGAAGAGTACTTTTGGTTATTATTTTAAATTTAATTCTAAAATTTTTTTCATAATGTTTTAAGAAATAGGAAGTCATAACTCAGTCTACAGCAGAAGCAAAATATATAGCTATTGTTGTAAATCAAGCTCTTTAGACCACGAAACTTATGGAAAAAAACACATAGATATTTATTGACAACCAAGCAGCAATTTTCATGACTAATAATTGTGTTTTTGATAGTAAAACAAAACACTTCAAGATAAAGTTTTATTTTTTGAAAGAGGTATAAAAGAAAAGAGAAGTACAACAAATTTATTGTAAAACAAAAATTCAGAGTGCTAACATGCTAGTAAAGGCACTTTTGAAGGTTATATATGAATTCTTTAGACAAAAACTTAGAGTATGTAGTTTTAGAGGTAAAGAGGAGTGTTGATTGGCATGACTTATGAAGCTATTAACATGGGCTGCTAAAAGTGTTCTATACTTGTTAAAAAAAAGGAGTCAAAGTAATTTTATGCTATTCTTTAGGCACTTAACTGATATTATTAATATGTAGCAAATTTGTCTGCAATTTAGTTTTATTTTGCTATATAAATAAATGCTTCGTTGCTCAATAAAATATATTTTTCTGTAGTTCAAACATCTTCTTCTTGTTATCTTATTATCTTGGCTCCCTAATACTTACAAGCACCTAGTCCTTAAGCTTGTATTTCTCTATTTCTCTTTTAAGGCCATTAGACTTTCCTCTAAATCATCTAAGAATTACCCTCAAGCAGTTATAGCCTTAGTGCTTTTGCAGTACTTATTGTTGCATTCTTTAATATGTTTCATTTTTGTATGTTTATGGGTACTTAAATTATACTTAATAGTAGTCACTACTTTTTAGGAAGCTGGTTGTAGGTAAAAATGATTAGTTAATCAACAAAACATATAAATGCATCAATTTATAGCGTTATATATCAACTTATATATAAATCTTTGTCATAAAGGTTGCCTGCATTTTGAGTTACCTACCTTTTTACCAAAGGAAACATACCTTTTATTCTCCAACTGCTTCCTTTCTTTCTATTGGGAATGATTCATTCATTTTATAAGACGAAAATGATTATCCATAAAAGTTGAAAGAACGCTAAAATAGTTTATTGGCAACAACAAGCAAGCTTGTCTGAAAGAACAATATAAAGTTTTGAAATGTCCCACTGGCAACCTTGAAGTCTTGAGAAACATGGGTTTAAAATTTGATTAAACTATTGAAAAACTTAGGTGTAATAGCTTAAGTATGTTTATGATAGTAATCATTTAGTTTCAAATAAGAATATATTTTCATAAAATATAACTTGTATGTTTAACAAAAAGAAGTTTCACACCCAACATGCCAATTTGATATCACATTTTATAATGAAACTGTACTGCATATAAAACTTTGCAAATAAAAAAAGGATTTTAATTGTTAAAGCCTACATCATTAGCAAAGATGGATTTTAGCAATGTTACTCCTGCAAAATACCTCGTCATTTATAAAATGTATATGTATAATTTATTTATTTATTTTTGAAACATAAAAAAATTAATTTGCACTTTGGTAGAGATCCTTCATTTCATATGCTAGGCTCAATTTTAACCTATCACATGTGATGTGATCAATATAATACACAGTATTTAGGCTCAAATTCGAGCCCTCTAGTAAAACTCAATTTCAAGCACCCTGCACAATTTAAAATTATGAACAGTGAACTCAAAATTACCAATTTATTATTTATTATAAATAAATAAAAAAATACAATGGTAGAAAATCAAACTCAAATTTATAAGAATGTGAGAGAATATATTTACCACTAAAGTACAATAGTTCTTATTATGTAAAATAGTATTTAATTATATTTATTCATTATTTAATGTTGTTTTAAATGTAAATACTATATGGGATAAAATTGTCTAAAAATATTGAATCCGACAAACTTGATAAGAAAAAAGTAAAATAAACTATTTACATAAATGACCTTAAAAATTAAAACTATTTTGAAAATATTTCCTTTCTTTTAAAGGTGTGCAAAAAATTGAGAATAAATCAAAGGACTCATTGACCAATTTCAATAATTTTGTTTAAATTCATTTCTTGAATTCATGAATTAAAAATTTATGCTTTTTATTCAAATTGTCAAACTCAAAATCTGAATCAAAATTAATAAAATTGTCTTAAAAAAATTATTTTATAAGTTTTTATTATTAGCTGAAATTTTAAAAATAAAAACAAATACCAATGTTTGAATTTTACAAAATAGAAATATGAAAGTAATACACTAGTGTTAAGAGTTATACAATATTAGACAACTACTCTTTACTATAGCAGTGAGCACTTGGTCGTGCCATGTAAGATTCCAAGCACGGAATTGGCGCAATGTTTTCACATTATATGGCCCCTAATTGATCTTACTTTAAGTTTAAATATTGGGCAATACTATTATAAACCATTCCTTAATTGGATATAGATATTATCCTACTTTAAATTTTAAATTCTGAGTATTGCTATCATATTACTTATGGTGCAAACTTACTTTTAAAAATTCAGTCATTAAAAAGAATAAAAATTTTATTTGAATAATTTTATTTATTAACTATTTTAAAATTTTAAATAAATAGGTACTTATAACTATAATAACTTCTTAAATAAACTTCATGGCAAACTCATTGAACTTGTTGTCGATCTTCAAACAAAAAAGTATTTCTAGGTGGTTAATATTTCAAAACTGATAAATTACTTTTGTTGGAAAAAAGGTTAAGAATGTAATGATTGACTAATAAAGCCAATCAGATGCTGTGGCATGGGGAACTTTGTTCTGAAAGGGATGCACCGACTGGCCCAAATAAGCGATTGCCAGATTTTGGTTTACTTATTAAGAGATTCTAAATGCACCTTTTTTTTTAATTATTACACTTTGTTTTAAATGAATTAGGGTGCATATAGGCAAAAAGAGGGGTGTGTTTAGTTTCCTCTATTTAATTTGTGAGATGTTATAAAAATACAAGACTTGAGCAAAAGCCACATGTGGTCTCTTATCATTGGCAGCATACAATAGCAGGCAGAACATAGAGGCAAAACATCAATTAGGGAATGAATTTTTGATATGATTGGTTAAACATACACAAATTTATAAATTTAAATTAATATAAAATAGTATAATTATTAAATAAATAAATATAATATAATATAATTAATAATCGTATTAGATTTTGATTTAAAGTTTTTGACGTTGTATATTATTTATGACATGGTTATTTTAATATTTAAATAATTATAATATAT
>CP135558.1:3847070-3898908 GCA_032402905.1 Khaya senegalensis | reverse complement strand
ATATAATAATTTTATTATTAAAAAATATTTTTTATTAATTTTTAAAATTTTTTTATTTATATATAATTTTATTAAATTTTAAAAGAGATAATTAAAAATATAATTTTTATAATAATAAAAAAACTTTGAAGAGTTCGGTTGGTAGTTGCAATGTCGACATCACAGATTAATGCAGGGCGATGACACTATAGAGGTTGTTGATGGTTCCCTCTGAGCTGGTCAGAAAAGTTTGGAAACACGTGGTCTGAAAGTGTTTCCGTAAATTCTTTTAACAAGTTACAGACTTATCGCCCTAAACAGAAGAGAATAAATGTTTTTATAAACTTGTGGTTTATTTGACCTTCATTTTAACCATTAAGTTCATACTCATGATCGACTCCCATCATAACTAGATTCCTACGCTCACTCATCTAACTGTTATTGAATTCACAAATCCACCAAGAAGTTTAATTTTCAAAATTTATTTATTTATTTTATTATAATTATTTAAATAATTATATTATTATTTTTCTATCGTAATAATTAAAATAATATCTTGCTCAGAATATGAACAATCATGCATTGTCCTGACACTAATAATTGACGTCCATTGTGACTGAACAAGATTCCATTCCCATATGGGAATTAGTTTATGTTGTTATTATTATTATTATTATTATTATTATGTCATCGTCATCAAAACCCAAATCAATGGAACATTCTTTGCAGCATATTCTTCTTTGTGTATCAATATCAGTCTCTCTAAATGCAGATGAACAAGTTATTGATTAATTTAGTAAAAATTAAGTTTGAAGGACATGAAAACCCATGTGCTTAATCTCACCTTCAAAAATGCCATCATAAACAAATGAGAACCTGACTTTGCTTGTCAGCCATGTTCCACCTTCGAAAACTGCAAATTTATGTACCTTTGCATCAGGAAATTCATAAGCTTGAGTTTAAATCTAATCAGAAAATCTAAATTGGCAGGATTGTAAATTCTTACATAATACAAAATATAAAATTTACGGATACATACTGAAACTTTCAGGACCTTTGGATGATGAAAAAACCTTAGAATAAGATGGATCGACGACGTACCTAGCTAGGTCATCTTCATCAATGGGACCATCAACCCTATCAATCATTGATTCTACTTGTATCATGTTGATGATTGATGAACCTCCTTATCTGTAAATTATTTCTTCTTATTTCATGAAATTTTGTGCTTATTTGAAAGCATACAACAGGTAGAATAAATATAATAATAAAATAGTGGGCGATTGTAATACTATCTAGCATAATTTGATTATCACATTAAAAAAGAAAAATTCTCTTATAATCTTTTTTATCTTTATTTTTTAAGATTTAGTGATATATAAACATAAAAGAGAGTAAAAAATTGAGATTTTATTTTTTATTATTTTTAATATTTTAATAAATAAAACTTAATTAAGAATAAAAATAAATAAGAGAAGATTTTTATTTTATATTAAAATATTTGCTTTTAGGTTGTTTAGATAAATTTTTCTGGACTCATGAAAGTATTCCTCTTTGTAGAAGGAACCATTTGGATTGTTGAATAAAATTTTCCTTTCATAAATAGAAGATTTGCTAGAAAGAAAAGGCCTGATTTACATAATTTTTGACCTTAGAAGTTTTTAATTAAAAAAAAAGTGTGTGCGGGGGGCCATTTTTAAAATTCCTTTCACATCAGGAAATTGCCCGGGGAAACCGGCTTCGACAAGACATGGAGACAGTACAACGTCAATACTGAGTCGAATTGCCTTCTTCAAGAAGGCCATGGCAAAAGTTCATGTGGAATTACTTTCTAAAGTGACCGATCATCGGCAGCTTCTTCGGGCTAGAAGCTCTGGGACATGTTTGGGTTCTCCGTACGGGGAGAAGTATTCTTGCCCAGGAAGAACATGTGAAGCCGGTGCTTGCCATCAGTTTTTTCACCAAATGGATACCATCTAGCGACTAGTGGGGAAGCAATACTTGTCAATGTTGTATAATAAAATGAAAATTTGCAAAGTGAAGTTTGGAGAAGTGGATGAAATAATCTTGAAATAGATAAAATAAAAATAATAAATAATAATAATATAATGCACAAAGAAAAGAAACAAATATGTAAATAGCGTATTTTAAATAACATAACACTTGTTTTTCTTGAGATGTTATTTACCACTACCAATCTAGTGATTCATATGAGTTAAGTAAATATGTCACCAGAGTAAAATAAAACAATTGTATTTGTCTACGTTGTGCACTGACAAAAGTAAATTTAAATATTTTTAAATATTGTAAACCTGTCAAAAATTAATATTTTATTTCTACAAACAAACAAAACATTGGAGTTTTGATGTAAGAAAATATGAATTTTAATATAAGAAAATTTAAAAAAATAGTGGGAGAAAGCAGGAGAAATTTTTGTTGTTCTTTCTTATCTATTAAAGTTATTTCATACTTTTTTTTTTTTTTTTTTTTTTTATAGATGTGCATATAATCCTTTATAGAGACACTTCTATTCATGGCATCTTTTTATTTATAGTCATTAGATTATATTTAAATTTAATTTAGCGTGTAAATTAAATCAAAATATGAAATAATATATTAAAGAGTTATATCTATTCAGCCTAAGTTATGGCTTAGCGTCACAACACTATATATAATACACAAAACATAAAGCTGGGTTTTACAGCTTGGTGCCGCAGCTCCAACTATTATTGTCTAAAATTTCACCCCAAATTTTTTTGCGGTCTAAGGGTATCGGTGATTATTGATTGTATGCTTGTTTGTTATTTAGATGCTTACTACTTAAGTTCCTTGTGAATTCACACTCTAAACTGTCTCTCGTGCTAAGTTGCTTATGCATAGATATATTGGAGAAGTAAGACAACTCTTAAACCTTATACAACTCTTAAGTAAAAAAGACAACTTTTAACCTTGATATAAATCTAAGCTATCCTAAGACAACTCTTGAAGGATAATCGAAAATAAGAAGATGCTTGATTATTTGCTACAAAGCTGCTATATTATTTGAATGCTCAAAAGTTATTTGTTTACATGATGAATGACTATGTTTATAGCTCTTATATTTCTTATTTGATTCTAATTTAAACTCCTAATTTATCTATGAGAAGGATATCTAATTTATCTAAAACTAAAAAAAGATACTCCTACTTAAATTTGAATTGTTGGTTTGTTGAATCCTATTTGATGTTAAACTCATTAGCTAGTAATGTTTCCTACTGTTGCTAGAACTCTGTGTGGTGCAGAATACTTTTGTCTTTACGGACAAGGTTAAGGCCTTGGTGGGCCTCATCGCTGGTTGGATTGCGGGCTTGTGTTGTGCTCTTTTTTTACATTGCATTCCTTCTGTTGGTAACATTTCTTGCTGCTGCTTGCACTGGCTACTGCTTGTGGGTGTGCATGTGTTGTGTGCATTGTTGGATAGGCATTGTAGAATTTCGCACACTATCTGTTCTCTTGCGTGCGTTGCTGAGCACTTCTTGTGCGCGCTGTCGCTGCTATCGTATGCATCCCCATGCATGATGTCGCGCAAGGTAGGCATTACTGGCTATGTGCTTGCACACCTTGCGCATTATCAGCAAGTATTTGTACGCTACTTGCTTGCTGTCGCGTGTAATCTGTGGGCTATTTCTTGTTATGCTGGCGTGTGCTGCTTGCATGTTGTTATGTGCATTGCTTTGCGTTGCTTGTGGTGTGTTTGTATGCATGGCAAGATGTTGGTGTGCTAAACCTCGTGTTGCTAGTGAACTTTCCTTGGACTTGCTAGCCTCTATGGCTACATGTGTTGCTCGCCGCTATTCTCGATACCTTCATTGTCTCTCGTGTTCCTTTTGCTTTCTCAAGTCCTTAACAATCTTTCTTTCTTGAAGAGTCATCTTTTCCTTAAGGTAAAAGTTGAGAAATCATTGTTGGATATCAACGTAGTCTTCTTAAGTTACTTCATCCTTGGGCAATTGATTCCACTAGATTATTACTCTCCATACTGATATTCTATTGTGGCCATACCTAATTATACGAAAGCCTAAGGCTTTCTTTAGTTGTTATCTTATTTGATTTTTCTTGTAGATGTTCAGTAAACTTTTAGTTATTTTTCTCTCATTTCCCATCTTCTCCCTTAGTAAAGAGACATGAAAGATGGGATGAAGTTGTGAATTTAGAGGCAATCATAATCAATATGCTATGACTTCTATTCGTTCAATAACTTCATATGGCCCAAAATATCTTCGAGCCAACTTAGTTGTAGTTATTTTTCCAGCGTAAATTTGCCTCTTGGGATGAATTTTGAGGTAAACGAAGTCTCAAACTTGGAATTCTTCTTCTTTATGTCTCTTATCGATTTGTCTATTCATTTAGTCACTAACTTTTTTGAGCTCGTGCTTAAGTTTTCCAAGAACTTCATCTTGTCTTTGAAATATGGTGTCTATTTCATGCATTGTGCTATTTTTCATTGTGTAGCATGTTAAGTTAGGTGGAATTTTATCAAACACTACTTGGTACAGGAACATTTTGATGGCTATGTAATAGGTGATGTTGTATTACAATTTCTCGTGTTTGAAGTATGGTGTCTACTTTATGCATTGTGTTATTTTTCATTGTGTAGCATGCCAAGTTAGGTGGAATTCTACCAAACATTGCTTGGTATGGGGACATTTTGATGGCTGTGTGATAGATAGTATTATATCACAATTCTGCCTATAGTATGTAGTTCTCCCATTTACTTTGATGATCATAGCAGAAACACCTCAGATATTACTCTAAGGTTCGGTTGGTTGTCTCATTTTGGCCGTCCGTTTGCGGATAAAATATCGATGAAGTTATGAGATTGCTTCCTAGTTGAGTGAAGAGTTCTTTCTAAAATTTGCTCATAAAGATCATATCTCTAACGGATTACATGGTTCTGAAGATGCGATAAAGTTAGACAATGTGTTTGATGAATTCTTGCGTTACTTCCCTTGTGGTGTGGGGTAGCTTGAGTGGCACAAAATGTGCGCTATGCTGAGTCTATTCACCACGATTAAGATAACTATGTATCCTTTGTTATTTGGCATTCCTATGATGAAATTCATTGTAAGGCCTTCCCATACTTGTGCTGGCACTGGTAATGATTCGAGTAAGTCTTTAGTTTTACCTTTTTCAGATTTGGACCATTGGCAAATGTTACATTCGTTTACCTTTTTCTTAATTTCGGCTTTGATACCTTCCCATCAGAAGAAAAGCTTGATCATCATGTAACTGCGAAACTAGCTAGAATGACCATCTCCCTTTGACTTATAAAAATGGGTAAGAATTTTCTCTCTAAGTCTCGGCGTGTTAGGTACATAAATCTGTTGGTTGTGCCAAATGTATCCATACTTAAGCAAGAACTTACTAACAGATAGTTCGGAGTTGTTAATTTTCTTAGTGAGCTTTTGACTGTGAACGTTAAGTAAGAGTACCTTTTTAATTTTTGCCTACACAGCCCATTCTGCACCACTGATGATAATAAGACTTGCTTCAGTGGGCTCACACACTGCCCACAATATTTGTTCCCCATTACTTCTTGATTAAGTGTTCGTAACCTTATTTTTCTTACCCAATTTATAGATTATATCATACTCATATTCAAGTAACTTCACAAGAAATTTTTGTTGTTCAAGTGTGGTGATTTTCTAATTCATTAAACTTCTCAAAGGTTATTGGTCGGTAATGATGGTAAACTTAGGTTCAAGGAAATAGGGTCAATATACCTTTACTACATGGATGATGGCTAATACTTTCTTTGCAGAAATTGACCAATTTTTCTTCATGGATCCTAATGCCTTGCTTATGTAGGCAATTGATTTTCTTGCTTCACCAACAATGCCACCAATGCCATCTTGGCATGCATCAATATGTAACTCGAATGGTTAGCTAAAATCAGGAAGCGCCAATACGGGAGTCTCATACATGGCTTGTTTTAGATTTTCAAAGGCTGCATCACTTCTTTCTGTCTATAAAAAGTTATCTTTCTTTAACAAATCAGTCAGTGGCCTTGCAATGGCACCATAGTTGTGAACAAATTGTCAATAGTAGTTTGTCAAGTCTAAGAATCCCCTAAGTTGTGTTACGTTTTTAGAGGTTAGCCATGCTTGCATTATCCCAATTTTGCATTGATCAACTTTTACTCATTTGTTGGAAATCACATGGCTTAAATACTCATGTTTTTCTTGTATGAAAGTACATTTGGATGGCTTGATGAAGAAGTGATTGTTCCTCAAAATTTTTAGTTCTTTCTTTAAGTGCTCAAGATAGTTATCAAGATTTTTCGAATAAGTTAATATTTCATCAAAGAATACCAATACAAATTTGAGTAACTATTGCTTGAAAGGTGGACAGTGCATTGCATAATTCGAAGGGTATGACAAGATACTCTTAGTTTCCATTATATGTTTGGAAAGTTGTTTTATGTACATCTTTCTTGCTTATATGAATTTGGTGATATTTTGGTTTTAGATCAAGTTTGGTAAATAGCTTACACCATATAGTTCATCTAACATATCATCAATGGTTGGAATTGAAAATTAGTCATCGATGGTGGCTTGGTTAAGTGCTCGATAATCGGTGCAAAATCACCAAGTCTCATTTTTCTTTCACACAAGTAAAACGAGTGATAAAAATGGTAAAGTGTTAGGTCTTATAATTCCTTACTGCAATATTTCTTCAACTTGTTTTTCAGTTTCATTTTTTTGGAAGTAGGCATATCTATAAGGTGTTACGTTGATGGCTTTTGATTCATCAGTTAAGGGAATTGCATGATTGTAATGTCGTGAAGATGGTAGTCCTTGTGGTTTTCTTAGAACATTCTCAACTTATTTAAGTAAAAATCTTATTGTTGAAGGCACGTTTTCATAAATTTTTTGTCCCTTTTGTTGGTATTTTTCTTTTGTAACCAAAACAATGGCATAGCATTGTGCCCCTTTTTTGTAAAAACAGTCAATGATATTGGCTTCGCAAAGATGTATAGCAGCTGGAGTTGACACTTTCTAAGTGCATTTTCTACCATTCCATATGAAATGCATGGTTATTATTTCATAATCAAAGGTGATTTTCCTCACAGATTTGAGCCAAGTATTGCCTAACACAATGTCAAGGTCTACTAATGTTAGAATGTGCAGTTCTACTTCAATGTCAATATCTTGAAGCTCCTTCTTTGTTGCTTTGATTACTTACGAACATTTGAGTTTTTATCCACTAGCAACTTTTACTTCAAAGGGTGCAATTCTTTCGAATGATAAATAAAACTTTTTAATAAGCTTGTTATTAACAAAATTGTGAGTGACTCTACTATTGATTAATACAAGTACCTTCTTTTCATTGATAGTTGCAAATAACTTTATGGTATTAAACTTAGTTGTTGTGCCTACTGTATTGAGATTGATTTCTCCTTCTGTCGCACCGTTAAAGGAGTTTACTTTATTTGCATATCCCTCACTATCTGTAGAAATTGTTTGCTTCTCTTCGCTGCTACTATCATTCTCTTTATCACTCATAATTTCTACGAGGTTGAATTGCCCTTTTTGTACTTGTGGCCCACCTGCTACTCCACATTGCATCTAAAGTATCGGCTTTTTTCTATTCTTCTCTTGACTTCTTCAGTGGATAATCTAAGGAGCTTTTTTGATTTTGGTGGTGCGGCCTTATTGGAAGATGATGAGTTTGTAAATTTTTCAAAAGGCTTGATTATTTTAGAGGTAACTTAATTAATACTTCTTCTATTATTGATGAGCCTTACTAATCGAATACATTATATAAGAGAGGTAGGATCCCTCATCTTCACTTTCCTACTTAACCGATGTACAAGTCCATCAAAAAAAGTGCCTATAAGTGCTTTGTTCGGTCAATTTCCCACAAACTCAGCTAATTGCTTGAATTCTTCAAGGTTGTTCTCAAGTGATCCATCTTGTCTAATTTTAGCTAATTGTTCTTTAAAATTTGTCATGCTAGATGGGTCAAATTGATTGATCAGTTCTTGAGTGAATTTAGTTCAACTTATTCTCGTTCCCTTACGGGCATTGGTAGATCTTAGCTAACGCCACCATTGGTTGGCTCGCCTACACAGATGATATGAGACAAAGTCTATTCGTTCTTCCCTTTCTACACTATATTTCTTAAAATAAAATTTGACTTTAGAAATCCATTTGATTGGATCTCCCTTATCAAATGTAAGAAAGTCAATTTTTACTTTTAGCTTGATGTAGTTTCTATGGCCATAATTTTACTGGTTAATGTCCCTTTTTAGTGGTTGCCAATGTGCTGCCTCATGGCAACCTTATGGCCTTCTTGGCTGCTATGATGATGACCCTTCATCCATGATGTCTTCATCGCTGTTTTGCTCAGAATAGTTAGGTTCTAGGTTGAAAATAGGTGACACTTCTCTTCTGCTTCATAAACTTGTTCATCAAATTACCCTTTCTTGAAAAGGACATTGTTCACGGTCAATTCCCTCTTCATGCTTATGGGACCTTACAATCTCTGATTGCAGCTTTCTAGGTAGTTGGGGCAGTATGCCATTTACTTTAGATATGTCTCTCTTTTTTTGATCCAAAGAATGAATTATGGAGACAAGCTACTGATCCACATTGCTCATATGTTCATTGAGGGCGCATTGATTCCTTTCTAAAACCATAATTCTTCCTCTATTAGTTAAAAAAAAGTCTTCACCGATGTGCTCCTGTGGCGAAGCTTGATACTGCGGTTGTTGCTATGATGTCATTATGATCATTCCTGTTTGTCAACGAAAGCATCAGTTATTAGTGTTTAAAATTTTGCTCCAAATTTTTTCGCGGTCTAGGGGTGTCGATGATCATTGATTGTATGCTTGTTTGCTGTTTGGATGCTTGCTACTTGAGTTCTTTGTGAATTCATACCTCTAAACTGTCTTTCGTACTAAGGTTGTTTATGCGTAGATGTGTTAGAGAGGTAAGATAACTTTTAAGTCTCATGCAACTCTTAGGTAAAAAAGACAACTCTTAACATTAATCTGAACTCAAGTTATCTTAAGATAACTTATAAAGGATAACCTAAAATAAGAAGATGCTAACTTATTTGTTGCAAAGGCTACTATATTATTTGAATGCTCAAAAGTTATTTGTTTACATGATGAATAGTTATATTTATAGCTCTTACATTCTTTATTTGATCTTAACTTAAACTCCTAATTTGTCTAAAATAAAGGTACCTAATTTATCTAAAACTAAAAAAAAGAAAATCTTACTTAAATTTGAATTTTTGGTTTGTTGAATCCTATTTAATGTTAAACTCGTTGACTAGCAATATTTTCTACTGTCGCTAGAATTCTGTGTGGTGTTAAATACTTTTGCCTTTTCGGATAAGGCCAAGGCCTTGATTGGCTTCCTCGTTGGTTAAATTGCAGGTTCGTGTCACGTTTGGCGCACCCTTTTTTCCTCATTGCATTCCCTCTAATGGTGGCATTTCTTGCTGCTATTTATACTGGCTACTACATGTGGGTGTGCATGTGTTGTTGGCTTACGACATATGAATGCTTATGTTGTACAGCAAACTGTAGCTGATGGCGTACGTGTTAGGTGAGCCTGTGTGCATACTGATAAATAACTTTTGCGGCTTCTTATGCATGTTGGATAGGTATTGTGAAATTTCACGCATACTGTTTGTTCTCTCACGCATGCTGCTGAGCACTTCTTGCATGCTACTTGGTTCCTTGTGCACATTGTCATTGTTGTCGCATGCATCACCATGTATGATGTCGCGTAAGGTAGTCGTTGTTGGCTGTGTGCTTGCACGTGCCTTGTGCATTATCGGAGAGTATCTGCACACTAATTGTGTGCTATTGTTGCTACGTGCTGCTTGCTGCTTGCTACTTGGGTGCTACTGCACACATTACTTTGCGTTACCTGCGGCGTATTCGTATGCGTGGCAAGATGTTGGTGTGCTAAACCTCGTATTGTTAGTGAACTTTTCTCGCATATGCTAGCCTCTGTGGCTACGCGTGCTGCTTGCCGCTGCTCTCAATACCTTCGTTGTCTCTCGCACTTTTTTTGCCTTTTTGCCACTGCAACACCTATATTACTGCCTTGTATATGGTTTTAAGCATGCATGGTGACAAAAAATGGCCATTAATGCTTAGATTGATTTTGGCATTATTTGTGCATATATACTTATATGTGTATGTATGCTTGATTTGGATATTTAGCCATTAATGCACGAACGACTTTACTTGCATATATGTACTCATACATACATGCATTAGTTTAAAAATTATCTCCAACAATCCCCCATCATTTTCAAAATAGATGCATTATATATTAAAAAAAAATTCTCTTACACGAACTTGGAAACCTTATGCATAAATGAATATATCTTTTAGATTTGAATCTTCACTTAATGAAAATATGTTAAAGTTAATCAAGTAGTATAGTAGATAAGTTTTGAACCAATTATCTTATAAGATTAATTGGATATATCTCACACATAAATTTTCTTATTTTTAAATGTTCTATTAGCTAACACGTGGATTGGCCTTATATTTTTTATCGTGTTTTCATAAGTACTCTAATAACCAGCTAAGTTACATAGAAAGCAACACCATCTTCGATACTCACTTAAGTGGACTTAAAAATACCTTGTAACTAAGCATATTAACATTTTCATGTTATAAGTCTATTAAAAATTAAATAGTTTATTCCTTCCTGATTCATTACAAATACCAAACACTTTATCTTTAGCATACATTTAAATATTACAATACTTGCAATCACAACTTATGATGTACTTTACTCATTAAACCTAAAATATTGATGTTTCAAGTGTTAGGCTGAGTTTCTATCATTGGTGACATTTAATGCTAGTTTTAATCCCATCTTCTATGAAGTTTTCAAGTTAACATCTGTTGCAAAGCTTTTAGTTAAGAGGTTAGTCAAATTTTGACTAAATCTTACAAAGTCAATTGTGATTACTCCTTTAGCAATCATTTATCTCATATATGTATGTCTTAAATCAATATGTTTAGATTTACCATTATATATTTTACTATATGCTCTTGACAAAGTTACCTCACTATTATAACGTATAGACATTGGAGTCATTGGTTTTGGTCATATAGGTATCTCAATTAACAAATTTTTTAACAATTCAATTTCTCTACTACATGAAGTTAATGCTACAAATTATACAGCCATGGTAAAATATGTTATATATGTTTGTTTCTTATAACTCCATGAAACGACACCTCCACCAAAAGTAAATATCCATCCATTTGTGGAAGTATGATCATCTCGATGCATTATCTAGTTAGCATCTGAGAATCCTTCCAATACTGAAGGATATCCTAAATAATATATTCCATAATCCATTACATGTTTTAAATATTTTAGAATTTTATACACTGCTTGTCAGTGTATATCATTTGGATTATTGGTATATCTACTAAGTTTTTCAATAGCAAAAATTATATTTGGTTTTGTACGTGTCATAGCATACATAAGATAACCAATAACACTTGTATATTCTAATTGAGATACTGCTCTCCTAGTATTATGATATAACTTTATACTTGAATCAAAAGGTGTTGTGATAGACTTGCAATCAAAATAATTAAATTTTTTTAATATATTTTTTTTATATAATGAGATTAAATTAATATTAAATTATTATCACTTCTAATAATTTTAATACATAAAATAACATCAGCAAGTCCTATATCTTTAATATCAAAGTTAGATGACAATAATAATTTAGTAATTTTAATGCTATCACTATCAATTCTAAAAATTATCATGTCATTTATGTATAAACAAATAATTACACCTTTATTATCATAGAACCTACTATAAATACATTTATCTGATTTATGTATTATATAACTATTTAATATAATTACTTTATCAAATTTTTCATATCACTATTTCAGAGATTGTTTAAGTCCACAAAACGACTTAACTAATTTACACACTTTACTTTCTTATTTAAGCATAACAAAACCTTCTGATTGTTCTATATAGATATCTTCATCTAATTCTCCATTAAGAAAAACTATTTTTACATTCATTTGATAGATCTTGAAATGATAAATAAAACCTAAAGCAATTAATATTCTAATAGTAGCGATTATTGTAACATGTGCATAAGTGTCAAAATAATTAAGATATTTACTTTCAGTAAAACCTTTTGCTACTAACCTTATTTTGAATCTTTCTATTATTCTATTAACTCTCTTTTTCTTCTTGAAAATTTATTTACAACCAATAGATTTTGATCCTTATAATAAATTAATTAATTTTTAAGTTTTATTGTCCATTATACTTTATTTCATTATTAATAACTTCTTTTCAAAATGCAGCATCTTAAGATTTCATTGTTTCTTCATAAGTGAGAGAATCAGATTTTATAGTATGTGACAACATGGTTTGTTTAATATGTGAATTTTTAGTGCTTTCTACTAAATAAATAATGAAGTCTGGTCCAAATTTTTTTTTAGTTTTTATTCTTTTACTCTTTCTAAGTTTAACTTATTCATCTCAGGAATACTTTTTGTTAATCTCTAAAGATTTATTTACTTTTTTTGAATTAAGACTTTTAGGAATAATAGAAAATTTATTTTCATAAAATATAGTATATCTAAATTCTACTATTTTATTAATCTCTATAAAATCATTAGGTTCTATTACTAGAAATCTATATGCCTTACTATGTTCTATGTATTCTAGAAAAATATATTCAACACTTCTTTTTCCAAATTTTTTTATTATAAATTTTAGTAATTTTACAATAGTTTGATAACCCCTAACTTTAAAATATAAAATGTTAGATTTTCTATGATTTCATAATTTATAAGGTGTGATGTTTGATTTTTTATTAGGCATTTTATTAAGGGCATAGCATGTAGTTAATAATGCTTCACCCCAATATCTTTTTTTCAAGATTTGAATTATATAACATTGTATTCACCATTTCAATAAATGTTCTATTCTTTCTTTCTACCACTTTTTTTATTATGGTGTGTATGCAGATGATACCTCATGCATAATACTAAATGTTTCACAAAATTCAGAAAAATGATATTCACCTTCTTTATCACTTTTAAGAGTTTTAATCTTAATATTATAATAATTTTCAACTTCAATTATATATTTTCTAAATTTATTTAATACTTTATCTTTAAAATACAAAAGATGCATATAACAATATTTTAAATAATCATCAATAAAAGTTACAAAATATCTTTTACTACCTCTAATAGGTATGTTATGTATAGCACATACATCACTATGTATCAATTGCTACAATAAAGTTTCTTTCTTAACCTTTAAAAATAGAGTTTTTATTATTTTAGTTTGTGCACATACTTTACATTTTTTATGCATGTTATTCTTAAAGTTAGGAATTAAATGTAAATCAACTATATCATGTATTCTTTTAATATTAACATATCCTAGACAATTATGCCATAAAGATAATGAGTCAATCATATAAATAGAAACATTAACTTTATTAATATTAAGTTTAAACATTCCTTCATACATGTATCCATTTCCAATAAAAGTTTCACCCTTAGACAATGCAAATTTATTTGACTCAAATACAAGTTTAAACCAAACTTGTTTAACAGGTTAATAAACACAAAATTCTTTCTAACTTCTAGTACATGATGCACATTGGCAAGAATTAGCATCTTTCTAGAAGTAAATTCCAATTACACATTGCCTTTTCCTTTGATTTTTGTTGTGAAAGAATTTCCCATGTACAACACATTTTCACCCTCCATATTTTCGTATGATGTGAAAAGACTTCGATTTTTGCACACATGTCTTGTTGCGCCAGAATTTATCCACCATGCTTCATTATCTTTGAAAACATTCATCTCGTATGTCATGGCCACAAAGTTAGATATCAAGCGTTCTTTTTGTTTCTAAAGAAGTCGACATTCTTATTTATAATGACTAGGCCTCTTACAATGATGGCACGTGCCCTTTCTTTTATTCTTGTGTTAATTTTTCTTAAAGTTGAATTTTCTCTTTTAATTGCCTTTAGAATGATCATAATATTTAAACTTCATCCTTTCCTCAACCATATTAATTTTGGAGGACATTGAGTTTGGATCTTTAAGACTATTAAGCATAATTTCTTTTATAATACAAAAATTTTGGTCTAACTCATCAAGAATAATATCTTCCTTCTTATATTTAAGACTTCTTTTATAGTCTTTCTAAGAATGTGAAAGTTTATCAATTATAGAAGAAACAACAATAAACTCATTCATCTTCATGTTAAATTGGTTAAATTTATCAAGTATATGCATATTTTATGATATTGTTCAACCACACACCTATTGTCAACCATTTTATATTGAAAAAATTTAGAAGCTAAAAATTTCTTACTTGCAAAATCTTCCATCATATACTTTGCTTCCAACACATCTCAAATAACTTTAATTATAGACTTGTTGTGGTACTGATCAAAGAGATTGTCATATATTACATTACAAATGTGTCCCTTGCACACATAATCATCTTATTCTCACTTTTGATGTTTTCTTGTTTCTGCCAATGTCTCGTCTTCACGTTTTTTTGGTTTTTGTGTGGTCAAAACATAGACTACATTAAGGCTAGCCAACAAGAAATGCTACTTCTTATGTTAATGCCTAAAATTACTACCATCAAAATACTCCAACTTCACAAAATTTACTACAAATTACTATAATGATGAGATCAATGCCATTTTCAGAAAATAACATTTTAAGATTGTTGGTGGGATGTGTGTATAGTAAAATAAAAATTTGCAAAGTGAAGTTGGAGAAGAGAGGGAAATAATCTTGAAGTAGATAAAATAAATAATAATAAACAACAACAATATAATGTGTAGAAAAAAGAAACAAATCTGTAAATGGCGTTTTTCAAGTCACGTAATACTCACTTTCTTTAATATGCTATTTACTCCCACTAGTCTAGTGATGCATATGAGTTAAGTAAATACACTTTCAGAATAAAATGAAGTACTTGTGTTTGTCTGCGTTGTGTACTGACGAAAACAAATATGAATATTTTTAAATATTATAAGTCTGCTAAGAATCAATATTTTATTTCTGCAGATAAACAAAACATTGAAATTTTGATATAAGAAAATATGAATTTTAATATAAGAAACTTAATAAAAATTGTGGAAGAAAATAAGAGAAATTTTTGTTGTTCTTTCTTATAGCTCAAAATTATCTCATGTCTCTTTTTTATAGATGTGTATACAACCTTAAAAAGAGACACTTTTATTTATAATATCCCTTCATTTATGATTATTAAGTTATATTTAAATTTAATTTAAAATATAAATTAAATCAAAATATAAAATAATACATGGAATGATCATGTCTATTCAATTCAAGTTGCAGCCTAATATCACAGCACCATATATATAATACATAAAATAAAGAGTTGGGCACTACAGCTTAGCGTTGCAGCACCAACAGTCTTTTAGGGACTGCAGCCTTAGGCTGCAGCGCCCATGTTACTATCGTGTGTATAGTTTTGTACATGCATTAATACAAAAAATAGCCATTAACGCTTAAATTGATTTTGGCATTATTTGTGTGTATATATACTCATACGTGTATCCATGCTTGATTTGGATATTTGGTCATTAATGCATGAACAACTTTACTTATATATATATACTCATACATACATGTATTAGTTTAAAAATTATGTCCAACAATCATAATGAAATCTTTATGCATTATACCAGCACACTCAGGTTCTATATCACAAGTGAAGTTGGAGCCTGTAGAAGTGTACTTGTTCCTGACGTTACAGCCCAGATTAAGTCATGCAGAGATTTTAAGCTTGTTAAACGGTGTCGGATCATGAACGAAAATTCCTTAACTAGTATCATCTTGTTGATTGAAAACATATGGGTGCTCAAAGCAGATTAATGACTTAGGATATGCACATTAATCAACAATTAAAACATGTGATTTGGGAAACCATCGTATGCAACCGACCATTAGCACTTGATTAATTCTAACAACGACTTATCTTGAAAGCAAGGTGGTCAACGGATGGTAAGGGTGGAATTAAAGGTAAGATAAGATATAACATACATACTTGTATACAGTTTTGTCCTCCAAAACCGTATTTGGATTTGACAAGTTCCATACCATTAATTAATTGATTAATTAATGGTAATAAGGCGATCAAGCCGTGCCATAAAATCCATGCAATAGCCGAAAGTTGAGGTGAAACGGATACCTCATTGCAAGTGATTGTAGATTGCGATGCACACATGGTGGATAGTAAGTAATACATATATGTATCACATTCATTAAAAATCTTAATACGTTGAAAACCCATAGTTTACACATTCAATGTGCTCAAAATTATGGGTTTTCAGCGTTCTCAAAATTTACCAAATTTTTGCAATGGGGCATTTTCGTTCAAATTATATTTCTTTAATGAGTTTGCTAAAAAAAATGTGTTATTGATGCAAATAGACTTATAAATGTGATCATTTTGATAAATTTTTCAAAGATTAGAATGTTAAACATAAAACTTGTAATTAATTCTTCTGTATAGAAGCTAAACCCGAAAAATACAACAGCATGCAAGAATATCGTTTGGCATGAGGAGTCCTAAATTAAGACATTTTCACGCGGATTGTCTTGTCATAATTCTTTAAAGAGTCTAATTTGGTTTTGAGTTATCAAATGGTTCTTTAGCATACCTTTTTCTTTCTTTAATTGAGTTGTCTAAGTCTCAAAACCAACAAATAAAAAAAAAATGTTAAATTAACAAATTAAAATTCCTATCTATTTCAATATATATACTTGATTAAGCAAAAAAATAATCTAATAGAGAAGTAAGTGCCATCATCCCCATAATTAATGGGACCCGATTCACATTCTGTGAAAGAATTTTGGTCAAATTTAACCACTTCTAAAGTTCAAACCATGAAATCATTTTACAGCTAATGATGTTTAATTTAGCATTAAACATAAGCAATATTAATTGAGTGATTGACATTTTCTCACAGTTTGGCATCAACATACATGGGTTGGTGGCTAAGTAATTTTGGTCAAATTAATTTAACCACAAAACAAGCAATTATTTTACAGCTAAGTGGGTTAGAATTTGCTGTTTAATTTGGCATTAAACATGAGCAATTGAATGATGGATGTATTCTCACAATTTGATAATCATATACGATAAAATATTCCATATGCAAGCCTTTAATCATAATTTAAATGTTTAGTTAGTGACCCCATTGCCTAATATAATTCCTCTTGGGCACATCTTTTTCAATGTTTTGGCAATGGTTAAGCGAACCACATTTCGCATACACATAACAGTTTTGATCATAAACAGTGCAGCGAGAAAACACGGGCTCGACAACAGCAAGTTATAGATAAGTTGACATGAAAGTTTTGGACACCTGAACTTACAATCCACTCTTGTCATCTGTCAAATGATGTGCTTTAAGAGCAATTTGGCTTAGAATTGGTTTCCTTCAATCCAATCAAAAGGGTCTTCAAAGAATCCACATTTCATCGACAGTTGATGTAAGCTAGCCTTAAGCGATATTCAAAGAATGAACGTGTAATCAATTGCCGACAAGACTTTGAGATGCCCTCTTCCTTTCTCGTGCATTCAATTAATGAGGGTAGACAATTAAACGAGGGGTTTAAAACGCATGAGATATCCATTTTTATTAAACTGCCCACGAAATTAAATTCTCTTCCACGAGCTCTTACATTTTTTTTTTGGGTACATGCAATAAAAACGTCTTTGCAATAGCAGTGGTAGGGACAAATTAATTTTACTATTATTAAAAAATTATAATTTAATAAAAAAATAATTATAAAATTACTATTTTAACTTAAATATTTTTAATACAAATAATATAAAGGTAAAATATGTATTACAATAATAATTAATTAATTAAATGTGTTAAATTAAATGTATAAATATATTTAAAAAATTAAAAATATTTTCAGTTTCAATAATAAAGTGTACGTGCTAGTTACATAAAAGTTCAAAAAAATAGTAACAATTTTAAAAAATATTTTATTTCATCTTTTACTTTTTATAATATACCATACCATATTTTTTATATATACATAAGTTATATTTGAACTAAATTTAAAAAAAAAATTATAACTTATTACAATAAAATATTTATTTTTATTTATAATCAACATAAATTAAGATAAAAAAAACTATATAATTATATAAAAGTTATTAGTATCACTCGCTGTAAGTTTTTGTATATTAACTATTAAGAATACACATATACATATGCATAGTTGTAAATCATATACTTTTATTAGGATATATGTATATATATATTCTCTTTAATTAATTGTCAACAATACACAGACCTGTTATTCTTTCTAATTAATTGTCAACTTCAACTTTCGTATTCTGTGATAATAAAATTAGAATAATCACGAACCAGCAGAAAAGAAAATCTAACGTATACGTGTTCTAGAAAGTTTTGAGAGAAGTTTTAGTCACCAGCTGCATAAACAGGAAGAGCTCATTTACGCAATTAATAATCTCTGTTATTATCCCCAATCATATACTAATTTGCACACTGATGATATTATAAAAGATTTCACCCCTCTAATTTTAGGAGGAGGAGGGAGAAGGAGAACTTTAAATAAGAAAAATGGTGAATTAAATAAAGAACATCTCAGTTCAAATGAAACCCAGATATGATCATCTGCACTATCTCTACAGCACGAAAAAAGGCTACACCAGAAGATACAAGCGCACCCGATGTAGCAAGTGCTATCATCCCTAATGTAAAACTTGGTCTCATATTCATCAAATAATTCTGCAGCAATCCCACTGCTTCACAGACATGCTGATTATAATCCGCATAATATTCCTTTTCCCACTTCATCCAATGTGAAGGCAGCTGTTCCTGACTTTTCTCCCACAGTTTCGTCTCTCGAATGCGCATCCGCAGCACAATCATGTTCTCGTCCACCAGCCTGCCTCCATAATCTCGTCCCTTTGAATTAGATCCTCTGCTGCTGCTCGCATCCATGGCTACAATACAGGATTTCTTCCTACGTGCTGGCAACAAAGAGGAAATTCCTGCCGGCTCATGGTGATGAGGAAGCGTACTGGCGGAGGAGAAAGAAGAGAACAAGTCGGTTGCTTGCATTGTTGAAGACAGTTTTAGAGTTTGCTAAAGTAACGAAATAACGAATATTTGGTTATGAAGTGTTTGGCTTGATGGTTACAATATTTATAGGAGAAGATTAAAATATTAGGGGTGGCATGACAAATTCCCGAATCAGTTAAAAAAACATCGGGATCCCTATATATTGAAAATATTAAAAATAAAACCAAAGTGTCTCTATGTATATCAGATAGATCCCTGACCATCAAAATGATCAAAATACCCTTTAGTTTTAAGCTACATATTCAAAGATTTATTAGGGATTAAGTAATTGAGCTATTGTTTAAATGCAAAGTTGAAAAAAATATTTAATAATACTAATTTTTAGTAATATTCATTTTTTTTTCATTGATATTTGTTGTCTAGTATTTTCATCACATAATAGTTATATTTTAAAATTTATAATATCAAAATATCAATAAAAGTATATATCAATTTTTAATATTATAAGTTATTATCAATGTTTAAATTTATTATTATTATTATTTTATAATAATTGTGATTTAAAAACTATCAAACCACAATATTAAATGAAATTTAAATCAAATTTCAATACTTTAAAAAGGAGTCAATGAGATATTTTATATGGATTAAAAAATTATCTTCTTGCTTAATAAATATGAATATTAAAGGGCATGAATGGTATTTATCACATTACATAGAATCTTAGCAAAGAAGGGTTAAAGATATGTAGAAACCCTGTCCACGATTATATGATGTGGCAAATCGGTAAGGCTATTTCGTAGTGAAACTTCTAGGAAACTTGTAGGGAGGGGGACATGTGGGGTGCTTTTGATTGCTTAGTTTAGGTGAAGTTTCCTTTTAGAAGCCTAAAAGCGATACTGAACAACTTTCTAGAAAACAAACAGAATTGATAGGGAAAGAGACAAGAACAGTAACACAATATATCAAAATAATATTGGAAAGAATGATATAAATGTTGATAGGCAATGATATGTACAAGTACACTTGTTGAAAATGTATGCGTCGTATTTGGAAAAAGTCTTTGTAGTAATCTAGATAGGCACGGTTCCTATCAAATGTGACATGTCGTAAGAAGCTTTCGGTTTTCAATTTTCAACTATTAGGATGATAATGAAAGTCGGAAAATGGAAAATAAAAAAAATATATATATTGTATAATTATTATTGTGTAATAACATGTAATTAATTGATTAATTACATTAACTAAGATAGTAAAATTAATGGAGAACTCAAAGAAAGCAAGAGATTTGAGAATTCACACATGATCTAATGATGAGAGATTCATATTTATATTATAAAATAAATTTAAAATTTCATCTTGTATAAGATTTGATTTAAGAAAGTGTATCACCACCACTCTTTTAATGTTGACACAATTAAAAAATAAAAATTAAAAATTAACTAGCATTCATTTATATTATTATTAGAGAAGACAACAAATAGAGTTAGTGCATTGAATCCAGCAAGTCAAATGTCTACTAGGTCAATGAATTGGAAATTTGATGCCTCAAATCATGGAAAGCTTGCTTGCTTAATAAAGTAGTTCAAAATATTTGACTGTCTATTTCTTTATCTTTAGTCTTTGTTATCATTCATTTGCATGATAAAAATTATTTACTCAATTTAGTATTTGATAGGACTAACTAGTATTGTATGAGTTCTAAATAAAAAATATAAGTACTAAATAAAAAATATGAATATTTATTCACGTATTTGACTATTACATTTATAGAAATATTTATTATATTTAATTAGTACTAAAAATAATTTATAAATTAGTACATAATTATATATTCATTAAAAATAGTAGTTAACATTATACATAAAGTATTCTAAATATTTTGATAATTTAAAAAAAATTAAAAAATATATTAAAATACATAAATCATTATACATTTTAATTTTTTTTTAACACTTTGAAATAAATCCTAAGATTGTTTTTGTACGGTGACTTACCATTGATTTTAAAATGTATCAAATTATAATTTTACTTAAAATCATGAGTTTGAATTATATATTTTTAGTTTAAACTTTTACTTGTTATTGTTTTTAAAATATTTTTAAAAAATATTTAATTAGTGTTGAAGAGATTTAGGTAGGAGGATTTATTATTTTTATCTTTTGGACCTATTTAACTTATCAAATGCCATCCCTTCTAATATTAAGATGCAAAATTATTTAGATATTAAACCATACTTAGCAATACTAATAATAAAATAAAATTTCTTTTCTAAATATAAAAATGAATATACAAATACAAATGCCTTTCAGTTTTGTTTCAGCTAATTACACACAACATTCCTAATTTCTAATTCCCAAGTAGTCAACTAACAAGATGAGCGGCAGATATAACACCGTTAGCTGCCTCTAACAGCCGCAGCACGACCATGAACGTCGACGCTGGGATGCTGATGGCCGCGAGTGCAAGCATTCCAAGAGCCAAACTCTACCTGGTATTCATCAACTCTGACCGCAAGAATCCCACTGATTTTCAAACGAATTCATCGTAAGATGCATAACACTGCTTCTCCCACTCCATCCACTCCGCCGGCGGCTCGTAATTTCTCTCTATCATTTTCATCTCATGTATTCGTTTCCTCAGCACGATCATGCATTCATCCACCAGCTGCCCCTGTACCAATTCCCATGGCAGCTGGGATCTCTTGCGGCAGCGGAAACTACGCTGCGGAATTTTCATTTCTGAGAGAGCAAATGTTGGGGGAAAAATGGCGATGGAAAGAGTAGGGAAGAAGAAAAGCAACCTGCTTCCATTGCTGAATCAAGAGATCGAATTTTTGGATTGTGAGTTGTGAATGATAGTGATGGATGTGGAGACCTGATTTTTAGTTCATGTATTTGTAGATATGAACTAAAGACAGAGCAGACTTAGAAGTCTAAAACCTTGTTGGGTTGTTGACACGTGTCCTACTACCGAGTTTTCTGTAAAGTATTGTTTGATTCATATCTAAATTCCACGCGTCAGCTTCATGATAGGCTGGCTGGCGGTTACGGTCGGCGCTGATAATTTACTCAAAAAGCATTATAAAATGATTTTAGCACTGTAGTTTGGGTCTCACTCACGAGGAAGCCTTCATTGGTCTTCATTGAACAAACCAAAACAGGAAAAACAATGGAAGATTAGATGGGCAATTTTTTGTACAGGAATAATAATGTGCAAGGTGTCACCTGATAATAAAATGAGGTCTAGCACAAGGAACAATGCGATAATACGTGCATGTCTGCACTATCTTCACATGGTGAGTTTCACGAGGTTTTTCCCAGAGGAAAAAACAAGAGATAGTTGGAAGGTGAATGTTAGAAATCTTCCCTATAGAATCACTCGGATGCGCACCCAATGCATGAATCTACAACAAAACAACTGAGAGAAAGGATCTTTTCTTCCACTTTGCATATTTTCAGTTGAATGTTAGAAACCACTTCATTGTGGTGAGTCTCTTAAGATTATATCACGTATCACAGGAGAAGCTATTACGTATGGCAGTCGTTCATGTGTCATTGAGCTACCAAGACTTGTGCTCTACTAAAACAATCAGACATTATATAGCTGTACAAATATTGAGGCCATTTCTTCACTGTTGGAATAAAAAATTCAAGTGAGGATTCAATTATGAAAATGAATAATTGGGAATGACAATTTGGTAAGATATATTGAATACTTAATGATATTCAATCAGAAAAAAAAAAATTTGATATTCAATAAATTTAAAATTTTATATAAGTTTGGTTTTGTAAATATGTATCATAAGTTAATCTCTGTCAAATAAGATTTTGAATATTAGATATTTAATTTCTGACAAAATAAGTAATTTTTTGAATGAATGTGGATTTCAAATATGTAATTTTTAATGGTTATAAATAAGATATAGATATTGAATATTTTATTCAGATATAAATATGAATATATCAATTTTTTTGAATATCCTATTCATTACCATCCCTATAAATGATGGTTCTACAATTGCAACAAATGGCAATACAATATTACTACCCACAACTTCTAATGGGATATCTACCTTTCTAATGATTTTATTATCTAACCCAGGGCATGAACCTAGAAAGAATGAAGAAGAAACAAATTCTTGATATTGGAATATATCAACACAAATGATATTTGAGTCATCTTAATCAAAAATATGCCAACAAGGATGTTGAGCCTTTTAAAGGGGTAGACTATAAGGTTTTGTATTTTTTAAAAAGGAACTTGAGATGTGTCTTATAAGTGATTTGTCCTTTTTTAACTAGTTAGACATTTTTTGAGTTCATGATTTAAAATCCTGTATATTAAGAATAAAAACTCGAAGATGACACATAAATAATATCGTATTAGTCGGATTAAGTTATCATAGTTTACTAGAAGCAGTGACACAAAACTCTAGAGATGAATACTAACAAAGAAGATTGGAATAACTAGATTCTAAAATAAGTATGCACCAGAAAGTAATAGGTTCATCGTCCTCAAATGTGACGGGGTACCATGAAGATTTCTATGTGGAACACATAAATCAAGACAACAAGAAAAAATATGTTACATAAAGAAATATATGATTTATTGGCAGAAGATAGGTGGCATATGCGAAAATATGTTTTTGAAAGAATTAGGCGCCCCTACCGACATGGAAAAATATATTTGCATATCCAAAATGTTTCATCGGCCAAGAGTTTAAAAAGATGATGAAAATGCATTATATATTATTACATTAAACATTATAAAAAGAGTTATATATTTGCACTTGTACATATGAGAAACGCAACTATAAGAAGATAAACAATCAAGAACCAGAGGTGAAGCAAATTTGGTTTC
The DNA here is from genome assembly GCA_032402905.1 of Khaya senegalensis. Lineage (NCBI taxonomy): Eukaryota > Viridiplantae > Streptophyta > Magnoliopsida > Sapindales > Meliaceae > Khaya > Khaya senegalensis. The sequence goes on along the minus strand of CP135558.1, from coordinate 3,874,917 downwards.
TTCAAGTAAAGCAAAACAAAAAAGTATATAGAACAAAGCATCAAGATATCCAAAATACAGTAACCGTGTAAGGAATAATAATAAAGAGTACTTAGGGTTGGAAAGATCACGTATTTAACATGCATGGAAAAAACTTTTCAAAGCAATAGCAGGTAGTTTAAGTTACAACTTTGCAAAACCAATTCACCTATAGATAAACAAAGAAGAGGTTAAGAAACTGAAAGCTTAATAACCTTATAGCAGAGATACTATCATGGTGTGGTATAAAGAGGGGAAGAATATCATACAAGAGGAGTACTAGATTAAGGGGTTTGGATATGGTATATTTATATATTGTTACATTTAAATTGTTTGTGTTTTACAACTTAAAATGATTCTTACAAAAACTTAAAGCAAAGAAAAACATTAAAATATTAAAAATTGGATATTGTTTCAAATTTTTATAAGGGATATTTTAAATTACAAGTGTAAATCTTATATTACTTGGAAGTAAGCTTGAGGATATTCTTAGAAGTGCTCTACCCTTTCAACTAGTATTAAGTCTATTGAACTTAAAGTTTGAAATTTGGAGTTCTAAAAATAAAATTATAAAGGATTATAATCGAATTTACTGTGCTATTGTAAACTGTCAAAATAAATAATATCGTATTAGTTAGATTAGATAATCATAAATACTATCAAAATCAGCTTACCCAATTAAAATGTACTAACGATGAGATTGGACCTTAAATAGAATGAATTGTGAAATCTCACATTGTACTTGAGAGTAAGCCTAAAAATACACATATAAGTGCTCTCCTCTTTATATGAGACTTTTTAAACATAAAGCTTGTTATCTTTAGTGTTAGGAAAAAAATCATAATAGGTTAGAAGTAAGCTCGTTTTGCCATTTTAAGCTATTAAACTACACAATATCGTACTAATTAACTAAATCATTAAAACAATACTCAAATATTTTTAAATGTATTCATGTGTACCATAACTAAACTCTTAGATTAAGTCATTTGCTCCCTGTCATAATTCTTTTAAGAGTACAATATGATTTTAAATTATAAAAAAATTTTAGCGTACCTTACACTTAAATTGATTTGTCCGAGTCTCAAAAACAAAAAAAAAAAAAAAAATGTTAACGGTGCTAACAAATTAAAATTCCCGTCTGTTACTTATGTACATTTAATTGGACAAAAACGTTATCTAGTGGAGATAGGACGTAGTGTCATCATAATCATAATTAATGGGACCCGATTCACATGCTGTGAGAGAATTTAGTTCAAATTTAACCACACATGAAGTACAATACATGCTATAATTTTACAGCTAAGGAGGAAGAATTTGCTGTTTAACAATGCTATAATTTTACAGCTAAGGAGGAAGAATTTGCTGTTTAACTTACCATTAAACATGTGCAATTAAGTGATGAATATATTCTCACAATTTGATAATCATATACGATAAAGATTTAAAATATGGTTTTTGATTATCCAAAATATTCCACATGCAAGCCTTTAATCATAATTTAAATGTGTAGTTAGCGAACCTATTGCCTAAAATAATTCCTCGTGGGAACATTTTCTTTTTCAATATTTTGGCAATAGGTAAGTAAATTAATTTCGCATATCGTATAGTTTTGATCATAAACACGCAGCGAGAAAACACGTGCTTAACAACAGCAAGTTATAGACAAGCTGGCCTGAAAGTTTTGGACATCTGAACTTACAATCATCAAATCTTGTCATCTGTTAAAAGGATGCGTATTAAGGGCAATTTGGCTTAGCAGAGGTTTCCTTTAATCAGAAGGGTCTTTCAAGAATCCAAATTTCATCGACAGTCGATCCAAGCTAGCTTTACTTGATATTCAACAAATGCATGCGTTGCGCGACAATTCAGAACAAATCAATTGCCGACAAGAGTTTGAGATACCCTCGGTCTCCTTTCTCATGCCATTCACGTATCATAATTAACGAGGATAGAAAATTAAAAGAGAGTTTAAAACACACACAATATACAATTTTGTTAAACAGCCCACATAATTCAACTATCTTCCACCAGTTTTTCCATTTACTTTAGGGAATATATTAACTATTAAAGATGCATATACATATATATATATATATATATATATGTATACAGTCATAAATAATATATTTTAAACAGGATATGTATAACATCTTGAAAAATATCAAATGAATATGTAAATATTATAAAATACGTGAATATTTATCGATTTTCGATGAAGACTAAATTATTAAAAAAAATTAGATGAAATTGTATGATTGTTGAATATTTATTGTCTAAGTATAATTTTAAAAAAGGTTTAAGTTCATTTTATAATTTTTAAAATCTTTTCTTATAAATACTCCAGTATTTTCGGTTTTCTTATATCTGCCCCACCTCTTTCTCTTTTCTCACTTTCTGACCACCTCTTAAACGAATCCCTTTCAAACCTCTAATCGACACCATTTTCAGACCACACACTTTCTTCAGTATTGCCATTCCACCTCCATAATCCTTACCTCAATTCAATTTCCAACAAACCGACAAATCTTATTTAAAATTTTAAAAGTTCTTTAACTCAATTTTTCGACCAATCTCAATTTTTTATTGAAAAATTAAGCATATTGATGAATTCACCTCGATAAATAGAATAAAACGATTGAAAATTTTAGACTCAAAAGTCATCAAAGTTTTGCTAAAAAAGTCATCGGAGCCTTTTCTGATCAAATTTCTGACAAATGGTCCATCAAATAAAAATCAAAACAATCAAAATAGAAATTTCATCACTTAATTGTTTAATTTTTTAAAAATATAAATTAGATATATATATATATATATTTGCATATGTTTATGATTATGACTTAAAATTGAATTTAAATTGTTTAAAATTAATTATGTGTGTGTGTATTAAATATTTTTGTAACTATAACATGTAGCCTATGATAGGGTCTTTAAAGCATATTGGTGAATGGAAGCTAAATAAAATAAGAGTGGTAGATAAATATTAATGCACTTTCTCAATGTATTTTGTATTGATTGAGCATCATAGTGTTGCTCACCTCTTCTTTTTTTTATAAAAAAAATAATTTTAACATACTATGAATATTAAGAAACAAGTAGTACGTATGTGTACTAAAAGATAAAATAAATAGGTTTTCAATTGTTAGTTAGTTAATAAATTTATATTAATTTATATTTAAATTATCAAATTTTTTATTATATAATAATGCATAATTTATATAAACTACTAAAATTTTAATTATTTATTTTTAAAATAGAATAAAAAGTGAAATTTTATTAAATTTATTTTTATTATTATTATTTTTAAATATATTTTAAAATTTTAGATTACTTTTTAACTTCTTAACTTTTAAATTTTTAACGTATTTAAATTAAAGCTTTCACCTTTCAACTTTCAACTTATCCACCCACCCTAATTTTGGGGTTTAACAATATGTCTACTTTAATTCTCTTTTAATTAATTGTCAACTTTAGCTTTGATGTTCTCGTCCTCATAATAAAATAAAATAGTTAACAAATCAGGACAAAAGAAAAATAATCAGCGCATACGAGTTCTGGAAAGCTTTAAGAGAAGTCTTGCTCACCAGAAAAAGCTCATTTAAGCAACCAATAATCTCTATTGTTATGCCCAGCTAAAATCAGCATTCATATTCAGAGTAATTTTACCAGGAGGAGGAGGAAGGAGAACTTTAAATAAGAAAAATGGTTAATTTCTTTACAAATCTATATGCTAATTAAAAACATCTCAGGTCAAATGAAACCCAGATATGATCATCTGCACTATCTCTACAGCATGAAACAAGGCCATGCCAGAAGATACAAGAGCACCCAACGTGGTAAGTGCTATCATCCCTAACGTGAAACTTGGTCTCTTATTCATTAAATAATTCTGCAACAATCCCATTGCTTCATAAACATCCTGATTATAATCCGCATAATATTCCTTCTCCCACTTCATCCAATGTGAAGGCAGCTGTTCGTCGCTTTTTTCCGACAGTTTCGTCTCTCGAATGCGCATCCGCAGCACAATCAAATTCTCGTCCACCAGCCTGCCTCCGTAATCTCGTCCCTTGGAATTGGATCCTCTGCTGCTGCTGCCGTTGCTGCTCGCATCCATGGCTACAAAACAGGGTTTCTTCCGACGTGCTGGCAACAAATAAGGAATTCCTGCCGGCGCACGGTGATGAAGAAGCGTACTGGCGGAGGAGAAAGAAGAGAAAAATTCGGTTGCTTGCATTGTTGAGGATGGTTTTGGATTTTGCTCAAATAACGAAATAAGGAATGTTAGTTGTGAAATCATTAGGCAGTTAGTTGCGGTATTTATAGGAGAAGATTAAAATATTAGGGGTCGAGTTATAAATTATAGAATAGGTTAAATCACATATAGGTCCCTATATATTCAAATAAAAACCATACTATCTTTATATATATATCAAATAGATCCCTTTATTTTTAAGTTACATGTTTGATTTGGAATTACGTAAGCTGTATTGTCCGAATTAAAAAAAAAAATTGACAATATTACTTCTTAATAATACTCAATTATTTTTCTATTAATATTTAGTGTTTAATGCTTTTATTTCTAACATGTTATGCCTTAAAACACTACAATACCAAATAGAGCATATATCAAATTTTAAGATTAGAAGTAGTCATTGATGTTTGAATCTAGTATTTCTTTTACAGTAATTGTGACTTAAACAGAGCTTAAATTGAACAACATATTTTAAAAAGGAGTTGAGGAGTTGTTTTATATGAATAGAGAAATTATATTCCTGCTTGATAAACATGAGAATATTCAAGGGCCTGAATGTTATTTATCACATTACGTGGAATCTTAGCAAAGAAGGTTTAAAGATGCCCAGAAACCGTGTCGACGGGTAGCAAATGGGTGGTGAGGCGATTTCGTAGTGAAATTTCTCAGAAACTTGTAGGGAGAGGGACGTGTGTGGTGCATTTTATTGCCCATTTTGGGGGAAGTTTCTTTTAGGTAGCTTAAAAGGAATACTAATTAAATTATATATGGAAGGGAATCCACAACTTTCTAGGAAAGCAAACAGAATTGACAGGGAAAGAGAACCGAATGATATAAATGTTGACAGGTAAAGTACATTCGAAAAGTCTTTGTAGTAATCTACATATGCACGCATCCTATTAAATGATTACGTCTTTGAAGCTTTCAAATTTTCAAATTTCGATTATTAGGATGATGAGAAAATATAATAATCGAAATTTGAAATTCATGTCTAATTATCATGAATAATGTTAAATAATTTAATGCAGTAAAAATTATTTTAATATCATATATATAATTATAATTTTTAATATTAATTTTTTAATTATTAAATTAAAACACTATAAATTATTAAATTAAATATAAATAATATATAAAAAAAATAAAATTTTTTAATCTTAATATCGTGCGTTTTAAAAATTAATATAAAATTTTTAAGTTAATTTATATAAAAATTTATATTTATAAAATTATTAAAATATTATTATATAATAATATATTATATTAACTGAGTGAAATGACCCACCTAAAGCATTCTACATTCTCTGGTGGCAAGTGAAAGAATATCTTATGAAGTTCAAACAAATTAAGAGAATTGATAATTCATAGATAATTTAGGCTTTGTTTGATATTAAAGAAAGTATTGTAGTTTCAAGTCACAATTGATGTAAACTAGAAGTATTAAATATATAATATTAAATAAATAAACAAATCACACATAATCTAATAATTAAAGGATTAATTAATATTATAAAATAATTTAAAATATGTATATTTTCAAATCAAATTGTATAAGATTTAATTTAAAAAAGAGTACCACTGATGTGGTACTCTTTGATTTTTTACTATTATATCATTTTATTTATTTTTTTATATATATTTGTATTTATTTTATTTAATTTTATGTAAGAGAAAATAAATTCATAAAAAAAATAAAATTTGAAATGAAAAATAAGTTTGAGAATGCATAAAAAAAATGTTGGACAGAACTACCAACATCACAATTTCAAATCTCCAAAGCTATGGTGCTGCTATAATAATTTTGAATTGTAATGTTGTTATAGTAATTTTGTTACAATAATTTAAAATATTATTGTTCAAAATTATTAAACACAGTAGCTTAAAAGCCACAGCACTAAAATTCAAATCCACAATGCCAAGTCACAAAATTTTAAAAGGAAAATAAAGATAAAAGTAACATTTTACTTTTTAGTAAAGATATAAAAAGAATCTTTTAGCATTTAAAAGATAGATTAGATAGCCACTAAGAAAAGAGAGAAAAAGAAAAAAAATTTAAAGTGCTCAAAAAAAAAAAGGGGGAGAAAATTTAATATCTTAGCTTGTAATTCATATTTGATTTTTTGATTTTTTACTTTATTTTTCTTTGTTAAAGATATTTAATATAATGAATAGGACGTTATTTTCTTTTATTATAAATTAAATTTATTTTCTATAACTATAATATAGTTAATTATAATGTTATAATTTTTATTCATTTAAAATAATCAAAATTTATTTTCTAGTTGAGTGTTTTGTATTATTCTTGTTACTTTTAAATAATTGATTGTTATTTAAATGATTTAAAAATTGTAATAAAATTTTAAAAAAATTTATAATTTAATTTTTATGTTGAATTTTATACAATTTGTGTAAAATAAGAATATATTTATATATTTTGTGTAATTCTTACAAGAAATTACAATGGTTAATGTATTTTTACTATTCTAATTTATATAAGAATATGAAAAATTAGTATTCTAAAATAATTTGATTATAACCCTAAAAAAAATTAATAAATAATTGTGAAATTTTTGATTAATAACTATAAATTGTAATTTTAATTATTAAAAATAAATTAAGTTTTAGTGGATTAGTTTTAACAAAGTTAGATATTTTGAAATTTTTTATTTTAGTTGTGTGCTATTTTTGATATAATCATCTTTTTATGTAATTTATTCAGATAAAATTAAAATAATTTAATTCAATAATTGAATAAAAAATTATTAATCCTAAAAAGAGTTATATTTATTTATTATTTTATTATTTATTTATTTGTGATAGTATATATTTATATTTATATAAATATTTACAATAATAATTATTATTTTAATATTATCGTTAAATAGATTGACACAAAAATAAAAATTAACATCATTAAATATTATTACAGAAGACTAAAAACAGAGTGAATACATTGAATCCAGCAAATTAAATCTCTCTTGTCATACAAGTGGAAATTTCATGGCTCAAACCATGGAAAGGTTGCATGCTTAACAAAAAAGTTTAAAAATAGTTGACTGCCTGTATCTTTATCTTTCAACTTTTAACCTTTGTTAAAGAAAATTATTGTATATATAATATTTAAATGTTGATAATTAAGTACTTAGTTAATAACTTTTATTTAAATATTAAAATATTATTTACCGAATTTAGATTAAAAATACTATATAAGGACTACATTAAAATATAAATCTCATCTTTATATTTAATTATGAATTTTATAAAACTACTTATTAAATTTAATTAATAATAAATAACTAAAATAATATTTAAAATATTTTACATGTAATATTGAATTTTTTAATAAATATTTTTAAAAATTATTTAAAAAATAACTTTTATTTTTTTTAATACCATTAGTTTTAAATTATATCAAATTAAATTCTTACTTAAAATCAAGAGTTTGGATTATGTTATTTATGAATTTGGATTATATAATTTCTAATTTAGACTTTTGATTGTTATTGCTTTAAAAATATTTTTGAAAGTATTTAATAATAATATTTTATGAAAATTGATATGATATCATACATATTTCAATAAAAAAATTTAAAATAACAACATAAAATTTAAAATAAGAAATATAAAATTTGAAATAATTTTAAAAAATTACTTTAAATACGAAATAAAAAATTTATAAAAAATTTAAAATATATAAAAAAAAATATTTAAAATATAAATAAAAAATTTGAAAAAGTAGATAACTTCCAAGGTGGAGATGTGTGGCTAGTGCTCATATTTTATACATAAATAAATATACAAATACAAATGCCTTTCGGTTTTGTTTCCGCTATTTGCATACAAAATTCCGAATTTCTATTTCCCAGGCAGTCAACTAACAAGATGAACGGCAGATATAACTCCGTTAGCTGCCTCTAACAGCCGTAGCATGATCATGAACGTCGACGCCGGGATGCTCATGGCCACGAGTGCTAGCATTCCGAGAGCCAAACTTGGCCTGGTATTCATCAACTGTGACTGCAAGAATCCTACTAACTTACAAACGAATTCATCGTAAGATGCATAACACTGCTTCTCCCACTCCATCCACTCTGCAGGCGGCTCGTAATTTCTCTCTATCATTTTCATCTCATGTATTCGTTTCCTCAGCACGATCATGCTTTCATCCACCAGCTGCCCCCTGTAGTAATTCCCATGGCAGCTGGGATCTCTTCCGGCAGCAGAAACCACGCTGCGGAATTTTCTTTTCTGGGAGCGTAAATTTTGGGAGGAAAATGGCGAAGGAAAGAGTAGGCAAGAAGAAAAGCAAGCTGCTTCCATTGCTGAACTAGAAGTTTGAATCTATGCATCGTGAATTGTGAATGATAATGATGGATGTGGAAGCCTGATTTTTGGTTTATGTATTTATAGATATAAACTAGGGATCTCAGGGAAGGCTAAAACTGTTGAATAAATAAGATTAATTCAAGTTTGAATTCTTAGAAGATTAGTTAGCTCATTCATCATTATCTTTTAGAGATATTATCTTATTTTAGATTTAGTTGGATAATAGTTAAGTATTTTATTTTGAGTTGATATTTATTCTACTTTCTATTTTTTAAGAAAAAACTTGTATAAATACTTCTATTTAAATGAGAGTGAAAGGAAATAAAAAGGTAATTTTTTCTTCTACCATTTTTTTACATGGTATCAGAGCAAGGTTCAAAATAGTTTTTTTTTTCCAAATGGCCAATCCAACACAGACATCCTATACTGGCTCTTCTGAAACTTCTCAAATTGAACCAGTCTCATCTTCTTCACAGCCTAACCAAATTACAACCCATTCATACAACTCCGAAAGTCATGTTTTACAGATTACCTAGCATAGACTTGATGGAACGAATTATTTGGATTGGTCTCAGTCAGTGACCATGGTAATACAGGGTAAAGGAAAGTTAGGCTTTCTAACAAGAGCAACACCTGTACCATTAGAGACTGACAGAGCTTATATTTCATGGGAAGCGGATAACTCGATGATCATGGCCTGGTTGGTGAACTCTATGGAGAAAAGAATAGGCTGAAATTATTTATCCTACAAGACTGCTAAGGATATATGGGATGCAGCCAGGGATATGTACTCAGATGTAGATAATTTAGCTCAATTGTTTGAACTTAAATTTACCTTGAAGAAGAGCAAATAAGTAGAATTGTCAGTCACAGATTATTATTATAATCTAACTGGATTATGGTAAGAGTTTGATCTCTTTAAAGATATGACAAAGTATTGTACTGAGTGCAATAAAAAAAAATTAGAATGAGCTTGAGGCAGAGAGGGTTTTTGATTTTCTTCATGGTCTCAACAAAGACTTAAATGAAGTCAGGGGGAGAATTCTGGGATCAAAACCACTGTTGAGCCTTCGAGAAGCCTTTGCTAAGGTACATAGAGAAGAAAGTAGACATCGGGTGATGCTAGGAGGCAATAAAGATTCAGAAAATAAGTCTGACATTTCAAACATTATAGGATCTGCCTTAGCCATAAAAAAGAATCGGTACAATCAAGGGGATCAGAAGAATAATTTTGGAAATCAATGTTCAAAAAGAAATCAGTGGTGTGATCACTGTTAGCGATCTAATCATAGTAGAGAAACTTGCTAGAAATTTCATGGAAAGCCAACAAATTGGAAGCCGAGGAAACAAGGAGAAAGTAGGGGGTATCAAGTAACTACAGAAGTACAAAATCAACAACACTCAAGTTTCAGTGAAGAACAGTTAGTGGAGCTCTAGAAATTACTGCAGTACACTCAGACTCAATCAAGTTATACTAATCAACTAGAACAATCTTCTACTTGTAATATAGCTCAACAAGGTAGATTCTCTTTTGCTGTAAACACACGAAAAGCAGACAATAATGAGTGGATAGTGGATTCAGGAGTTTCGGATCACATGACAGGAAATGCAGAAATGTTCTCTACCTATACCTCATATTCTGGAATACTTAAAATTAGAATTGCAGATGGTTCTTTATCTTCTGTTGCAGGAAAAGGAACTGTTGTTATTTCATCAGATATCTGCTTATATTCAATATTACATGTTCCCAATCTTGCATATAATCTGATTTCAATTAACAAGTTAACTAAAGATCTTAATTGTAAGGCTAATTTTTTCTTATGTTTATGTGAATTTCATGATTTGTATTCGGGGAGGATGATTGGCAATGCTAAGGGCAGTAACGGGTTATACTACCTTGATAATCAGAAGCATGGATGAAATAATAAGATTCGAGCTCTTCATGGAATATCAGGTTCTACTTCTAGTTTAATTTCAGAAAAAATAATGTTATGGCATAAGAGACTTGGCCATCCTAGTTTTCCTTATTTGAAAAAATTATTTTCAAATTTATTCCATAATAAAAATGCAAATTCATTTCATTGTGACATTTGTCAATTTGCAAAACACACACGAAACTCATATCTTATGCGTCCATATAGAATGTCCAAACCTTTTTCTATATTTCATAGTGACATCTGGGGTCCAATTAAAGTTAGAAATATTTTAGAAGTTAAGTCGTTCATTACATTTATTGATGATCACACTAGAGTTTGTTGGGTATTTCTATTAAAGGAAAAATTTAAAACTGTAAACATTTTTCAGAGATTTCATTAAATGATTAGGACTCAATTTTAAACACAAATCCAAATACTTCATACTGATAATGCTCGAAATTATTTTAATTAAGTTCTAGGAAAATATCTTGTTGATAATGGGATAGTTCATCAAAGTTCATGTGTAGGAACACCTCAACAGAATGGGATTGTAGAACGTAAAAACCGACATCTCTTAGAAATTGCTAGAGCCTTAATGTTTACTAATAATGTTCCTAAGAGTTTCTGGGGAGAAGCTATTCTTACAACCTCATATATTATTCATTGACTTCCATATAGTGTTCTTCAATTCCAAACACCACTTCAAATTCTTCTTAAACATTATCCTCAAAATTGTTTGTTTTAAGATTTACCTATTATAACTTTGGTTGCATAGTATTTGTTCATTCTTTAACAAAAACAAAATTAGATCCTCGGGCAACTAAGTGCATTTTCTTAGGATATTCACAATTCCAAAAAGGGTACAAATATTATTGTCCAAAAACAAATAAACTGTTTGTAACTATGGATGTAATTTTTTTTTTAAGATGCCCCTTTCTTTAAGAGTTCAATTCAGGGGGAGAATTTTGGTGAAATTGAACTTTTTGATTTCTCTATTGAAGATAACTATAAAGTTGGAAAAAACTTTTCTAGGGATGAAGTTTTAATTCTAGATAACTCTAATATACTTGACATTTCTGCTTCAGATATCTCAGTTGAAAATTCAACAATTTTAGTTCCCATTCCAAATGCAAAACCAGAAAATTCAAATCCAAATCCTAAAACCTCCAAGTCTAAGACTCTTATGTCACTAACTGATATGTTTAATACAGATAGACAGAAAGAGAATCTAGTAATTTTGACATATTCTCGGAGAGTAAAAAAGAATCAAAGAATACAACTTATCACTGCCCAACAGGACTACCCAGATTCTGATCCAAATACTGATCCACATATGACACACTAAATGAAGGCTCAAACAACTCAGAAAGTGAAGAATTTTACCAAGACAGTGAAGAATTTCAGCAAGAAATAATTGATCTGCCAATTGCTCTTCGGAAAGGTAAAAGAACTTGTACACAACATTCAATAGAACATCACATGTCATTGGGAAATCTTTTACAGTCATATAAAGTATTTAGTTTGAAGATATCAGTTGAAAAAATTCCAGCAAATATCTTTGAAGCTCTTAGTAGTCAAGAATGGAAGCGTGCTATTTTGGAGGAGTTTAATGCTTTGAAGAAGAATGATACATGGGAGATAGTGAAATTGCCAAAAGGAAAGTTTCCAGTAGATTGCAAATGATTTTCAGTATTAAATACAAAGCTGATGGGAATATAGAGGGATATAAAGCAAGGTTAGTTGCCAAACGGTTCAGTCAAACCTTTGGCATAGACTATAATGAAACATTTGCACCAGTTGCTAAATTAAATACAATCAGAGTTTTGTTATTTGTTGCAGCAAATTTAGATTGGTCACTCTATCAAATGGATGTAAAAAATGCATTCTTGAATGGAGAATTGGAAGAAGAAGTTTATATGGAGCCTCCACCAGGATTTGAACATGAAGTTGGCAAAGGAAATGTATGTCGATTAAGAAAATCTCTTTATGGGTTAAAGCAGTCACCAAGAGCTTGGATTGATAGGTTTTCTACCTCATTGAAGAAGTTTGGATACACTCAGGGACAAGTAGATCATACACTATTTTTCAAGGTTTCTTTAGATGGAAAAATTGTTATTCTTATAGTATATGTGGACGATATTATTTTAACAGGTGATGATCTAAAAGGTCTTATTTCCTTAAAGGGTTTTTTAGCAAAAGAGTTTAAAATTAAAGATTTAGGACAACTTCGCTATTTTTTGGGAATGGAAATAGCAAGAAGCAAGAAAGGTATTGTTGTCTCTCAAAGAAAGTATACACTGGATTTACTTAAAGAGATAGGAATGCTAGGGTGTAAGCCATCCGACACTCCAGTAGAGCCAAATGTGAAGATAGGTAAAAAAGGAGGAAGTCCAGTAGATAAGGGGAGATACCAAAGATTAGTGGGGAAGTTGATCTATTTATCCCACACTAGACCTGACATAGCTTTTGCAGTAAGCTTAGTCAGTCAATATATGCATAATCCATTCCAAGTACATCTAGATGCAGTTTATAAAATTCTGAAGTATTTGAAGTCTTCACCAGGAAAAAGTTTATTTTTTGGTAAGAGTAATAAGAGAAATGTTGAGGTTTATACTGATGCTGATTGGGCAGGATCAATTGATGATAGAAAATCTACATCTGGTTATTGTACATTTATATGGGGAAACTTAGCTACATGGAAAAGTAAAAAACAGAATGCGGTAGCAAGGAGTAGTGCAGAAGCAGAGTTGAGAGCTCTTGCACAAGGAACCTGTGAGATAATTTGGATTAAGAGACTATTGGAAGAACTAAAGTTAGATTGTGTAAAGCCAATGAAAACTTTTTGTGATAATAAAGCAGCTATTAACATTACCCATAATCCTGTCCATTATGATTGTACCAAGCATGTGGAGATTGATAAGCATTTTTTGAAAGAAAAAAATAGATTGCAGAGAAATCTGTATGATTTTTATTCCTTCAAAACTATAAGTGGCTGATTTACTTACAAAAGGTGTTGGAAGACAAGGATTTAGAGATTATCTAAGCAAGTTAGGAATGTTAGATATGTTTTTACCAGCTTGAGGGGGAGTGTTGAATGGATAAGATTAATTTAAATTTGAATTCTTAAAAAATTAGCTAACTCATTCATCATTATCTTTTAGAGATATTATCTTGTTTTAGATTTAGTTAAATAATAGTTATGTATTTTATTTTGAGTTGATATCTATTATACTTCCTACTTTTTAGGAAAAAACTTGTATAAATATCTCTATTTAAATGAGAGTAAGATAAAATAAAAAGATGATTTTTTCTCTTACCATTATTTTACAAAAACCTTGTTGGATTTTTGACACGTGTCCTCTTACCGAGTTTTCTGTAAACTATTGTTTGATTTAAATCTAAGATTCAACGCGTCAGTTTCCTGGTAGGTTGGCCGGAGGTTAAGGTCGGCGCTGATAATTTACTCCAAAAACATTATAAAAAGATTTTAGCTTTGTTGTTTGTGCTTGTCTCGATCGCGAGGAAACCTTTATTGGTTTTCCCTGAACGGAACAGAACAGAAGAAACCACGGAAGATTAGATGGGCAATTTTTTATATAGAATGTGCTGGGTATCACATGATAATAAAATGAGGTCTGGCACTAATGAGCCATGTGATAATACATGTGATGTCTACACTATCTTCACAAGGTGAGTTGACAATGTTTTTCCCCAGTGAAGAAAACAAGAAAAGGTAAATGTTAGAAGTCTTACCAATAGAATCGCTCAGGTGCGCACAGAATTAATGAAATATGCATTCTGCTAGCTTAATACAAGGAACCTATAACAGAAACCATGGAGAAAGGACCTTTGCTTCCACTTTGCATATTTTCAGTTGAATATTAGAAACCACTTCATTGTGGCGAGTCTCTTAAGATTCTATCATGCATAACAGGAGAAGCTATCCAAGTGTGGCAGTCGATCCTGTATCATTGAGCTACCAAGACTTGTGCTCTACTAAAACATTAACAATCAGACAAATTATATAGTTGGTGTACAAATATTGAGGTCATTTTCTTCAATGTTGGAATATAAAATTCAGGTGAAGATTCAATTCTGAGAATGAATAACGGCTCTGGTGCTTGCAGTTAGTGACAAATAAGTTATCACTACCCAGAACTTCTGATAAGGATATCTACCTTTCCAATTACTTTATTAACCAACCCAAGGCATGAACCTGGAAAGAGTGTAGAAGAAACAAATTCTTGATATTGAATAGTCGTACTATAGGCAGTGACAAAAAACTCTAGAGGGGAATGGTAGCAAAGAAGATTGGAAAAAGTAGATTCCGAAATAAGTCTGCATTAGAAAGTAACAAGTTCTTATCCTCAAATGTGACAGGGTACCATGAGGATTTCTCGGTGGTACACATACATTAAGATGACTTCCATATGTTTGAAGGGATAAACTTGCATCAGGAATTCAATTTAGTACCAGTGGTTGCAGTCTTTGGCACCAAAGCTGAAATCTAATGGATAAAAAAAACATATCGGAAGGAAATGTTAATGCCAGATTCCAGCATTGAACACTTTAGACTAGGTTTTGGCCCACACATGCAAACACAACAATCAAAGAATATGTTACATAAAAAACATACCATTTATTGGCAAAAAATAGGTGGCATATGCAAAATATATTTGGAAAGAATTGGGTGCCCCTACTGACATGGAAAAATGTATTTGCATATCCAAAATGTTTCATCAGCAGAGAGTTAAAAACGAAGATGGAAATGCATTATATATTATTTTATCAACCATTACAAAAAGAATTATATTTGTACATGTACATATGAGAAACACAACTACATTAAGATAAACAATCAAGAGCCTGAGGTGAAGTGAAGTCTGCATTACTTGCGGAAGGTTTTCAACTGAATCAGTCATCATAGGAGGAATGAGGAGCAGCAGTACATCCAGGATCAAAGGGGTCTTCAGATCCACAGCAATGCCAGTATTGGAAAACTTTGCCAGAGTCTGGAGTATCCAAGGTTCCTCCTGTGTATACACTCTCAAACTTCCTCTTTGTTTCCCCTGTAGAAGTGGAGTACAGAGTAAATATTATACCAAATTTGGTTTCTTCAAGTAAAGCAAAATAATAGCATATAGAATCAAGAATCAAGATATTCAAAAGACAGTAACTGTATAAGGAATAACAATAAACAATACTGAGGGTTGAAAAGAACACGTACTTAACATGCATGGATAAAACTATTTTCAATGCATTAGTAGGTTGTTTAAGTAGCAGCCTTGAAAAACCAATTCACCAATAAATAAACAAAGAAGAGTTTAAGACACTTAAAACTTAATAACCTTCTGCCGCAGCTATGGTCATGGTTGGGCACAAAGAGTGCAAATATCATGTAATCTTTAGTGAAATGAATGACTAGTTGTGGCTAAGCCTACAAGATTTGAGCCATGAATTGCTAGAGGAATTTCCAACTTCTAGAGTGTAGAATATGAATGAGTATGTCACCACATCTTGCTTTCATGAAACAAATCAGAGATGGTCAACACATAGAAAGAGGGAAGCATAGTACTAAAGTACATTATATCTCTGGTCAAGGTCATAGGCGATAGAAATGTTACAGATTTGTGGTTTTTTTTTTTTATGTAAATCATGAATTTTGTTAGAATAAATCAGATACGCCCTTTTGTAGTTTATTGAAAATACAATGAAGCTCCTGTCATTAAAAACCACACTGGATTACCTTAGTAGAGTCTCATTCATCAAAACAGAGATGTTCAGATGATGAAACTTACATCCATCATGATACATAGACATGTTTTTAGATAAGTTACATCCTCCGTTCAAACATCCCATCTTCTCTTCTTCGTCTCCATATGAAACTGAATCTAAGATGAAGATTGATGGACAACCAAGAGATCGCTACTCCTTCAAGATTAGAACTGGGATTTCAGTGGTTGCAGGCACTTAATGATAACTATGACTAAGACTTGAGATACAGCTACACCTCAAAGGACTATTGAAACCTCAAGAAAGAAAGAATGGTATGTTATAATATAGTCTTTGATGAGAAGTGTTGCTGACGTGAACAATAAAATGGTTTTTTCACAATTTCAACAATACTGGTTCTTTCGTTGGAACAATGCACCTTTTCACTAAATTCTTAATATGTGTGCATTGACTTTTTCACTCAGAAGTATAAAAGATTTTTCCCCTCAGTCGACATGCTGTTGTGGTATGTATTCTGTGGAGCTAGAATTAATTGTTTTAGTAGTTTATGGACTTGGACATGAATGAACTGTGAATGGAAGCTAATTTAAGTTTATGGACGATTGGACAAGATCTGCAACAAATGTTCAAGAAATTTACCACGAAAGTTACTATTTTGTTAGCAAATTAATGTCCTATAAACCTGTTGCTTTATGCGAATTATACATGTAGATGGCTACTCAATATTTGATGGGTTGAGTCAGTCCTTCATTGACACAATCAATTGTTTGGAATTTGTATATTAGTTGCCCTATGGCAAAATGAAATTTGGTGCAAGGTGCCAAGCAAACAACAATAGATTTCATTCATGATCAACTAGCCTATGCAATAGACAGCAGACAAGGAACCAATAAAGCTTTCATTAAGCTTCAACAAAGTACTTAATCATCTTATGTCTCATGTCCCACCAAGAATCACTTGGCATTTCTCATCATACAGAAAACCAAATAATGCTAAAAGTGACAGCATAACCATCAGCAAAGCCAAGAGAAAATATCCAGCAAACAGAAAGCACAACAATGTCAGCAACTTCAACAAGATATCAGCAGTCTCCGCAATTCAAAACCTATTTTGCTAAGCTCTGCACTTCATCTCTAATTCTACAACATCCATCAAAGTTGATGTTCCATGTTAACCTTCATCCATCAAATTGGGAAATTAACAGTACTTTGACCTTGTAACTATAATTTTAGGAAACTTTAAGTGAAAATTTGGTGTATCAAAGACTTGAGGGCATAAAAAGTGTGTCCAACTGCGCCCAACATTTGTACCAGCAGTTATAGGAGAATACACCTTAATTTGCCTAAAATGTCTATTATCATTTTGACGGTGCTACATAAATTTTGTTACAAAATCTTCACATACTTGTAAATTTTATATCAATTTTATTTTCGATTGTTCTTCCATAATCAAACTTACAGACTATCATTGTCTAGTGGTGTGTATATATCTATTAAATCCAGCATGGACGTCAAAACAAAGATTTGGTACGACATTAAGTATATCCCAAAACAACAGCACCAAATTATTACTCATGTAAAAGCAACAATTATCAATAAGTTCATAGCCCACATTTTCGAACCCCTACCTTTATCAACAGTTGATAGTAAAATTACAACCTTTTCCCTAACTGCTCGTATTTTTTTATTCTTACAATTAAACATAATAATTACCGCATTTACGAATCCAACATAACATAAAAATTCAAAGAAAGCACATAGGTAACAAGAAATAGTTCCATTTTCGGAATTAAACTTTAAGACTATGAATAAAGCAAGCTCATAAATTTGAGAGAATGAAGATGGGAAACGAAATGGTTTACCTCCAAAATGAGCAGTGTGAAATCTACAAGCTCGAGGATGATTAATCAAAGGGTCGAATTGGGTTTTGCAGTTCTTGCAAGTTCTGATGGTGGTGTTGCTGTTGTGGTCTGCTGAGCATTGAATTGAGGTGAGTTTAGCTGAACATTTGACCACGGTTGCTGGTTGTAGTCTCAGATGATATCGGAAAGTGAAAGATGCTGGCGAAATTTTATGGAGGGATGGGCAGGAAGGAGAACGAAGGGAATTTTGGGCAACTTTGAGAGCCATGGTGTCAGTCTGTCTCTTTCGCTCTACAACTCTAAAGAAGATGAAATATGGAATTCTGATTGATTCTTGAACGGTTTTGTCAGAGAGTACTTAGATGCGTTTGCAATGACAGCTTTTACAAGTTTGAGCTTCTAAGTTGTCATAATTACCTTTGGTAAAAAGGCAAAATTTTATATGACCATTTGCGTGAACATCATAAATATGATGTGATTATAACCAATCCACGATGAAAAGCAACGAAGTAACGACTATTACCATATCTGCAAAGACCAAGCTACCCTTTATCCACAAACCCCAATCTTCTGTGTCTTTTCTGCAACTGCAATTAACCTCAGAAACCCTAGAATTCCAGGCTTCAATTATGCTCCAAATAACCCACATCTAATGAATTACAAAGCTTGAAAGAATGGAAAACAACAGTGAAGAGCCAAGCACTGCACCAGAACCCGGTCACTGGTACAACATAAAACTAGGCCCTTCCTTCAAAGACAACCACCACCACAGTGATTACTCTCCCAAGTTATGCACTTTACGCTGTAAGTGCTTTTTTTGGAATATTGTCTGGGTTCACCTTTTTTTTTTTTAGTAAAACGTGATGAAACATTCGAGTTTTGTATGTTTTGTTGTTTTGGTTTGTTAGAATACCTAGAGTGAATTCAGCTCAACAACATAGACTCCTTTTTCCTTTTTCTTTTTTCTTTTTATTTTTGATGAGTAAGCTGTAGAAAGCGAAAGAATATATCATATACTTTGTTTGGGATTAGAGCATCTGTAGTGAATTCAAGTGGATATACTTTGTTTGGTTTTGTAAGATAGTCTTAAATAGATGCAGAAATTAATTTAGATTGTAGAGAAGATTAATTGAATTTTAGTAGCTCATTTTTTGTCGGTTTCTTTGTTTTGATACCAGGAGGACACATTAGAAAATGAATTATGTTTACATTGCTTCAATTTGAAATTTAACATCAAAGGAAGCAAAATAATATGCATTTTGTTCATTTGATTGTGTTTATGTCTTTTGATCATTTTCCCTGTAATCAAAGTGCTACTAAGGCATCAGATATTGTGTTTGTCTTATTCTTGGACATTTAATGGTGTTGATATGTTTATTTTTTCTTCTTCTTTTCTGCATAGATGAATTCAAACCAGCTTCTATTGATAGTAGCCAACCTGGATCACTCCACAAGAGCAAGGATAACCGGGTTACTGTGGAATTTCAGAACAACCAACAGGGAAAACCCAAGGTAATCTTTGAGGGTGTAGAAGATTACAGGGATAACGATGCAGTTCTTTTTTTTGATGGTGAGACATTTCGTTTGGAACGGTTGCACCGAGCAGTAAATTGTTTGAGGCATGTTCGACTTCCTGGTGAGCAGGCGGCTGCAGCTGCATCAACCATAACTACTTCTGTTGTACCTTTAGTGGAATCGTACACAACTCCAGTTGGTAAAGGATCCAAACTTCAATCTTCAAACACAGGAATTGTTCATGAAGCGGTGAGTCTGAAGATTTCATATCTTTTGCAAAAATACAACTATGAGAAGGTTGAATACTCTTTATTTATGCTCTTCAATTGGAAATAGCTAAATTTTAATGATAGCTATTTAGCTTTTTTTTGTTGAACTGGAAATGCACTCATATTGAATAGTGTGTATTTGAATATATGCTTTATAGGATTGGAATCACTCCTGTGGCAGTTGGACACTTTCACATGCTTACTGCATTATGTTTGGTCATTCTCTGGATGCATATTGATCTGACTGGTTTTGTTGTTATTCCACATTTTGCAATTTTGTCTTTTCTTTTTCTCACATACAAAGATGAAAATCAATATTTTTTTTTTTTAGTTATTATGATACTAATGGATCTGTGAATGTGACTCTAGTTTTGACATCTATAATGAATTCTCAATTTATCCATTTTATTTTATGAAATTCAGCTAGTTTTGACATCTATAATGAATTCTCAATTTATCCATCTTATTTTATGAAATTCAGCAGGCCCAGGTGAAACAGATTGACATAGGAAACTCAACAAGCTTAGGTATGCTTCCCACTTCTCTTTCCTTCCTTAATTTTCTTTTTAATAATTTCCTGTTAAATGCCAATATAGCTTAGGTTCTGGCTATCAGAATGTACTGTGAAGCAGTATTGGATGGACTCGAGGGATTTTCTTGACTTTCTTCTTTCATACCATTAGTCTCTTTACAGTTTTAGGAACCTGCTTTATTCAATCAATTTGTCTACCCCATCAGAGTTGTTATGAAAGGTAGGGGTTCTTTTTTCTACGTTCTCATTTGTGGATAAAAAATACGTCTATTTGTGCCTCTTAGAGGAGTCAATGAAAATTAGAACAATTTAGGCTTCGCTATTTACAGAGTAAATAAAATTTGAATGAAATGTTTTAGATATTTTAATTTTTATCTTACCTGAATTCAATGGAGTAGCTGCGCTTGGACCTTGACGATTGCAAGTCTATTGCTCACGAACATACACAAAGATTCCATAGCAAATGCGCACACACCTGCAATTAGTTTCATTTTATAACACATATGCCAGAAACTCTGCCCAAGTCAAAGTCTAGTGTCGAGAATGATGATTTTGACTTACTTTTATCTTTATATGTGATGCAAAATTCCCTGCATTTAGGCTGACAAATTTGGTTTGCATTAAATTTTCTCTCTCTTAAATGTACGTCAGGTTTATTCTTATTTTATTGACTAGATTTTCCCTGCCCAGGTGCAGACCCTGAAAGTGGGAAGGATGTGGAGTTTTCGCCTTCCCTTCCTATGCCATCGATGTCATCCCCAGATGAACCTGAGGAAAATGTAGATATAGTCGACGACAACGATCGGTGTGAAATAGAGAAGGGAGGAAATGCTTCAGAAATGGAAGCTCGTACTGGTCTTGATATTGATATCAACTTACCACATCAAATGGACATTGATGTTGAAATTGCTGATGTAGACGTTAGCGATAACGAAGCAGATAAGGGCCCAAATGCTGCAGAAGCTCTTAGAGCTCAAGTAAATGCAGAAGGGCGGGAGGGACAGTCTTCTAGCTCAAGCAGCAGCAGTGACAGTGAGAGTACTGGGACAGAAAGTGGAAGTGGGAGCCGGAGTGGGAGCGGAAGTGAAAGTGGGAGCGTCAGTACTAGCACTGATACTGAAAGCAGTGATGGTGACTCAGTCAACTCTGTCTGAGATATCGATGTCTTGCGGGCCATTTAGTGACGCACAATGTTAGTCTTTCTGATGGTGTGCTTGTAGTGAACACGTAGATAAACAGGAGAGCAAATCTACAAAAAATTGCCGCTGATTTTAAGGAGCTTTGATTGACAGTCACACAAAGATGGAGCTACAGTTCTTTCTCTCTATTATTACTATTGCTTTATATGTAATTTAATTTGTCCTCATAATTTGATGCAAACTAATGGTTGTAGGAATATATTGTGGACGTAGAAATAAGATGGAGCTGATGTACTTGTAAAATTATGGTTGTAGGGTGAATATATAGTGTAGTACAGCAGAGTTAGAATTGGCAGTAGAATCGAAGTTGCATTTTGTGTTGTTCTCTTGTGCCTGTTTAATTTGAATGCTTCAGATTACATATCTAGAACTTGTGACATTATCATTATTGCATTTTTGTAGATGGATAAGACCTACACCAGAATGCGGTGTCATCCTTTGAACTTCAATGGAAAACATGGAAGAGTAGACAATATTTTCTTTCGTTACAGAAAATGACTTACTGGAATTGATTAATCTCTTTTATAAACACACGATCATCCAGAAAGGACTTGAACATGCCAGAGAATTTAAGATCAAATACCAAAGTATTTTTTTTTTTTTGGACTATTTCTCATTGACCAAACAATTCCTTAAGCAAGATACCAAAACTAGAAACACAATTGTGAATGCACATTTGAGCACTGTTCTGAATAAATTCACAAATGCTACACTATTAATTCTGTCAAAAATTTATATTCAGCAATCGATCACTTAGTGAGGTAAGTAACAGAAGATGAACTGCGTATAAGCCAGCCCAAACAGAAGAAAGATGGACAAGAGGAGACTCAAATCTCATAAAGGAGCAGATGCTCCTTTTTCTTGTTCTGTGCCTCTGTCCTCACCACTTCCTTCACCTCCTTTATATCCATTTTGCAACATTTTATGCTCTGAGGGCAAGTTTTTCCTTGCTTTCCTGCTTCCTTCAATTTTCCACATGTCCCATATGCGGGTTCTTGGTGGAGGTATTGCTTCTGCACTAGGTGCAACTAATCCTGGCTTGCCATCATCAATCACTTCATCTACCAATCCATATTCTTTTGCTTCCCAAGCACTCATGAAATAATCACGGTCAGTGTCCAAATCAATCTGCAAATAGTCAAAAGAAAACGGTAAAAGAAAATCAAAGAGGAAAACAGAAAATGCATCATAATGAATAATTGGAAAATAAAAGAATTTGAAGGTACTATAATTTGATGTCTAACCTGCTGTTCAGGTTTCCCAGTAACTCTTGACAATATCTTGTTCAACTTAACCTTGTGGTACGACATTTCTCTTATCCGTATACTCATCTCTGTTGCCTGAAATCACATGCAACTGCTTAATTACAGAGTTTAGAAACACCAAAAAAACAATCAAACTGCAATAAAAATTAGAATCCATCCATATAAATATATAACCGAACTAAACTATATATCCTTACAGTGCAAAAACTTATGCAGTTGATTAAGAAACAAGTTATAACCTTCTAAAAGTTAAATCATGTGAAGGATCATGAATTCATGATACAGTAGCTGCTAAGATTCCACCTTCTGTGGTAACAAACACTGTTCAGCTAAACACTTATTTTAGTGGGTTAAGTTGAGCTTTTCTCTCAATTTATCAAGCGAATTAGTTCAAGAAGTATATGTCTGCCACAGAGAAATCAATACCAACAAATGTAGGAATTTTTAGCTGCAAACAACTGTGTAGTCATTAGACCTTGTAACCACCATCCTAAATATTTGGCATTTTTAAGACAAAGAAACATAAATTAATAATTGAGCACTTTCTTGAAATCTATAATGGTTAAAGACCCCTTAAATTCCCATGCAATTAGCTAACAACATTATTCCACAGAAATGTTAGTCGTTGTGAAAAGTGCGGTTGATGAATTCCTCATAAGAAAAGAACTAAATCTGGCTATTTGTTGCAGAAAGAACTTAATACACACACTCACACAAAGAGAATTGTTGAAAGCAACAAGAGGAAAGTCTGATGTCAATATTTACTCAACTCTAGAGCCACAAAATAAAAGGAACAATGGCAACTTAAAAGCAAAGGAAAAATAGAATGAAAGAATTAGCAGAGAAGAAAAGGCCCAAACTAAACCACTCCTGAAAGCCCTAGAAAATTGATCAACCCAAGAGTAATAATAATCTATTCGCTTCAAGTGTAGGGTTTATTTTTGGCACAAAGAAAAAACCATAATTTCATTCCAACATAACAAAACTAACTGAAGCAAACTTGGGTGTGCTTTAAACACATTTACTGCCCTTATTCTGCAAATTTCTACCAAACGAAGCTTTGAACACATATACTGCCCTTATTCTGCACATTTTTACCACACATAGAGTGCACCTGGAGCCAAAAAATACAAGAATCTGGACCTGAAAAAGAGCACACCAAAGACCTACAGGTTCAATTACTCAAGATGTGCTAAGAGTTAACTAGCCAAGAGAAATAGCAAGTTTTGCCAGACAAAAAACAACGAAGGTATCTGAAATTGCAAGAAATCAGATTAGGCTACGAAGATATAGCCATAGAGAGTGGAGAATTTCATTAAAACATGAGAGAAAAGTTGATCTTGAAGAAAAATGGCAAAGAGACAAAGAAGACATTGTGGAGGGAGAAGAAGAACAGACTAGACACTTGAGCAACAAACTCAACTACTAAGTGCAAATCTTAAAAGCCTAAATCAAGAAAAAGAGAAAAAAAACCACTCTTCATAGTTAATTACAGCTTGTAAGAAGCTTATAAATTAGGAAATTGTAAGCAGTAATTGTAAGCAGTTAAGTTATTGCTTGATTCAAAAGCTTAAGATAGTAGGTAAGAGCCCAAACAATAGTATTAAGCTTTAATGGGCCCAGTGATGTGCAGGACTGATACCAAACAGATTTGTAAGGTGAACCAAACCCAAATAGAGAAATAGACACAAACAGAAACAAGTCCAAACAGAGAGAAATCAAAACTAGAGACATAAGCAATGACGTGGGAGGATTCAAACACAAGACCTTTTGTCAAAACTGCCTCAAATACCATGTTAAGTTAGTGCTTGACCTTAAAGATTGAGTTAGTAGGTAAGGCCCAAAGATTAGTTTTAAGCACTAACATAGGCAATTTGTTTTTCTTACCTACCTTGAAGTGAATTAAGAATCTCACACACAAAATATCTAATGCTTGGATACTTCATAAGCACAAAAATATGCATGCATCCTAATACTATAATATGGCTTTCAACATAACAAAAAGAGAGGCTCATGCTATCAACAGCACGTTGCTAGAAGTAACCGATACCTGCGGTTTGTGACTGACTACTGCCCTCCCTGAACATGATTTACTGATAGGTGGCAACCTTAAGATTCCTCTCTACTTTCTCTTGGCCTTTGTTTCCGTGAGGAAACACATTATTCAACCATGCTGTGATTATGTTATCAGATATCATCATCCTTTTTTAAATTACTCCAAACTAATTTAATACCATACTAAACAATCCAAGAATGCGTGTTAGAAAACATAATTAGCAATTTTATCACTTGCTTTAGATTTCAAGTTCGGGAGTGAAGTCTCAGTTCTAGAGACTTTTGTGCATTAGCAACTTCTAATGTCTACAAAAAGTAGATAATGAACGCTTACTTTGCCTCCAGCAGTCCCTAGTGGTTGATGAATCATCACTCTTCCGTTAGGCATGCAAAACCTCTTCCCTTTTGTACCAGCTGCTAGCAGGAATGCACCCATAGATGCAGCAAGACCCAAGCAAATAGTTGAAACATCAGCCTTGCACAACTTCATTGCATCATATATTCCCATTCCTTTATGCAGCAAAAAATAACAAGAAAATATAATCAGAAATGGACCAGAAATTTTCTAAGTATATACAACTTAACTTAGTAATGCTTGGACTGCAATTACTTGGATCATGTTGAATCTCTTTTGCCAATTTAGTCCATCTCAGTCATCTAAGAAATTAAAGAGTAAATCTAAAAAACTCATGCACATAAAAATCTTTTTAAAAATGCTTTTCCACTGATTCTCTCTAGCACAGCCCTTCTTTACCAGTGACAGGACAATTGGTTTTCAGAATTTTGAAATCCTAAGCATCACAGGCTTAGAGTTCTTCAAATGTGTACAGAAATGGAGAAAGATCATTATTGCAACATTTCAGATTAATCCCACCATAACAAATTAAAAAAAAAAAAGATGGAAAGCAACCAATAGCACTAGTGAATCAAGAAGGGAGCAATTGCAACTTGGAAAGGTCGTGCTCTAGTGTGTTCGCGTAAGGGAGTGAGAGTTTTAAGTATGATAGTATCTGTATGGTCTGGTTTAGTTTTTGTGACACACACACACACACACACACACACACACACACACACACACACAGAGAGATAAGAGAGAACGCAAGAGAAAGAATTTCAAACATTTCCAAGAAGTATAAAAATTTTCAAAGGACAATTTCTCTTTGTTTAAATTCAAAAAAAAAAAAAAACCCAATATTAAACCAACTACATCAAAACAAGTCAACAGCAGAAACTTATTATCATCTTTGGGTGTACTGGGTCGTGAAATCTCCTGAAGCCCCAAAAACCACCAAAAACATTGGACTCTAACCTCAGATAATTTGTGGATATCCAATAGAAAGTAGAGAGATTGTAAAGAGGATTCACTTCCAAAAGCATGACTGTCCAGATAACTAAAGAATGATACATGCATTCCCTATTTAGTAGAAATTACAATGCACATGTTCTTTCTCATAATAATAATAACTGATCCAATAACTTTCTTTTACTTTTGCACAACAGACCTTGTACGTATGAAGAACAAATTTGTTAATAAGGACAGTACTGAATAATGCTAACAAATATGCATCACTTTTCATTCAACTCCTTTAATATCAAAGGCTCATTTGATATCTTTGAATTGAGTCCTAGCACTTTCAGAAAATTTAATGAGCTCTTCATTATCCCACCCGAAGCAACTTATACTAAAATGGCCTCGCAAATTTATTTTCTGTTCTCTTTGTTTAATCCCAAATTTGATCTTTACTGCTATCCTCATGAAATAATTAACTTTCATGGAAAAATCACCATAAAGAAGTAACGATGAAGCTCTTTATTTACTACCATAAAATGTTTGATACAAATCTATCATAAGCTAAGTCCACATCCAAATTTACCAAGTGAAAGTTAATTAGAAATCCAATTTGAGATTTATACAAGCATTTATACACCTGGCATTCCTAACACATGCTTCAACATTTTTAAAGAATCAAAAAGTGGGGGCAAAATCAGGAGAGAGTCATACAATCAGGCATAACAGATAACATTTAGACATACCTGCAGTAACAGAACCACCAGGGGAATTAATAAACAACTTTATATCCTTTTTAGAATCTTCTGCGTCAAGGAATAAGAGCTGACTTATGATAAAATCGGCAGTCAGGTCGTCAACCTGCCCAACATCAATAGAAACTTGTTGAATTTAAACAAAAATAATCTAGCACCAACAATTAAAATTCTCAAATCAAAAACACATAACAAAATTTCATAGAAGATAACTTATAATTTATAATCAGTCAACCAATCTAAAGAAGCTTAAAATACCACCAGCTATAATTGAGAAACGAATTCAAAAATGTCTAAATGAAAAAAAAAAAATAACCTAAAAAAAAGGAAACCATGAAGAACTTCACTTCTTATATCTCTAACAAATTAAAAAAAAATGGCAAATAAGGCAAATTATAATCAAAACCCAGTTCCAGAATCCAACATTTAATCTTGAAGAAGACATTAATTCATATATCTGAAACCTATTCAAGGACAGCAATAAACAAAACTCATCGGAAAATATGAAACAAAAGTACAAAGCCAGAGACGATATTAAGAAATAGAAGGAGTGAAACCTGGGAGCCCAAGAAGATAATTCTCTGACGAAGAAGCATGTTGGTAGTATCAAGCTCCTCAAATCTCGGTAGCCATGGAGCTGAGGTATTATTAGAAAAAGATAAACTGGACAAATCCCAGTTGGTGGCTAAGGTCTGTGGTCTAATCGGTGAGCTCTGGGCGGTTTTAACGCAAATGGGTCTCTTTGTTCTAATACTCGGGAGGAGAAAGTGAGTTTTTAACAGGGAATGGTTGAAGAAGCAAATAGGCTTTGAAACTGAAGTTGCTGTAACGTGCGTTAAACTCATCTCCATCTGCCAACTCGG
>CP135558.1:3826915-3842086 GCA_032402905.1 Khaya senegalensis | reverse complement strand
TTTTTTGAATATTCTTCTTCAATGCATGCAGGCCAAATCAAATGCCCCTCCCCGATTTTTAATACACATACTTCCACGCCATGAAGCCTGAAGGACTCTTCTGCCTTAATTCATAATCGGTGTGTAATCGGTGCATGAGTAAGGTGCTCTCTCATTGCCACAGAGAATGTCACAGATCATCAAACAAAGTTAAATATACACACATGCGCGCGCGCGATGATTGTGATTTAAAAATCAACGCAGGAAGCAGCTGTAATACAGTTCTTAACTCAAGGAAAGCTAAAGCAAACCCATGAAGACAACAGAAATTCAGAAGGATGACCAGACCTCACTCTTTCTTTAGAACTCTTGTTATTCTGCATTCACGAAAGTAATCACAAATGTTTTTCAAGCTGAAACCTGTTTAGTAAGTGAAAATATGAAAGAAAATAAATAGAGAGCTGAGAAAAAAATTCCTTCTGAATAACCTCAATAGTTTATTAATTATGAGAATGAATTTCTGAGTATGAAGTGAGGCTTCACAATTTGGCCTGTAGACCTTATTTATAAGCTATAATTGACTGATTAATGATAATTAACTGATAGTAAATTACAATTGCCATTCACTTGTGATGTCTTGTGCTATTTTGACTGGTGGCTGTGAGTCCTATGTTGAGATTGTATCACTTGGTCATCACCTTATTGAAAATTGCTCCTGCAATTACAAACCACAAAGTATATCAGCACAATCAAATATAGTTCAATACAAGATCATATGACATGAATATATCAACAAAGGCAATGAAGCATCTATGTATGTGAACAATACATTACATAATCATAAAAAAAAAAATCAAGAACAAATTATTTATTCCACACATGCTAGTTATTTATACCTGCTTCATTGTATGCGAGAGATAAGCTCCCTCAATCTTCTTGTTTAGAATTCTACACAATCAGTAACAAATTCAACAATTAATATATAAAAAAAAAAATTGTGAATAATATTCAATTGATTTATACACATATACCTGGGCATTTCTGCTTTTGAGCAGTTGTTGTATGGTAGTGTTAAGGTTGCCTTCCCAAAGCCCTTCATCCTCTCCTCCTTTCGTCAGTTGTAATCTCTGTAACTTTGGTGTAAGTAGGACTCCCCCAGAAAAGATCTTCATCGCCGGACAGTTACTCAAGACTACTTGTTCTAGTGATGGGAATTCGAGAGTGTGATTCCCTAAACAAAAGCTTGTAAGGCTTTGCAAACAATCAAGTTCCAAATATTTCAGTTGGCTGAAAATGATACAACAATCTTCTACTTCCTCTCCACCCCGTTGTATCATTGTTTCAATCATTTTGCAATCGGTTATGATTATGCTTGAAAGATTCACCAAAGTTTTAGCTGTTGAGAGTGTCACCAAATACCTCAGTTCATCACACTTGGATACTTCCAGAGTTGTCAGATTTTGGAAAGACACTGAAGAAGAGACTAAATTTTCTAATTTCCCGCATTCTGATATTTCTAGAGTTGCCAAATTTTGAAAAACTTTGCTGGGTTCAGAATTTCCCTTCCACAATTGCAACAACTCAGGCAAGGAAGACAATCGTAACATTTCCATACTGGGGAATGCAACCTGAAAATCAATCAAAATATTTAATGAAGAAAAACAATTAAGATTATATCTCAACGTAATGCTACTTTATCTAACTAGTTTCAATTTTGTATGAATTTTTTTTTCAATTAATACATGTCTAAAGATATTGTTCTAGCACTTGACTCGTTTCATTTCATACCTTACGATGATCAACCAAGAACAAGGGCTTTTGTCTCTCCTTCTCCAGGCTTTCAGAAGAAGCAAATAATATTTCCACCTTCTCACATTTATACAACCATATACGTTTTAATGCTGGCCATTCTAAAATATGCATTCCTCGATAAAAACTTCTGAGTTTTGGTAGATACCATAGTTTCAGGAAATTTAATCGAGGAAGCGCGTCAAATCTGTTAGGGAGCTCCTCCTCCACCACTGTGGAATTAGAGCTTGTCTCTTCGATAATCTCTTCAATTGAATTACATCCGTCTACATCCAAATTCTCCAATCTCTTGAATCTTCTTTCCGTAATAACATTAAATGGAAAAATATTCATCAGCTTACCGCATTTTGCTACCTTCAAGTTCTTTAATTTGCTGAAGGAATCCGAAGCAAACTTGTTGTGCCATATTTTTCCCAAGTTATCCACCCTTTGAATAGTTAATACATCCAAACTAGCTACCCGTACCTGAAGTGAAGAATGAAATACTGTGAATCGCAAGTGACTTGAGTAAACAATTAGTTTTTCAAAAAATAAAAAACTACCTTTTCATCAAAGAGAGGCTGCATGTCCTTGTGAAGAACGTTGTCTTTTGATGAGCTCATGGAGATGAAACTTCTCATGTTAAAGCAATCAACGATCTGAAGATGATGCAAAGAGGGGAATTCAATTGAAATGTTAATCATTTCTTCATCTCTTCCTAATCCAGTGGTGTCGATTACATATTCCAGTGACTCACATTTTCGCATCTCAAGTTTTTGGAGTCGTACAAGACTATTAACCGTAGAATACGAAAAAAGAAATTTCAGACGACTGAATTTTTCCACCGTCAGTGTTGTTAAAGAAGTTGACAATGGCGGAAACTGATCAGGCCATAACTTTTCAACGTTAATCTGTGATAGTTCCAACTTCTCCAGTTTTGGAAAAATGACCTGCAAAATAATATTGTTTGTTCTTGTTTGTTCAATAACTGTGATCTTATATATACATATTACCCACATAATTAAGAATAAAAGAATATTAAACATACCGTATTGTTGAATAGAATCTTTTCAGAATCATCATCCTCAGTGACTTCTTTGAATCCTGAACTTGTAAGCTGTGGTAGGCCTCTTAGTGCTAGAGAGTGCAACTGGCTGAAGTAAACAATCCCACGAATAGTTTCACTTTCCTCGGCAACGAGCACTTTCAGGTTCTTGCAGTAAGTCACTTTTGTTTCTTGAAGCCGCAAAAGGTTTATGGCCATGGAGAATGAGAAGAGATGCTTCAACCTATCACAATTTGAAACTCGAATGATTTTCAATTGGCTGAAAGATTGATTTTCCGTGAGGTGCCCGTGACAAATTTTCTCCAATTTTATCAAATCACGGAAAAACAATGACTCCAGCAAGGCAAAGACATTAGAACTAATTCGTCCCACCGAATTGACTATATATAAAATCTCGGGACCATTTTGTAAGCGAAGATGCTTCAATCGTGGGAAACCCTCTTCGTCTAAATCATCAACAACATTCTGGAAACCTTTCAGATCACCTAGATTGAGATCTTCAGTTCTCTTCAACAACATTTTCATCCAACGCCCCATGTAAATGCTTTTATCTAGCCCGCTGAGCTTCAACGTTCTTGAGCATTCAAATATTATATACCAGTGGAACGAGTACCACAAATTTCCAATGAATATTTTGTATCTTTTCAAATCCACAGAGACCAAATCTTGTGGCATGATATTGGCATCCGGAATTTGTATATCCAAAGTGGTCAATTTAGACAATGCCTTCAACTCAACAAGACTAGCATTACTTCCTCCTTCAACTTTCTCCCACTGAGTAAAGCTATTACCCATATACAGTTCTTCTAATCGAGATAACTTCGATATGATATTCGGTGCTATTACCTTAAGATTTGGACACATACTCAAATCTAGCAACCTTAGACGCTTCAGTTGTCCAATTTCAACTGGCAACTGCTCAATATCAGAATCTCGGAAACTAAGAATCTCTAATTTCCTTAGTTCTCCAACTATTGCTACATGTTGTAGCTTGCAGCTATCCAATGACAATGTTTGAAGGTTAATTAGGCAACCAAGTGATGAGGGTAATGAAGAAAAAGGAGTTTCAGTGAAATGCAAAACTCTGAGTTGTCTCATCCCTTCAAAAAAGAGGTCTGGAATATGCAAAGAGCTACCATGTGCAAACAACAAAAATAGCAGGAGTTTTGGACATTCGAATCTTTCGGGAAACTCTTGAACATCCCCATAGGGCAGAGAAATAGCAATTGGATCCTTTTGCCTCGCATTTTCTAGCTCTTCCTCCAAGTCATCAACATTTTGAATATTAAACATATGCTCATCATCTGCGGCAATTGATACAGCAACGGCATGAATGATGTCGTGCATTTTAAAGTAATCTTTAACGCCCGCATCCAACAACAAACATGCAGCTTTGAGATCATCGATCAACTTATGCACCCTGTTCCTTGCTGCTTCCAGTGAATGAACTTGTTTAAATAAACCCAAGCCCATGCCGTATCTTACGAAGCTATCAAACATGATTGCACTGCCAACTTTATGTAGACCACATAGTAAAAATAGTGACTTTGCCTCCGTGCTGTCCAAAAAGTTGTAACTCAAATTTATGGCAGAGTAGACATCTGCTTCCATTCCATGGATTTCTCTTGGATTGGAATTGTTTAGCTGATGCAAGGCATCGGACCAATGAGAAAGATCCTTGTTTCTTAGTGCATTTGCAATTGTTTTAATTGCAATTGGTAAACCTGCACATTTTCTGACGATCTCAACCCCTTTGGATTTGAAACCATCAGAATATTCAGGTCCACGACTCACAATCTTCCAAAACAAACTCATTGCTTCTTCATCCGACAAAATGCTAATCAGAAAAGTCTTTTGAGTGTTCATATCGTTGCGTAATACATGTTCGTTTCTAGATGTCAACAATATTGTCCATTGTCTCTGATCATCCTCTCTTTCTTTCTCATCATCACTAAAAGGAATTCCAACTGCTTTCAAATCAAGTTTGCTCCAAATATTATCTAAGATGACGAGGACCCGGTTCTCTTTCCTTAACCTTTGGCGTAATCGACCAGCTCTCTGAAATTCACTCTCATTCTGGCCAAATGTGATGCCTAAATCATAAGCAATTTTGTCTTGAATTGTTTTTGTATTTGGCTTCAGTGTTACCTCAGCCATAACCACCTCATCAAATAATTTCTCTTCCAGCGCTTTCCTTGCAACTTCTCTGACTAGCGTGGTCTTGCCCACACCGCCCATCCCATACACCCCAATTCTGTTGACCTTAGAATCCTTGAGTGCGTCCATAACATCCTGGAAAATTTTCTTTCTTGAATCAAACTGCTGGTAGCCTTCGTCGTCATTCATGAGTTCTGCCCTATCTGGAGAAAGCTGATAGGAAACAGAATCCAACTTGAAGTTGGCAATTTTTATCAGAAGACTGGCAGCCTCTTTTGCAGCTTTCACTGCTTCATCGCTGATGCTGTAACGAGTCTTCGGAGACACACAGCTCTGCTTAGCTTTGTCTTCACTCCTCCGGAGGAATTTATCTACTCGTTTAATGAAATCATTCATCTTAATCAGCAATTGGTCAACACCCTTGTAAATCGCATCCCCTTGTCTTGTACCATGCTTAACCTGTTGGTCCATGATTTCTTTTTTCATTTTGATTTCCTCAACTTTTGTGCTCAGCTCCTCCACGTAGCTCTTGTACTTGAACACATAAGATGTCATACGAACAACGGGTTCAATAAAAATCTTTGCAACTTCTGATGCAAAGCCAGAGATAATAGACTGAGCGACTGCTCCGTCCATTGCCTGCTATTACTTAACAATGATCTTTTCTCGTTCCTTTTAACAGCGAAAAAGAGCCGAGTAGCAAACAAACGACCAAGATTTTGAAGGAAATATAAAACAGACTACGAGCAAAATAATATGAATACGAAAACGAAGATTAATTAGGAAGTGGAGAGAAACAAATGGCCAATTCTTTTTGACAACGAAAGTAGACGCAGAGGAAATTGAAGTGGTAAAATGACTGACACAAGAATACCAACAAAGATCAACAAATAGAGGAATTAATAGCAATATCAACAACACCACCACGATACAATAGTGTTCTTGAACCAACTGTTTGATTAAACGAAACGGTTTTTTTTTTTTTCTTTAAAATAAATGCAAACAATAATGATATGAACACAGACGTTTAACAATAAATGACAATTAGAAACAAAAATAAATACAAGATAGTCAACAAATACTTTTTTTTTTTTCTGAAAAATGAACCGACTTAAGCAAGTGAAGATGAAAATCGACAACAATTTTTCTTTTTGGCAAGAAACAGAAATTATATTGAAGACAAAATTATAAGATTCAATAACAATAAACTATGCAAATTAAGATGACAATTGACAACAAATCTTTTTTTGTTTTTGGGCAAGAAACAGAAATTATATTGAAGAGAAAATAATCAACAACTTAGGATTCAATAACAATAAATTATACAAATTAAGATGACAATCGACAACAACTTTTTTTTTTTCTTTTTTGCAAGAAACGGAAATTATATCGAAGGGAAAATAAACAGCAACTTAAGATTTAACAATAATAAATGATCTCTAGCGAAAATGGAAACGGGAGTACTTTTTTTTTCTTTTTTTGGAAGTTAATGAAAATCAAGAACTGAAAACGGAGTTTTTGGTAGCTGTTAAAAGAAATCAAGGAGTTTTAGAACAAGTGCACCTCTTTTAGTTGATCTCTAGCAGTAGCAGGAATAAAGCTGAGTTGGTACTTCTCTGTTCTATTCTCTTTCGGACAACAGCCAATTTTATGAGCAAAGCAACGCAAACGCAGCAAAGAGATTATATAAGACCACTGTTGACGGCAGAAGAACAGAAATAATTTGTTTATAGCAAAACAGGCATGAGAAGCTTCTGAGAATGAAGACCAAAACTTCTGTACGTAAAGCATACAGTGTGACACAAGAAATGGATCGCACAAATTAATTATTGCTTTCGAAGAGCCAATTAGCATGTTCTAAACATGAGTATCTTAAGATAATAATTATTGATTAACATGGTCTAAATGTACACAAACTAATTGTTACTTTAGAGAAGAATTGCAATCAATTAATTTTTGCTTTTAACTTTCGCATATACCTTACTTGCAATTTCTACTTAATTCAATGGACAAAAGTTGGAGGGAATCGCCTTTCAAGGCACCCAAGGATAACTTGTCTTGGTGAGTAGAACAATGTTTGTCCATTAAAGGCAAAAGCTGCTGGAATAAACGAAGACTGAAACTTTTATAAAAGAGGATAAGAAATGACATGAGAAGCAACATACTTTAGAAAAAGTACGATCAATAATTAGACAGAAATAAAATTTGAACACTTTTCAATATGCTACTCCATGATTTCTATTCCATTATATATTTTCTATAATTAATTTGCTGTGAATGGTAGATTAAGATGTAAAGTTTTATAGAGTAAGATTAGACTAATTAAATTGCATCCATGTTTTCATTGTAATTAATAAATTGACTTTCGTTAATTGGATAATGAAAGGAGTAATCAATCATTTTATAAATTGTAAAGGTTTTATTATATGTCATTATATCACTACTTTAGATGGAGATCATTACTTGGGATGCTTAATATTATCGAATTTTATATTCAGACTGCTGTGATATTTAACATGTGATTTTATTATTAACTTTAAGCTCACAAGACATAGCTACAAAAGACAATTTTTTGAACCCTTTGCCTACAACATTATATAATGAGTATATTAATATTGATCAAACTTTTGTTAATAACTTTGTATAGAAAATATTGGTCCAAATTATTAAAATTTTATATATTTACTACGTAAAGATCTGAGCCAAGAAATCAATCCACAAACCTTTCTTGAGCAAGAACAAATCAAACCTAGAAAGAAAATTCACAAAAACAACTAAACAAATAAAAAACAAACAAACTTTACGTAATTCGACAGTATGTTTACATTCACATGATCAAACATATTAATAAATATTTCTTATCAAGAACAAGAATTACAAATGTAGAGAGGAGATTCACAGCTTTACAACAAGCTGAATATCACTCAAAATGAATATCTAGAAATCAAGATATTGTCCACGAAAAATAACCCCTTAAAACTACTTTTAAGCCCCTTTTTTTTGCAAGAATCTAACCAATTTCTTAACTTAGCACTAACAAATAAAACAGAAATTAACTAACTCAATTTATCATGTCATTTAAAAATTGCTAAGTTCACTCCACAGAAATTCTGAGAACAGCCCGTTAATAAATAAGTATGAAAATTTTCTTATGATTACTTTGCATGAAAAATTGAAAATATAGAAGTACATATAATTCCGACTTATGTTAAACCGATGTGATTTTGGTTGCATTCTATCTTAATAAATGCTATCATATGATTAAACTATTGTTGATTTGTTGCATTTGCATGTGTAATTTACTACTATTTTTTTTTTAAACGTGGTTAATGGGATTACTTACAGCTTCTGTTTTCTTAACTGAATATTTGAAGCAGTGTGGTTTAATATTTATGGAAATATATCATCACTTGATAAATAAATTAAAATAATTATTTGAAATATATAATATTACCTTTTTTTTAAAAAAAAAAAAGAAAGAAAATAACACTTCTCCACCAAATATGTATGAGAATACCTATAAAGCAAAGACTAACCTCTCAAACAATATCTATAGTTAAAAAAAAAAAATTCATTGGTATTTTTAGGTAAGAAATTTTGGATGTCAACTTTAATCTAGTTTTTACTTATACAAATTTGCAAACAAAAAAAAAATTTATTAATTATTGAATATTTAAAATTTTAAAAAGTGACGTGCGTTATTTTTATATGATTTTATCATATTTTTAATATTTTGTTAATTTATCTTTTTATTTTTTTTTTTTGACAAATAGTTATTTATTTTATTCATTTTTATGTAAGAAAGAATATATTTATAAAGAAATAAGATTTGAAGCAAAAAATACATTTTAGAGTGCACGAAAACACGTCAAACAGAACCACCGGAACCACGGCTTCAAGTTTCCCATGTCACGGTGCTGCTACAGTAACTGTCTACGACATCTTTGTTACAGTAACTTGCCGCAATGATTTGCGAGATTTGAAGTCAGAAGCTCTAGGGCTGCGGTGTGGAACCCAAGGCCATGGTGCCAAGTTGCAAAGTTGTAAAATGAAAAATAAGGATAAAATAAAAATTTATACTTACTAATGAGATACAAATAGATCATTTTACAGAACTTCCAAAGAAGAGCCACAAGAAAAAGAGAGAGAGACAGAGACAGAGAGAGAGAGAACTTGAGAAGTTTTAAGAAAATGGGAGAAATCTCATTATTCTAGTTTATAATTCAAATTTGAATTCTTTCTTTCTCTACTACCTTTTTTTTTTTATTAGGATGTTTAACATAATCATGAAGATATTATTTTTTTATTATAAAATAAATTTATTTTCTAAGACTATAATGTAATCAATTAGGATATTATAATTTTTATTTGTTTAACATGATCGAAACTTATTTTCATTGATTAAGTATTCAACACAATTTTTAATACTTTTAAATAATTGACCATTATTTAAATGATTTAAAATTCATAATAAAATTCTTGAAAAAAAAAATTTATAATTTAATTTTTGTGTTAAATGACATAGAATCTATAAGATAAAAATATACTTGCATATTTTATATAATCGTTATATAGAACTATAGTACTTAATGTATTTTTTAATATTTTAATTCACATAAAAATATAATAGATTAATATTTTGAAATAATTTTGTTATAATCCTAAAAAAAAGTTAATGAATAGTTGTATTTTCTTGATTATCAATCATAAATTTAGATTTCAGTTACTAAGAATAAATGAAATCTTAACGGATTAATTTTTGTAAAATCAAATATTTTAAAACTCTCTTTATCTAGTAAGTCTTAACGTATTTTTATTTATTTTAATTCATTCATTAATTATTTTTAGTATAAATCATTTTTTTATTCAATTTATTTGGATAAAATCAAGATAGTATAACTTGGTAACTAGATTGTAAATATCAATTTCTATGAAAACAATATTCGCTCATCAATTTATTATTTGTTAATGACAACATGCCTCTTGTATTTGCATATTTTCACAAGAAGTGTTGATGAATTTATGTATTAGTTTAACTATGGCCGCAAGAACTTCTATACACACAAGCTTGTTTTCCATTCATTAATCCTTTGATACAAGGTAATTAAAAGATAATAATCAACTCGCCCAGCTAAAATATTAATATCTTAGTCTCTCTTTTTAATGTCATGATTAATGAATTTTATTTTTGAAGCTGAACAACTTATTTTGCACCACTTGAAATACTCGTAAGCACATAGGTTTCATTTACCTATGTCAATATAACTGTTAATTTGAGTATGGATAGAACAAGAGTTATCTAGTTTCAGCAGAAACCATCGATGGTCGTTTGTTTTCTTGCAAACGAGATGTCGAACTTCCTTTAAAAGAAGCAAGAAATAATTTAAATCGGGTAAGAAGGGGTGTCAGGATGGGGAATTGAACAGTTTGAAATACCATTTTTTAAATTTGTTCATTTTGACTAGCTCGATATGATAATCGTCACCACCGTATTGTCCTTATTTGAATCATATTTTTGTCATAACTAAAGTATTATGTGATGAATTCACAAGGATCCAAGTCTTGGTGTATCGACCGCCTCCTCATCTCCCCCAAGTGATCAAACTCACATTGACACTCTTCAACAATTAAATTGTTATCAGTAGTCGATTTCAAAATATCAATTAAGTTCTGGTAATTTGCGGAACACAAAGCAGCAAATCTTGTAGAACGATTTTCTAATTAAGTATTTCGAAATTGACTACTGATAACAATTTAAGTTTAAGTTCCAGCGAGTTTAATGGGAACGACAAAGGAGAATGAAGGTTGTGGTGGTAGATTTATAAATGAGAGATTGGCATTAGCAATCGTCATGACTCTGATACTAAATCAAGATTTTAGCTGCTGAAAATTATTGTTTGG
The DNA here is from genome assembly GCA_032402905.1 of Khaya senegalensis. Classification (NCBI taxonomy): domain Eukaryota; kingdom Viridiplantae; phylum Streptophyta; class Magnoliopsida; order Sapindales; family Meliaceae; genus Khaya; species Khaya senegalensis. The sequence continues at coordinate 3,831,195 of CP135558.1, read as the reverse complement.
TTGCAAAGAAAACAAGAGAAAATGATAGAAAATGTAACTGTATTTTTTCATGCTTTTATTGTATTGATACAATATTGATGCCAAACTCAATACTATAGTTATATACAAGCTTTAGAGTAATCTAGAGATCACTAGATAAGTCTAGAGATATTTACAGCGATTAACAGCTAGCTAACAGCCTTCTTCTTAAGTTAAGAAACTAATCTAACTGGAAACTTAACACAACTGTCTTGAATATTCAGCATCGCATTCACTTGTGCTCTGCTTCCTTTCAAGAAGAAGAATGGGTCAGGTCCATGCAAGTCTAAGTTGATAGATAGAAACTTTTGAACATCAAAATAATTTTTCAGTGCTTGAGCGATCAGCATTGTTGGGTTGGCTGGAAGACAAGATTTTGTATATGGTCTTAAAAAGGCTGGTTTTTATTTTATTTTATTGTTTTGGTTCGAAAAAAAATTAGTATAGAATCTATGACCATAAAAGGCTTAAAATATATGGCCAACACCATGTTGTCAATTGCTCTTCCATTTCGTGGCTGGTTCCCAGAACTGGCTGCACAGTAGATATGTACAATTTTCTTTAAATAGTTTTGCCTATGAATTATGGTCTTTACATTTTCATCCGGCCTAATCTTTCAGTTTGTCTATGTTGATATGGATAGTCGTCATGTTCCTCACACAACAGACAAACTTGCCACAGATTGCTGGCCAAGCAGGATTTGCAGCCGCATGCTGTTTGTGCTGCGATGATATAACAGCATGGTATATTCAGGGGATGATAGATTGAATGATGGAGAAGGATCAAGCAGAAGCAGGTTTCCGAAGAGACATAGGTGTGACACTCAACCTCAGCACAGAAAAAAGTTTTAACTCATTAGAAGAAGAACAAGAAGAAGAGGAAACTAATTATTCTGGTGAGGAGAAGGAAAATGATGAAGTAGAAGTTGATTGTCAAGAATATTCATTAGCTTATTTTATTGCAGAAGTGGTGGAAGAACATGAGGAAGCAGGGGGTAATGATTATGAGGGGGAAGAAGTGGAGGGTGAAGAATGTCAAGAAACTACAGAGGAAGAACATGAAGAAGCAGGAGGTAATGGGTTCATTTCAGTGACCCTAACCGACCCAGAAGTTCTTGATTGCCCCATTGGCTATGAGCCCTTGTCCAATCCTGTCTTTCAGGTATGTTTTCTCTTCAAGATCCTTTCTTTTACGTGTATTTGTGCTTCTCTGGGGATATTCCCATCCCTGCAAATGTTTTATGCATGAAATTATTGAATATTTGTCTAGGTTTTGATTTTTATTGAGAATTAGGTATGATGTGTGAGATTCTTTGCATCAAGAGCTTCAGCTTTGTAAGTTTCGGAAATTATATAACTGGGTCATAGTGTCCTGGCATAATATTTTAGGGCTTTCCATCTTTGTGTTGGACAATTTTTCAGACTTCCATAAGAGGTGACTCTTTCGAGGCACCAGTGGTTATTTTTTGCTCCAAAATCCTATTGTCATCTATTTCTCTCTTACTTTGTGTTTCATAAATTACATAATGTTGTAGATCTTGTGAAGTATTGATGAATTTGTAGGGTATTTTAACTGTGACCGCTGGGAACTTCTGTATACACACACTTATTTGCCATTCAAAAATCCTTTGTTACTAGGTATTTAGAAGATACTAATCAACTGAGTTAAGATATTAACATCTGAATCTCACTATTTAATGTCATGATCAATGGATTTATTTTTTACCAAAAAAGCATATTTTGTACCGCCTGCAAAACTCGTAAGCACATTGGTTTTATTTAACCATGCAAATATGACTGTTAATCTGAATGTGCACAAAACATGGATTATCCAGTTTCAGCTGAAACCATTAATGGTAAATTTTTTTTTTCTTGCAAAACAGATATCAAGCTTCAAAGAAACCAGAAATAATTTAAATCAGTTACGAGAGGATGTATTGATGGGGAATTGAAAAGTTTGAAATCCTCGCTTTTTAAAATGTTCATTTTTTACCAGCTCGAAATGATAATAATTACTACCTTATTGTCCTTAATTTGACTCTTATTTTGGTCATCACTGAAATATTAGTTTATGTGAGGAATTCATAAGGATCCAACTCTTAGTGCATTGACTTCCTCTTAATCTTCCAGAGTGATCAAACTTTTGTCAGGTTTATCAAATCTTGACAATGCTGTTTTCTTAGAGTAATTGATTGAAAATTAAGTAGGGGCTAGCTTCATTATTCAAGTTTACTACGATATATAACAAACTGGTTAACAATTATCCACGTATAGTCTGTGTAGATATGTACTCAGCATTTGTTTCATCTCACTGCATGCAGACGCGCTTGTTTATGTACATGAGGGCGTGGTTGTGTGTGCTTTGTCGCATAGACTCTTCTGATATGTATGTTTAATATGGCTGCTAACGGACACTGCTTGTGAGTTAGTTTTATATATATACATATATATTCAAAATATGAGTCCATGTCCTAAGCTCTGTCCGATGCCCCCTTCCTTTTCTTTCAGATTATAGTTTACAAATGTTAATCACAATCGTACAAACTTTTGTACTTGATAAATGGGCATATATCTTGTTCTTTCTGCTGCGCCGAGCTTGGGAATAAATGTCCCTCCTGCTCATTGCATATTGGTTATCCTAATATAGCCATTGAAAAAGTCCTGCAGTCATCCAAAGTAATATGCAAATTTGCCAAGTATGGGTGCAAAGAAACAATCAATTACAAGAAGAAAGATGATCACAACGAGATTTGCTGTCATGCACCATGCTTATGCCCGCTTTCAAATTGCAACTTCATTGGTTTGTCGAGCCAGTTGTACCAACACTTCAGCAATAAACATAAGAATTCGGCCGTACAGTTCTTTTACAATAGCCGCATCCACATAACCTTAACGATTAATGATGACAGCCTTATACTCCAAGAGGAGAAAGATGGGGTTCTATTTATTCTCTAGAGTATTAAGAGTACTGAACAACTTGGGAACGTAATATCAATTAGTTTTTTGCACCTAGTGGATCATCCATTCGCTATGATGTTTCGGCAAGAGATGAATTGAAATTTTACGAGCTTAAATTCAAATATTTTGCCCTACGGTATTGCAAGCGGATTGATAAGCATCGTTCAACTGGGTTCCTTCTAGTTCCATCTTATTTCTTCGGCACCAATGGGAAGCTCAAGTTAGATGTTCGCATATGGAGGCCTGCGCAGCTCCCTGCAGTAAGAAAATTTAAAAATTAGAGATTGTTGTTGTTCTCATACCAAGGGTTGTGAAAAGTATTTGCTCTATGAATTCACTTTAATTTGTTTTCATTCTTGTTAATTATTGCCTTGGTTTTTTAATGTTTTTTTGTTAATGTAAGACAAGCAGATTACTAATTTGAAGAATTATTTTGTAAGATTTTGGATGATATTAAGTTTGTTCCATTAGTTGATTGCATTTTCCAGATTTTAGAATTTCGTCAGGGTAAAGTTGATTCACGAGAGAGAATGTCTGTCATAGTATTGAATAAGGTAAGACTATGCTGCATTAGACATTATTATATTATACTATTTTCAGCATAATGAACAAAACGAATGGATTTTTTTTTAACCTTTTACAGTATTTCAAGAACAGTCAAGCCGTTTAATCTCCAGCAGGGCATGCTATAGAAAACTTGCCCAAAGATGTATGGTCGAAGATATAATGGTCATTCCCTGTTTTCAAAAATTCTGTGCGTTAGAAAGATCTGGGCCTGAAGTATAGCCAACTTGGGTAAGAATTCACCTGTTGCTTTGAATGAGTAACCTTTATTTTTAGTGCGTTTGGAAACCGCCTGCTTCTGCTTGATTCTTCTGCCGCTGCTTTTGGCTCTTGCAATTGCTTCTTATTCTCTCTTTCTTTTTCTCTTTGTATGAAGCTAAAGCATAAACCGGGTTGTATTCTGAATGTCAAACAATCTCTCTCTCACGAGTCTCCAACCATCCACCCACCAATTCCTGAAAGCACAAGTACTCATAGATTAATGCAACAATATAAAATTTCACTCTTTTCATCCTCGAGGAAATTTTACAATTCGTGCGGTTCCTCTTGCTGGGCCCTCTATGGTCCATTAGATCAAGTCTTACGCATTACCTTCAATGTTCATCACTAACTTCTTGATCTTTCCACAAGAGAGATAAGAATTGAGTAGGGATTAAAATAAAAGCTAAAATAAATAATGTAAAATTTAAAATTTTAAAAATAATTGATAAATTATGTGTGGATTAATTTTAAAAAATTTAA
>CP135558.1:3720503-3821992 GCA_032402905.1 Khaya senegalensis | reverse complement strand
AAAAACAATAAGCCCAATATGAACAGTCTACAACTAGTGAATAAGAACCTATAAAAGAGATAAACATTACTTGTATCACATAATACGAGAACAAGAAACATCACCGAAAAAGGTCCTAACTTTGGCTTTTATATATCCAGAATTTACTTGGCGTTGCCGATTTTTTATTATATTTTCTGAAAAAAAAATTATGAAAGTTGGATAATCAAGCTCGAGAATTACACTAGGTTCCAGAAAATCTAACCATTTTAAAACCATCAAACATGAACGCGCACTACTACATACGAATTGGCGACAAGTATCACTAAGAAAAGAAAAATTAGCATGTGCAGAAGAAATTTATAACAAACGAATCAAACCGCCGAGACTTTGAACCAAACCCAGAAACAAACAAACTGAAACAACACGAGTATACCACAACCCACACAGAAGGCCACGTTAACGGAACTACGGGACTCAAGTAAACGAATAAACAATTGTCAACCAAACCAGGAAATAAACGGACGAACAATCATAACCAGATCTAACAAATCCAGAAACTCGCCAGAATCACAAAAACAACCATCTTATAGCAAAAAAATTTAAAAACCCAAGAAAAGGATGAAAATATGTATACAGCTAAACTCACCCCGATTGACGAGTCTGCAGAAGAAGAGACGAAAAGAAGGACCGAAAACGAACTGCAAATCCAAATCTAGGGTTTCGAATTTTACAGAATTTAAATCAATTAATAAATTTAATATTTGAATCTTTTTTGAATTTTAGTTGCAGGGAAAATTTGGAGGTAGGAGAAGCAGTTAATGGGCTTAAGCTTGAAGGTTTTGAGCTCTGAACAAGAAAAAACAAAAAAAAAAAAAAAAGAAACCCTAATGGACCAGACCTGAGCTAGGGCTATGGCTACGGCTTTATGAGCTTCGTTTCAGTTTAGGCCTTTTTTGGAGGTATATCTCACCGTCTATTTATAATGGAACGAGGACAATATGGTAAATTCAATATGGAAATTCGGTTTATTTATTTATTATTATTATTATCTCTTATTATCTCTATCAGGTATAAGTGTTTTTGAGGGACCGTAATACTCCGTATCTGGATGGTCATACTTATAGCCTACAAAAATAATTATTGAATCTGGACCGTTCATTTTTTTTATTTATTCATTTTTATTATAGTATTGTTTAAGTATGAAAACAATAATAAAAAATAAAATAAAAAATGCCACGTGGTTTATCTAGAACCTTCCACTTTAGCTTACAATTGAAGTTAGGGTTAGATAAACGGAGTCATCGTTCAACCTTTCGGTAAACTCCTTTATTGTAATTTCCAATTTTTTATTAAATTTTTCAATAATATAAAAATAAAAGGATCCCATTGGTGGGTAATAGTGTTTTTCTCTTTGTCACCTAATTTTTAATACAAAATTATTCCATATATTTTATTTATTTAATTAAAAATACAGCAATATTCAAATTACAATATAATTAGTAATACATCTTTTGTTGATTAGAGTTGCAGTGTTCATACTAATCCTACAGTCTTTGAAATACAAGGTATTCCAAATATGAAAGGAATTCTACTTCTGCAAGACAATAAATAGCTTTCCTAACGCAGATGGAATATATATAAAATTAAATTAAAAATACTACATGGGATAATTAGATCTTCCTGAATAAACGTCCTATATATATGAACTGTTTCACGGGAGAATAAATTATATTAAAACTATCGTGGTTAAGGAGGCAGAAGGAAAATAATGGCGAGATTCCCTGTGCCAGGATTGCTGCTGACGCTGGGGCCAGCAGCGAGTAGCCCTCCAGTAGCGAGTAGCTGGGGTCAAGACAGACGGAGAATGAATTCTCATATTTTCGGAGAAGATTTTGCCGGAGAAGAAGAGAATATTAATGGATTTCATGAGCGAGAATTTGTGGCAGAAGACTTCCCCATTGAAGAATTTCGAGAAAATTATGGAGTAGAGGATAATAATTTTGGATTTCATGGAGATTATGGACAACACGGTGAACATGATTACGTAGAAGAAGAGGATAATGGTGTAGAATTTTATGAATATGATGATGAAGATGAACATGGGGTAGGACGTCAAGGAGAAGAGAATGATGAAGAACGTCAAGAACAACAACTTGAAGAATGTAATAATGGGTCAGCTTCGGTAACCCTAGTCGACTCGGATGTACTCGATTGCCCCATTTGCTATAAGCCCTTGATTGTTCCTATCTTTCAGGTTTGTTTCCCTACTTTTACTTAATTATTTATGGTAGATATTGTAGGGCTCTTTAAAAACAATGATGGGGCACGGCCTGACAAATCTCTTGCTTGTCTGTGCAAACTTATGTCATACTCTCGGGTTAGTTTGTGCAATGGATTCATGAGTTTCCTCGCTAGCTTTGCTTTGATTCTCACTGACGGTTCATACTTAGGGTTTGGTGTCGAATTTTTATAAGTCCGAGGCGCGTATCTACTTTTATTAGAAGCTTGAGAGGTCTTTTTTATGACCATTAATAGCTAGTAAGAATTGATAGTTAGGACCTAGGCTGATCAGTAGTGTCAGTTCATAATATGCACATGCATAATTTCACAATTTTTGCAGCCAAAGAATATGCTAACTACTATTGCATGCGTGTGTGTACACTATATATATTGATAGAAATTTTCGGTGTACTCCTGACTTGTATGTAATCTGTAATAATAAAACTAAATTTGTGTACATGGGCATATATGCATGTGTCATGTATGTATAAATATTACATTCTGTCTGTTAATCAGTCATCGTTCACTATATGAAAATACTTTATAAAATCTTTGATTGCTTTGAAAATCAGTGTGGCAATGGACATGTAGCTTGCCCTTCCTGCTGCACCGAACTCAATAACATATGTGCCTCCTGCCGATGTCCTGTTGACAACCGTAGCTGGGCTATGGAGAAAGTTTTAGAATCTGCCAGGGGAAAATGCAAGAACAAAAAATATGGCTGCAAAGAAACAATGAATTACAGCAAGAAAGAGGAACACGAGAAGACGTGCCTGTATGATCCGTGTTCATGCCCTATTTCAGATTGTCAATTTGTTGGTTCATCCAGCCAATTATACCAACACTTCAGCAACAAACATAAGAATTCAGCTGTTGGGTTTTCGTACTACAGTTTCTTTCACATCACCGCCAAAGCTGATGACAAATATTTTATTCTTCGAGAAGAGAATGATAAGGTTCTATTTATTATCAACAATAGTCAAGTTCAAGGATTTGGAAATGTAGTAACAGTTAGTTGTATCGCGTCCAAGAGTGATGAATTGCGGGTACAGTACGAGATTCAAGCAAAAGACTCATCGCGGCTTCACTGCCTTAAATTTCAAACACTTACAACCAGCATTCAAAAGCTGGATACTACGCATTCTCCAACTCGGTATCTACTAGTTCCATCGGATTTCTTCAGCTACAGTGGGCAGCTTGAGTTGGATATTTTCATATGGGGCCCTATAACATACTGAACCTTGTAAATATTTATTTTGACAAAAAAGATTTTTCCTATTAGCTGGTTGTTCCTCGTTTAAATTTTGTTTATTGTTGCCTAGGGTTTATGACGTTGTTGATTGAAGGAAAAGAAGCATATATTACTATAGGTAAGACCTTTTTTGCTAGATATTAATATACTTTTACCAGGAAAAGAGATCTTTGTTGTTAAGGGTTAGTTGTTCCTTTTTCCCAGAAGTACTGGTAAATGGATGGTGATACAATATCACAACCAAGAAAATATCCATCCAAAATAACAAGGTGTGATAAAAGATTCAATACTAAACTGATTCTACTTTTGTTAATGTACTTTAAATATAAATTAAACATAAAAATGAATTCACCAATGAGGCATATAAGTATATGCCGGATAGAGAGAGTAAGATTAGTATTGTACTTACAAATTTTATTTATATTATACACTGCATTGACAGTTTATTACAAGATTATGCCATTAATTATTTATTTACTTCAGTTTCCCTCTCAGATCCTGTAAGCTCTTGAGTGTCCCTTTTGTTATGAGCCCTTAACCATTTCTGTCTTCCAGGTTTGTTTTCTCTTCAAGTTATTTCTTTTACACCTAACCTTCTCTTTTCAATTTCTTTTGTTCATTTGGGCATTTTTATTATGCATGAAATGCAGCAGATTTCGTTTTGGTTTTCAATTTCTTTTGTTCATTTGGGCATTTTTATTATGCATGAAATGCAGCAGATTTCGTTTTGGTTTCTTGGATTTCATATGGGTTTAGATATTTTGAGTGAAGAATGTATGTTGAGAGCTTGTGGGATTTGGGATTATGATAAATCTTTTATTGGGTCAGAGCTGCGAGAAGATTTTGATAGAAATTGAAAGCAGTAAGCAATGATGTATACTTTGAAGACTTCCCTTCAAATATCATCGCTCAACAGATGCTATAATAGGTTACAGTTTGAGCACCACCTGCTAATTTTTATTTATTTATTTTGTTGTTGTTTTCTCTATTGTTTTAACCAGCATCCTTGCTTTCTAAAGAGTAATTTGTTTTCTTGTTTATGAGATTAGATCATTCACTCCACTTTTTAGCAACCGTGTTTGCGTAATAACATTCTGGGGAGAATGGGGCATTATATGTTCAAAAGGAGTGCCAATCGTGCTGCCTAATTCTAATGCTTTGAAGTTACAATCAAAACAGGGAGCACATTGAGACCTGGAGGACTGACCTTCCTACGATGCTGATGCTAGTTCACCACATAGCATAGAGTTGATGATCTTAATTTGGTGTTCATTTTGTGCTTACCGCAATACGCTAGTTATAAATACAATACTCGTATTTTTCCTTATCATCTACCCTCCCATTTTCGCCCGCAGCTGGTACGGTGAACATGCCAGCAATGTACAATGACAGGACCCTCTCAACCCTTCAGCAGTGTACCAGTGAATCCGCTAAAAACATGTAATTTTTTTTATTTTTATATATTCTTTTTATAATTTATATATAATAAAATTTTAGGAATAAATAATATAAATCGTTTTAAAGTGTCTTATTGAAATATATATATATATGTACACTCATGCATACACCCATACACATTATTTTTATACATACATATGCATCTATTTTATATATAAATATAACTATTATATTATCATAAAATAACTCAACATATATTTAGTAGTCTTAATCTCAAGTGTTAAATTATATACTAAAATAAATGTTACGCTACTTAAAAATAAAAAAAAAATAATTAACTTATAGTTTGGTGTGTGAATTAATTTGTAAAAAAAGTTATAAATAATTATAAAATTACTTACACCATATATAAATTAAAAATCAATTACATACTTAACATATTTTATAGTACAATTAATTAAATTCACATTAAACAAGCATCCAAAGAATCATATCATGCTTGGAAGAAAATTTTTGTTCTTAGTAGAAGAATAAAAATCATACCTGAGAGCCCTATATCCTTATTCAAGCAATTAATCATACCCCATGTAGTATATTTTCATTAATGTTTCATAATCGTATTAAAAATATACTTGACTGCCTTTTATTCTCATCTAAATAATCACAATCATACCATATAATCTTGTATTCTCATTAAAACTTTATAATTATATCCAAAAAAAAATTAATGATCTCGTAATTTTATTAAATAGCTATAATCATATCTTATAGCCTTTTATTTTCACGAGGATTTTATAATCATAATTATATCAAGACATACTTGATAATCTCGTATTATTATCTAAGCTATTATAATCATTTCCTGCGATCTCATATTTATTATTATCATGACTAATAATTTATGCACCAAACATATGATATAAATATCTAAAACTATCATTTTTTTATTATATTAGTCATGCACGTAAATAAATATAATTACATAAATTTTAATTATAATATAATTTATTATACTAAAATATATAATAATTAAAAAATATCTACTCATATACAATAATTAATCTTGAGTCATTTTAGAGTCTCTTAGATTTCTTATCACCCACTTCTATATATAAAATTTAAAAATTAACTATTAAAACTAATTCAAAATCTGATAAATATTATTTCAAGTATAAAAAATATAAATATTTTAATTTCATAAATACATAGCCTATGCAATTTTTGACATTTGTTTAACCCTTTACATAAGTTTATGTAATTCTTGTTATTAAAACCTAGTGGTCAAAATGGACAATCCAATTCATTCTCAACGTTAAAAGGGTGTTTGGTGGAGATTCTGCGCATTTCCAGAGTCAAGGCGTAATAACATTTGATTTCCCCATTGTTGTATGTATTTTCAATTAAGAACGTAATTATTCTTTTGTGTTAAATTAAACCTCACCCCTATTTTTCATATGATTTTAAATATTAACATAACTTTTTTTTTTTCATTAACTGACACTCTTTAATATTTGTTGTTAATTTTTTTAATTAAATCTAATTAGTTGTAATATAATCCCAATTTTTTTATAAAAGAAAATATTTCTTCGGCGACTCAAGGGACTCAATCGTGATGCTTATTTAAAATAATAAATTATCTTAATAACAATTAATTGTTTTAGAGTTGAGAGTTAGGGATTAATTTGATATATACAGACATAGTAGTTCTTTACTTGAAAAATAGTAAAAATTTAGGGACCTATATGTTATTACGCACCGAATTAATACTAACACAAAATTAAACGGAAAGTACAACACAGCACAGCACAGCACGACAAAGTAGGCGCGACTCCGCGAAGAAGAAGATGAAGGAGGTAGGCTCAGGATGCGTTTCTGCTATCTCTTGATCGATTGTACGGGCAATTGATGCTTGGTGAACTTAAACAGACTCCAAATACCCGTTTCGAAACCTAACCCTAATTTGCTTCTGGATTTTTCCCTTCTGCTGGTTGCCTCCAGATAGATTACCCTTTTGTCATTCTCAGTGCAATGGTTTCGCCTCTTCAACTTTCTCTTTATATATGTTTATGAATTAATTTGTGTTTCAGATAAAGGTTCAATTTTTGACAGCATTTGGTACTAACCAGTACAGCATACTTCTAGCAAGGCTTTTGTATGTGTTATAATTATTTAAATAATGTATCAGTATGGATTTTGTCTGTTTTGATTTGAAAGCAAAGCTATTGCAAGAGAATTGTAGGATGTTTGAAGAATCATTAGTACATTGTTAGTTAGCATATCTTAAGGTACTACCCATAAGAGCTTTGGGATATTCTTCTGTAACGCATTATTGCATTATATTAGCTAAAGCAGCTTCATTCATTCATGAACCTCGGTGAATAATGCTATTTATTTTCTTGAAGCATAAGATATGTGATCTCATTTTGATTTTGTTTATAAATTTAAGTTTTAAGTGTTAGTTTGAATTTGATTTATTGAAAACATAGGATAATATTGATTAAAAAATATAAAAAAGAAAATGCAAGTTACAACCTTTCATAGCATGAGATCGCACACCCGAATTCATTATCTTTAGCCTTTAGCCTGAAACCTATGCTTTGAAACATTTTATGCATGCTTTCATATACTTTTACAGTGAAAAGTGCTGCATTGAACTGCATAACGTAGAGGTTTTAGCTACCTGGTTTATTCTGGTTGCTGTTATCCTTCTTAGGAGTTAGATGCAATGAAGAGCAATCAATATATGGATAAAACATTTTATAACTTTCTGCATGAGTGGTTTTGATCTACAGCACAAGCAGTAATGCTTATGAACAAGCTGCTTTAGTTTGGACAAAATGGGCATAGTGTATGGTAAAAACTATATGTGTATAACTTGCTTCCTTACTTCTGAGCATTATATTTGTGTGGTTTTAGATTTCTGGACTTTTGGATTGGGGCTCCATGTAATTAAATTTAGGCTCATTTAAAGTTTGATTGCTAAATAAGTTATAACTTGCATTTATTATTATTGCTGTGTTCAGTTTCTTTCGAAGGAAGACCTTTTCTGCAACTTTAAGGAGTAAAGAAGATGATGATGCATTGATTTTTTCTCTGAAATTTCTCTACAATACTTTTTTGAATCATATATCAGGTACCAAGTGAAGAAGATGATGCATTGATGAAAAGAAAGGCTGACGAGCACGTGTCAGGTGGTAAGAGAAAAAAGAAGAAAAAGAATAAGCAAGTTGACACTCCTCGTCCTGCATGCTCATGGGTGTACTTTAGGTAAAAATCAGTTTCTTAAAATTATAATATCCTTGGTGTGAACAGATTCTCCTTTGGCTAATATTATCAGCATGCTTACATCTCAATTGGAATGCTGAAGCCGAGAGTTTATTAAGGAGTACAGTGCTTCCCATCCTGAATCTTCAGGCCTCAAAGCTGTGAGTTTCTTAATTTAGCTTTGAAATTTATAAATAGTGCCTCCGTTTCCAGAAGTAATGTTTTTAAGGCAAAACTTGGACTTCTCCATTTCAGGCCACAAAGGCAGCGTCAGATGCTTGGAAGTCAATGAGCCTTGAGGAAAAAGCAAAATATACCAGGCGCGCTCGTGAAGTGTGGGATAATTACTTGAGTACAGCTCCCACCCGTGCAACAAAGCAAAGGAAACAGGTAATATTTCCTTTCTGGGTACTGTTGTTAATGCTCTGCTGCAGAAAGATCTTAAAGCTATTTTAATTGCAGACTAAACTTGTCACAAGATGCTCTCCTGGCCGCTTATTCAATGTGCTACAGCGCCTCACAACTGAACAGAAAGATGCAGTGAAAAGTATGGGGTTTGGCAGCCTCCTTAGCCTTAGATGCCGAACCCTTCGTCGCAGTTTGTGTCTATGGCTACTAGAGAGGTTTAACACTACACAACGTAGCTTGCATATTTGTGGTGAATGCATTCCTTTATCCCCAAAAGACGTGGAACTTGTTATGGGATTAGCAGCTAGCGGCAAGGATGTGGTGAACTCAGGGCCTGATGACTTAATTGCAGACTTGCGCCATAATTATAATGCTACAAATCATGGGATATCAGTGCGCCTTCTAGAAGAGCGGCTGGCAGTTCCAGAAGCAGGGGAGGACTTCAAAAGATCATTTGTCCTCTATGCATTGGGTACTCTTCTATCCCCAACTGCTAGACTGGATGTAAGTCCTTCATTCCTCCATTTTTTGACGAATATGGATGTTATCCATCAGTTCAACTGGGGAAAATTCTTACTTGACCGACTAGTGCGGGAGGTTTCTCGTTATCGTCAAGGGAAGCAACGTGCTGTTGGTGGCTGTCTTTTGTTTCTCCAGGTGAACTAGATCTCTATGAGCTTGTTTTTGTTTTCATTTACTCTCATGCATCAGATTGTTGCTGACATATATTGATACACAGCTTTTTTATTATGAGACCATCTCCATTGAGGGGTCTAGTGCTCTGGCTCTTTCTGTTGTTCCATGCTTATCTTCATGGGGGGAGGAAGAGATCACTGAGAGAGAAAAACAAGAAAGAGAGCTTGGTGGCTATGGATCTGGCGAGGTACACTTGCATTTACATTTATATAACTCCATGAATTGTGCATGAATTACTGAATTTGCTGTTCCTTTGCAGGTCATTTGCAAAGAAAGGTGTTTTGGTATTGAGTCATCAGAGTACAGAGGCCAAATAGATGATCCTCCCCTGAGCAAAACAAGCACTGGAGAACATGGTCCTGTCTTTGAACAGGACAGGAACCAGGTACCTATTTGATTTTTGATGGATGATTTCATTAATGATTCATTATTTGATCTGAGTTGTTTGAATAATTCTTCTTTGTCCCATATGTTAATATTTGAGGACCTTGATGCCATGTTAGTAAAGTTGAAATATGGTTAGTTGGCAACCTTTTTGCCATTTCTTATTGATGGACCTCTACACACTATAATCATGTTTCTGTACCTCCCCTTGTTTTCTACCTTCTGCATTTATATTTATGATTTCCATGCTTAACTTACCTTCTGTCCAGTGCAGCAATAGAAGGGTAGACAATTACTTTGGAATCTGCGAAAGATTGTTTCATTGAAATGTATTGCCAAAATATGTCTTTCTCAATTCAAAGAGGGGAAAACTCACCCAACATTTTTAATTGGCTTCCTTATAGCGAAACTCACCAGCTTTATCTTCTTTTATATGATAGAGTTATTCTGGTTTAAAGAGTTTTCTTGATATAACAGCATAGTTGTATTATATGGATGGAGAGGTGAAGCTGAGTGGCGACAGTTACATTAATTAACCCCCTAATAGTTGCAGTCAAGGCTTTGTTTCAATTTTGGGGAAAGAAATAATTTCTTGATTTCCCTTTATCCATTCCTTGTATAATTTATAAGTACATTGATTTTCCTAGTAAAAAAGAGAAATTTATTTTCCAATTTGATGGGTTAATTTAAACGGTTTAAAGATAAATGGAAACAATCTAAATTTTTGTAAAGTCTTAAATGCATCAAGTGCCTAAATACTTGGTTTCTTTATGATCTGCTTGTCAGTGTTGTATCACTTAGTCAGGCTTTCTAAAAGATAATTAAACGACATAATTAATGAAGATATGTCTATGACGTGCAAGAATATATACTTAATTTTCCCCTGTCTAGTTCTGGATAAATCTTATATTACAAGTATTGACTCACAATACACTGTGCTTGTCTATTTTGCAGGCTGATGAGGAACATCTAAATGGACACATTGCTGTAGATGAGGTATTCAATTCCACTTCTCCACCCTCCCACTCTTCTAATTTTAGTATTCTTAAATGCTGCAGTTAATTCACCTTTGACTTGAAGATGGCAAGGGCCATGGGAGAATGATATGTATTTGTGCCATTCACTATATCCAATTTAAAGGGGAAGTAGTTAGAGTCCCCCCTTTATACATGTCATGCCTATACTAGTATATTTTAGTTGTTTTGCTTTCAAAATTAAGTAAAAGCACAACAATTACAAATTTGTCCTTTGACTATTATAGTGATTCTAGATTTTGGCCAGACTTAATACATTTTATCATTCATTGCAAGACATGGTGCTGCCGATGAGCTGTGTTAACGAGTATGATGCATGAGAAATTGAAAATTATATTAATGATTAAACAAATGGCTGAATGATTTGAGTGTGAGACACTCTAGAATGCAAAATAAATATAGCAGAATTCAAATACAACATATTGACATTTCTTGGCATGGGCTATCATATTGATTTTGGCAATGCGGTTATGATTAGGGTATCAAAAATTGGATGTTGGTCTATTTTATAGTGAATGAGGTTCACCCTGTTAGATTGTGTCTTGAATGAAATTGACACTTGTGACTTCTCAAGGTTGAAAGTCAAAAATTTGTTACAAAGACAATAACCAGAAGAATGCGTAAACTTAAAAGTGAAAAAGACTAGTTCACCAAAAAGAGAGAAAAGAAAGTGTCTCTTTATGGTTCTAGATTTTAGAGGAAGAATGGGGAGGGCTGTCTGTGCAGCAAGCAAAAGCACATTAATTGTTGCTCCTTGGATTGAAATTCCATGGCCCCCCAGAAACAAGGAAATTTGCCTGTTTTGGTGTTCCAAAGAAAACATGTAGCCTAGGGCTAAATATACAGAAACTTAACCCTTAGCAGATGCAAATATTCAATAGAAATGGTGAATTGGAAGCCTTTTATTAGAATGAAATAGAAGTTTTGTAGGTGATATCCAACCATGTAAACTATGGCTCATTTGATAAGTTAATCCTCAGACTAGTTAGATTTTTTGGCTTCAGTTTTATATGCAATGATAATCATTTATTGTCATTTAAAGCAATGAAATCTTTGATACATGTCCGCAGGTAGTATGTGGGGCCATTGAGGTGGTTGTTGATTCCATCAGATCTCTCTGCCGAAACAAAGACTATGGATGCAATGAAACCGTGGATTATACGAAGAATAATGACCATGAAGAAGCGTGCATATATGCACCATGTTCATGCCCTCTTTTATCCTGCAACTTTGTTGGCTCATCCGAACAATTGTCACTACACTTCAGTGGCAAACACTGGGATTCTGGAAGGAGATTTAGGTACAATAACCCTTTGACTGTCTGTTTAGGGATGGATGAAGAATCACTTGTTCTTCAAGCAGAGGAAGATGGTTTGCTCTTTCTCCTCAACAAGGGTGTTGTGGAAGGCATTGGAAACACTGTCATGATAACTCGCATTAGCCCTAGCTCGTCAAAGGTGAAGTTTCTTTATGATCTTGTTGCAGGTAGAGGAATCAGTAGTCTCAGATTAAAATCATTGACTGAGAATTTTCCTGGGCGGGTGGAAGGCTTTCCTCCGATGGATTTTCTTCTCATCCCTTGTCGTTTCCTTGGTTCTTTCGGGGATCTACACTTGGAAGTTTGTGTATGGAATTCTGCAGAGATTAGTTTAGATTGTGCTTGATTTCAGTCATTGCAAAGCACCCAATGCACAAGGGTGTTAAGAGATGCAGCTTGTAAATTACATACAATAGGATGTCAGTAAATCAGGGGACTTGTGTATTTATTGAGCATGAAAATAATGAAAAAGAATCCAGTGTTTGCTGAAACTTATCTCTTTTCTTTAGTGTTTAAATTGATTAGAGAGCACAGGCTTGAAGATGTGCCTCTACTTCAATACATTGCAGTTAAAATTGTTTATTTATTAAAATTAAAAAAAAAAAAGAAGATCTTGTATAAGATTATTTTTATAAAATCATTCAATAAAATTATATCATTTATTTTAAAATAAATGCACATAAATTAAATTATATAATTGATTAATAAAATATAAAATAAAATAATATTCACTTTTGAATTCAATTTTAATAGAATCCTACTGAATGGGGATTACATGAACTTATAATAAGTTACATAAACAGGAAGGAATGAATATCAAAATTATTTTGGATTTTGGAAACATCAAACGGTTTGGCTTTTAAGTGTACAGCTGCAGTTGCGGATAATATAATAGGCTCCTCGAGTCACGCTCTTACAGAGACCCAAACAGAAAAGCCGCAGAAGGCGCAAAACAAAAACATAGGAATGAATTGTTCCGTAATGCTAAGACGCTTCTGCTGCTTCAACGCTAAAGCTACTTCTGCTTCTGCTTCTTCAAAGAAAAAGTCTCTCGTCTTCCTGGGCTCTCCTCAGGTAACCCACACATACACACACTTATGTATGTCATATTATCCAATGATTTTTCTTTCTTTTCTTTTTTCATGTAATGTGTTGGTTTTAGGTCTCTGCAACTGTTCTTGATGCTCTTTTCAACGCTTCTTCCGCACCCAATTCGTCTTTTGAGGTACCGAGTCACTTTCCAACTTCTTTAATTCAATTATATTTTTATCATTTTTTCTTTCTCAGTTTTGAGATCCTGCATTTTGCATATTACATTCCAAGACTTTTTTTAAAAATAATTTTTTAAGTAAAATCATCCAATTATGGTCGAAATCATCAAATTCAGCTTATTTTACTACCTTCATAAACAAAGGGGGCTTTTTTGCGTCTCGGGTCATCATCAAAACGTTGTGTGGCTTTGTTCATGGAATACTGATTTTTGATGGTTTAGGTTGCAGCAATTGTTACACAGCCCCCTTCGAGAAGAGATAGGGGTAGAAAGGTGTTGCCTTCTCCTGTAGCACAGCATGCTCTTGACAGAGGCTTTCCTTCTGACCTCATCTTCACACCAGAACGGGCTGGTGAGGTAATTGATGGTTGTTCTTTGAATTTAACTTTTATGATAATCGAATAACAAGGGGTTTGCTATATCAAATCAAGGAATAGCTAGTAGTTTGCTGCCTGAAGTTGCAAAAATTATCTCAATTAGAATGTTGCGTTAATTTGAATGTCCTTGTGCAATTTGACTATTATAATCTCAGAATTGAGTTGGTATTTTGCATTTTTATCATTATCGTGTTAAAAAGGGTGGAAACACGTATGAATTATTAAAAGATTCCAGAACTTCAAGTATATTTTTACATAAGAGGGAAATTGCCTAGATTCAAGATTCAGAATTTCTTGGGGGAACTTTTATTGATAAGTATCCAACTATGTTTTAGTGTTTTATGAAATTATATCTCTTTTATTATGAGGTTCAAATTTGATTTTTGCTTCTTTGTTAGTTTCATATTGATTGCTGAAGTATGTGATATTTGTTTATGTTAGTGGAATCATTGTGTATTTTTATTGAAACATTGTGACAGCGACTCTATAGTTTTGGGTTGCTTGTTGTTTACTAATTTAGAAGGACAGAATATATTTTCTTTCTCCATTAAGATACTTGTTTATACCATTGCCATTGGAACTCCTTTCTTCTTTTAAATCAACAACTTCACGAAGACAAACCATTTTCTTCCTACTGTGCAGGACACTTTCTTGTCCAGTTTAAGAGTTTTGCAGCCTGAACTTTGCATTACGGCAGCTTATGGAAATATTTTACCGGCCAAGTTCCTCAGTATTCCATCATTCGGTTAGTGAAATGTTGTTTTTCTAACAAATTTGAGAATGCTGCTTCTCTGCAACTTTCCAAATGAAAAAAGTTTATTGGTTTAGTTTTCTTAAAATAGTTAGCTTACATAGTCAAATGTGTATATGTTTAGTTATTGAGTCCAGAGTATTGGTGGAAACAATCCGAAAACACTAATAAAGAATTACTAGTTAAGATGATACTCCTTTATGTATTCTTTAAATCATCCTATTGCAGAAATTTGAAATTATGGTTTGACAAGTGAGTGCATGTATAGTCTCTAATCTGTTGGCTAGTACCATTGCTAAGGATTTTTAAGAATTAAGTGTGAACTTATAGTCGTAGATCACTATTAAAATGTTCAATTACTATTTTGAAAGGTGTATTTTTAAAAGTCATGAATAACTAAAATTGATTTCATGCAAAGGTTTTATTGGTATTCTTCTATGTAAAACAGAAAATTTGCTATCAAAATTTCTCAAAGTTTAAGAGTAATTTTTTCAGGGACAGTGAACATACACCCCAGTCTGCTGCCGCTATATAGAGGTGCTGCTCCTGTTCAAAGAGCATTGCAGGTTGCTTTATTGTCTTTTATTCCGGTACTTATATTCTTATACAATCCTTGCAAGTTTTACAATGACATTTAGCCTCTGCATTAGGATGGAGCTAAAGAAACAGGAGTATCACTAGCATTTACTGTACGAGCACTTGATGCTGGACCTGTCATTGCCTCTGAAAAAATGGAAGTTGATGATCATATTAAGGTATGGACAGTGTGCTCTGGAATTACTTTAAGTGATAACGACTTACAGAAGCTCTAATCTTAGGACTCTGTTAACCCAGGGTGCCTGGCCCAATTTGATAGATGTCTTGGATTGGTCTGACCTAATTACTTGAAAACATGCAGATTTGCACAAGATAATTGTTGGTAAATGAATTCTGTTTGGATGATATGATGTGTCCTTGATATTGAAGGGAACTTCAAAATTGACATGATATAAATTGATGTATACATGATTCATTCTTTATTATATTTTCGCTGTTCTTTTTATTACTGTTATTGATCTTCTCTTGCTTTCGCCTTCGTGTATGCATACACATAGATAACAGCAACAATCTAGTCTAAGCTTTTAAATTCTGCTTACGCAGGCTCATTCATCAGGGGATATAACTTTATTTACCATAATTTTTGAAATATTTATTCTTAAAAGAAGATTAATGCTTTTAAGCAACGAATGACTGATCTTTACACTAATTTGCATGCAGGCACCAGATTTACTGGTAATGCTATTTTCTGAAGGTGCTTCTGTCCTCTATTTTTGTTACTTTTCACTTACAATTGCACCTCAAGCATTTTTTAGCAGTTTATGAACTGAGCTACATTAGTTTCTGCATCTGAGCATTTTGTTTTTGAAACACTCTTGCAGCTTGTTTAGCTTGCATCTCCAATACTGTAATAGTGATTTATCTCTTGGCATCATTCATGTATTAAATGGAGTATCTTGCACATACACGTGATATGTGTATTTCTTTATGAGCTTGTAAATGTATATAAAACAAAGACATTTTAAGATGGAATGCATCTGTTTTGTTGATCCATTCACTAATCAGTAGTACTTGATTCAATATACTGGAAATCTTTGCTCTGTTTTCAGAAGTCCCCTTATTCTATGAATATAGTGCCTACTGTTGTTAGTGTCACAGGTATAAACTTTTTTAAATGAGCAGCATCTCATCAGATTGGGAAGCATATATTAACTAGAGCAATGTATTTATGCATTTAGAAATTAGAACTACATGTTGCTGCTAATTGGACTGAATCATTTGTTTTACCTTTTGAACAATAAAATTTTCCTTTCATGTGCTTTTGTCGAGCATAAATATTTTAATGAGCATGTTGTCTGCTATTTAATTTGTGCTGGAACAATGCCATGGATCCATACCAGCAGATTTAATGAAGTCCTTTGTTCAGGTATATATTGTTTATCCTCTTTATCTGTGCAGGATCTAAACTTCTGATTCGCGAGCTTCCCTCGATATTGGATGGATCAGCTAAGGTGAAAGCACAACCTCAGGATGATTCCAGAGCCACCTTGGCTCCAAAGGTAGACTTTTCTGACTTTTTGTGATGTCATGGTATTGAGCATCATCTGTGTTAATTACACAGTAATTTTTCCAACCTGTAGTCTCTTGTAAGGCTTCAGAGTGCTGTAATCTGCCCATGTAAAACCTCAGTAGCTCCTAGATAGAAGTTGGTTTGTCATTTGATAATTTTTTTTTTTTTTTAAAAATGACCTTTTCGATATTCAATACAGGACTTGGCTGTGAATCTGAGCCAAATAATGGTTTTCTTATCAAATATGCTTCTTAGTTGTCTACATAACCCAATTGGTTTGCTGTAGTAAGTTGAGTTGTTCAAATAATCAGAGACCTATAATTTTCTCAAATCTTAGTTCTCATTTGTGTAGATAACTCCTGAGGAGTCATGGCTTTCCTTCAATCTAGAAGCCATAGTCCTTCACAATAAGGTGAGCTTGATTCCTTTATTTTAAAATTTGTTTGTAGTCATGACACAGCCTTTCTAGGTTCGTGCATTTGCAGGGTGGCCAGGAACACGAGCTAAAATGGCAGTTATTGATGACAATGGACACCAAAGTATTGTAGAACTTAAGATAATTACTACGAGAGTTGGCTCCAATATTCAGGCCAATGAAGTTGATGGCATCACTTTCAGAAAGGGTGCACTGGTAGTTCCATGTGGAGGGAGCACCGTGCTTGAGGTGTGATATGCCATTTATGTAATGGCTACTTATGCTATAATTATGTTATAATGATGCATTATAGGTCATTGTTGCCTTTTTTACATTACTCCTTTTTTTTGGGGGGGGGAGGGCGGGTGGTGTGGGGGTACTAAAGTGTTGCCCACTCGATTCATTCCTCTAGTTATTTAAACCAATTTTGAGAATAAAACTTTTATTAATTGATAGTGTCAAAACAACAGGGCAAACTAGCTGCCTCTTTTCACTTGTTGATTGTGATGCTTTGGTATTTAATCAGGTATTGGAAGTTCAGCTTCCCGGTAAGAAAATGGTAGGTGCAGCTGCCTTCTGGAATGGTTTACGAGGTCAAAAACTGAAGATGCTCTAGTAGATGTGGCATTTAATCTACGAGGCAACTTAAGATGCAGGCAGAGGTTAGGTTGATTAAAGTGGTTGATTTTCATTCTTTTGTTATTCCTTTTGGATTCTTTCATTGTTTAGATATCAACATTTCATCATTAAATTTTACTGACAATTAGTTCTGTAACTTTGTTGAATAAGAATATTTTTTGATAATTTTCAAGGAACTTTGTCACTGTTATATGACTATGGCACATTATCTGATAAATATTTATTTTTATTTGACAACTAATTTTTTTTAATTATTCATCCAGTTGAATTTGGTAGTGATTCCATTCCACAGCAACTATGAATTGAAAGTCACAACATCTCAATTTCAAACAAGCCTATATTTTCTCATTCCCTCATTTCTGTTGACTAAGTGGCTGCTAATACAATATCCTGTTCTTTGAGTTGGGGGATAGATATAGAAGAAAATGGATTGCATCACAAACAAAACAGTCTTGAATTTTCTTTGAAGTGTTTTTAAAAATTACTTCGGTTAGATCGATAACATTTGATATAAAATCTACCAAGCTGTCCCCAGAAGAATGTGAAAAGTTGCTGTTAGCGAGTACCTTTAAAGAAAGCAGAACAAGCTTTTGATTTTTTAAGATCAACCAAAAATTCGTGCGTCTCTTGTACTTGTAGGGACATGATTGGATTCATTTCTGCTACTGGTCGGATGCCATGCCTTGTCCTTCAACAGACCCACCATTAAATTTCTGCTGTCAATTTATTCTAAATTTTTATGAGCTCGGCTCCCTTGAAAGTCCTGTCTGTAATGGAATTCTTGATCCTGCTTCCTGTCCCACTTGCCTGAGCAAACCCATTTTACAGTTGATTTCTTGCAACACTTTGATTTTTTGCTTTCTGTGTCTTTATCAGATATTTGATTGTGGCTCTTTCAAAATGAAAGTGAAAGCACATCTTTTGAAAAATTCATCAAATGCTATCAAATAATCAATCATGAAAGGCATATTGTAGAATATAAAAGTTCATTTCGAGTTTGTATTTTTTTTCCTTTTAAAGAAAAATACAACCAAATCATAGTGATGGACAAGAAAATGTTTAGTAGTACATGGTCAATAAAGGGGCATCAATATTGGATGGTAATGTATGTTTAAGAAATTTAATTCTCTCAAGGTTCTAGGACATGGCAGAAAGAGCTAATTCTTTCTAACTTTTCAAGACAAGCCATGATAGTCATATATATATATATATATATATATATATATATAAAGTTTGGAATCAATTTTTATTATGATTAATAAAATGATCAAAGGAAAGAATCAGAACAAATAGTATTAAACATATTGGAAATTCTTGATCATTTCTGATTTTCCAAATGTTATAAGAAACAATTTTGAAATGTTGAACAGATGAATCAAAATTACATTGCAAATCTTTACATCAATTTGGATCCAACCAAACATGCCCATCAAATTATTTTTGATTAATTTAAGACAATGATTGAGGATATTTCAAAATCTGGACAGAACCCACCAGTAGAAGCCATTATTGTGGCTCCTTTTATATTGACCAATAATTGAAAAGCAAAGGCACACCCATTGAACATCAATCAAAGCAAACACAAAAGCACTTTACAACAATTTCACATTATCTAAATCAAATAAACAAATAAGAGGAGGGCCAAAAGAGAACTGCCCCTCTCATGATTTTCAGAGCACATAGGCATGATCTATGGGACATTTCTTCTCCTTTCTTTTAAGCTAAAATTCTTTCTCCTTATATTTAATAGTATTAGTGTTGAGACTCTTATTTTTACGAAAATATTTACATCATTTATAAGTTCTTAGATTCACCATTTACTAAATTTAAAGACATTATTAAAATATATTAATCGAATTATTAAAAGATTAAGTAAAAGATTATAGTGCGACGGGTCTACACCTATTTAATAATCTTTTACTTCTTTAATACTTCTTTAGTATTTTAAGACACTGTGTATTCACTTCTTTAATACTTAATACAACAAACATTACAAACATTCTATCTTATATAAGCAGCAAGTCTCTGAAAACATATGTCTTCTATCATCTCTTTCCTCTGGTTTTGCTTTCTGCTAAAGAGAAGCAATAAAATTATGGGAGCTCTTGATTATCTCTCCAACTTTTGCACTGTCACCAGCACAAGAAGCAAACGCAAAGCAATGCAGGTACCCATCAGCGCTTAGTTTTGCTTTCTGTTTTTCTCCCCTCCATGTTTACTCTCTGTGTGTATTATATGTAAAGTAACTTGGTGAAAAAGCAGTAGTCTCTCTTTTTCTTTCATTCTGAGTCTTGTCTTCCGCTTTTGCTCTTTATACTAAAAGTTAAATTATGGGCTGTGTTTGTTTCTCAGACAGTTGAGATCAAAGTGAAAATGGACTGCGATGGCTGTGAAAGAAGAGTCAAAAATGCTGTTACCTCCATGAAAGGTTATATGCTCGAAAAAGAATCGCTCTCACTCCTTCTCTTTTGTTTTCTTCATTGACTCTTAAGTCATATTTGTCCTTCAGAATCAGAAGTTTCTCATGACTTATCAGCCGTCAATTAGTATATAACTGCATATAGCTTGAACTTGTTGAAAATAATGAATCTGTCGTCACCCTTGAGAATCCATCTTCTTTTTTGAGCTAGAAGAATATCTTTACTACTAGTTAGAAACGACAACTAACAATTAAATGGAGGATAGGCAGATAAACAACTAATTAGATATTAAATCACAGGTTTTCACTTGGATTCTTGTTTTTTTTTTTTTTCATTGCTAAATCAATTTTCTCACTCTTTTCATTGAAGAAGATACAGTATCTTCTTCCCTTCTGAATCTCAAAGAAGAAAAAAAAATATTTTACGTGATCAGTTAAGTTCAACATTCCTTAATTATTTTATTCATAAACATGACTTAGTATTCCGGGATTTTCCTTGGATAGAACAGGTTTATTTATTACATAAACATGTAATTTATGATTTCATGCAGGAGTAAAAACTGTAGAGGTGAACAGGAAGCAAAGCCGGGTGACGGTGAGTGGTTATGTTGAACCAAACAAGGTGTTAAAGAAGGTGAAGAGTACTGGAAAGAGAGCTGAATTTTGGCCTTATATCCCTCAACATCTTGTTTACTATCCTTATGTTTCTGGCGCGTATGACAAAAGGGCACCCGCCGGCTACGTTCGTAATGTTGTTCAAGCTTTTCCGGCATCCAACGCCCCCGAGGATAATCTTGTTTCCATCTTCAGTGATGATAATGTCAATGCATGTTCAATTATGTAAGGAAATTATTCCAAGTGGTTTTCCTGGAAAATTTTCGTTACTCCCAGTTAGCAATAATATATATATATATGTACACATACATACATACATAAATATATTTTTATATGTATGTATGTATATGTAGGTAATGTTGTGATTGTGAGTACTGTTTAAGTAAATGTGCAATCTCTCTTTGCAAATAGCTTTAGTACTTTACATTTCGCCAGTGAAAAGAAATATGATTAGGAAGGAATTGATCCCCCATTCCCTTTCGGTAATGAAGTAAAAGGAAGAAAAATTATGATAAAGTTTGTCATAATATGCTTTTTACGTTGTACTGAAAACAACGATTATTCCTTTCAGTTCCACCAGTTGCTCTTCTCCTCCTGAATATATACATATATATAAAATTGAAAATGGATCCTGGAAAAGTATCCTTCCAATTTTCTTCAACATTATTTTCTTAAATTTTCCTTATTCACTCTTAAATTCATAAAGGATGAATACCATACAAGTAATTGATTAGCTCAAATGACATTATGTATATATCTCACATGAAAATATTTATTTTTTGGATATTGAAAGTATGATGCCGACAACAAATTTCCATGTAGCATTCTTTTTTTTTTTTTTGGGCTCATTTGGATAGTAGAACACACACATCTACTAGATCATCAAATTGTTATTTTTATTATTGTAAGAGGCTTCAAATGGAGGAAAATAAATACCAATAAACAGAGAGTAAATGATTGTTAACTTGGCAATTATTCCCTTAACGGTTAAGGAAATATTCAACGGGAAGACAATATTTTAGAAGATCTTAGACATGAAGAGAAGAATAAGATTCTTATTTTCCCACCACAAACTAAAGGAATAAGGCAATGTTAGTGACAATGGAATTAACTGAGACATTGCGAGTGATGGTATGCCTATGGCCCCATGCACCGTTTACTTTGCATTGTAAAGCAAAACGTAATTTGCATCACAAGTTTGTTAATACTATATTTCCTCTTTATTTTTCTAACAAAACAATCTGATTTTCTGCATTCCAAGCTGCAAACATTTGTTGTTATTATGCATATACACGACAAACTTTCCTCCCATAAGTTCAGGGTCATATATAGTTGCCTGTAATTTATATGAACAGATAAGGAAAAACAAAGATGTTCAAACAAATTCTTATGTCAGCTCATTCCATTAATTCATTCTTCAATTTCAAATCCAAGTATTATAAAACTATATACTAATTCTTTGCCTGCCCTAAGCACGGCAGGCACAGTTTCAAAAATTTTCAACGACACCCCCGCAATTTCTGGCTTTAATTCTAATGGGGTGACATCGTTTTACATTATTAAATTACGATAGTGATCATATCATTATAGCAATGATATTTTAATTACACAATCTTATCCCAACATTTTCCTGTTGCTTATAGTTACTACATAAAGTTGCCAATGACAAACACTGGATTTGATATAATCTTAGAATTATTAACCGTGTCATGCTAATCTTTAATCTCTATGAACTATCATATATATAATCACACATATAAGCATCTATGTCTCTATCAATTTGGCCAAACTTGAATAAATTGGCCGCATATCGCCGCTAAGTATCATAATATAATCATAATATAAAGTGACACAAACATAATTTATATACATTATGCTGAAAAGGGCGAATGATTATGGGGAGAACACTCTGGGTTTGAAATAACCTTTGGAGATTAGAAAAGAAACTTCTACTCAAAGAGTAAACCTGTGAATGACTTTTTGGCTCTTTTTCATTTATTAAAAATTTACCCACCATTGAAATTAAAATGTTTAATATTGAGAAGGATTATCATGACAATTAAAATAATATATATCATTGGAATTCCAATTGAGAATTAAGATTTCTTCAATTTTTTTATTGATCACCAGCAGCCGATCAAAGCAGCACCACCGGCCTCTCGGTTCAAATTGGGGAATTTCTTTTACTAAAAATTAAATTTAATTAGACGATCTGTAATTTACCTCTAGTCCCATCAGTGAAATTCTTTGTGTTGAAAAAAAAAATCATTTTTTTAAGAGAAATCAAATTGTTGATTCTCTTGTGTGTTTGATATTGACCATTATAACTACCAATCTCACAAAATTAACAGCATGATAATTAAAAATTTAGTGGATGCATCTTTTATGTTCAAAACCAAACTTCAACTAGAATTTAATCTTAAAATGAAATATAAATCAAATAACATCATATCAACAAAATTAACTCAAACTTATCATTAATTACAATCAAGGTTGGTAAAAATTCTTGTGAGTACGGAGTCCAGCTTGTTTGGAATGAGGAACAAGACCAATTTTGATCTCATTTAATATTTTTGGTTGGAGGCCATGCTTATTTGATCCAGGATTTAAAAACAGACAAATAACATGTCATCTCCATCCTCAACCCTTTACTTGCTTTTTTGATAATAAAATTATTTTTGTTTTTGTTTTAGTTTATAATTTTCTAAATCTATTTCCGTGGTACTGACTTATATCTCTAAGAAGTCGAATGAGTAATGAAGAAACGCGTTGTACACCAATATGGAAACCAAAGGGCTACTTGCCTTGTACTGATACAGGTTTGTTAGAAGATTGATTCATGCATTAGTAATTGATTTCCTTTAAATTCATATGGTGTAGTTGGTTGTTCTTACTGGAGGTTTATTTTCTTCATTCTAGAGGAATACTAAGTTGATTCTAATTTTTTATTGAGAATATATATTTTTGTAGTATACAGTTTCTGGTAATGAAGTCCATACCATTTTGCTTGTGCATGGTTTTGGTGCATTCTTTGAGCATTACTGGAACAACATACGTAGCTATAATAGCTGAACAACTTAACTAGATCTTCAATAAAGACATAGAAATTGCATAATTTTAAAACAAAAATTGTGGAAATAATAAATATACACAAACTATTAAATACAAAAAAAAGAAAGAAAAGAGAAATATGATATTAATGGTCTAAAAAATAAAGCTTAAAACTATCAAGGACTTAGAAGTACTAATAAGAAAATAACATACAAGAGATTAAATGGAGACAAAATTTGCATTAAGCCTGCATCTTGTTAGCAATTTCAATTGCAATAATAATGGTCAAGACCTCACCAGCTTGAAAAAATAAGTCCCATAAACAAAACTAATTAATTGACGAGTAACAAAATAACCCAAAGAGATTTGACATATTCTAGCAAGTCCATGTGAAGAGTAGTGATGGCTAGAACACAACGAATTTGGTTGAAAACCCAGAAATATAATTTCTGGTAGTAGATACTCAACAGTTTTGACACTCATGACTATTCTTCATATATATATCTATTTACTTTACATTTGTTCCATCACATTCCAAAGCATTGATTTTTGGTCAAAAATTACATATCGATGGTTAGAAATTATTCTCCCAAGAGTTAATATCAATTAAGTCTATCATTAACAATCGACAAAGACAAAAATGTAGAGTGATCTAAGAACACAATCTAAGGAAAAAAAAAGGTTATTTCATTAGCATTTGATTAAGCAACACAAACATAAACAATAACACTCATTTCCCAACACTTGATAATGTATTTTCATGAAGAACCTGAAAGCTTAAAAAATACAAACTAAATGGTTATTGATCCCTTTACAATAACTGCTTAAACAAGTACGCAGAAATCTAAGAAATCCTCTCAAGAGTTATAAAATCAACATAATTAATGTCGAATCCTTGTAATTGAATCCTAATAACTATTCAAAATTATCGAGCAACAACCAAGCATTATAGCCAATTATATGGCTCCATAACCAATGGCCTTCTTCAACTAGAATATGTAGTCTTTATAATAATTTACTTTTTTAATGTCGTGTAAAATTTTTGAAAGTTTTATATGTTGGTATATATGTTTATTTTTTTTAACAAAAATTTATATTTCAAATATTAAAAAAAATCATAATTTATTTTTTATTAGCAATTTTTTATTTTAGGAGAATTTTTATTTTAAAGATTAAGTAGTATTCTTGTAAATTTTATTTATTTAAAGTAAAATTTGATTTGTACAAAAAAATAAATTATTATTTTAAAAAAATGATTATTATTTATTATATATAGGGAGGTTAAGATTATTTGTAAACAATTACATATCCTTCAATATAATCTTTAATAAGTATTAATCTTTGAAGTAAATACTGTAGATATGATTTTAAGTATGAATTTCTGAAAGTAAATATGGTTAATATGGTTTTAAGTACCTTAAATTAGACATGGTTTATTGAGATCAAGTTCTTAAATATGAATCAATAAAAGTAGACATGGTCTGAGATGGAGTATAAATAGAAAATGGTTTCATGCTCCATTGGTATAAGTTGATAGAAGAGTCTATAGCTCTTACGGCAGCATGGTTATCATGGTTATGAGCTTTTGACCTGGTAAAAGGTTCGTGCCAAACAAAATCCAATAGAATGCCAAATTTTCTTCCTTTTTTTTTTTTTTTAGTTTTTTGGTAGCATTTAATTCTCACAATCAATTACATATTCCAATATTAAGTAATATGCCCCTAAAACATTAACAAGATAAGCATACTTAATTGATATTTTTGGCGATATCTTTTGGCAAACCAAGTGCAGCAACAACCCACCCTTGGTTCATTAAATGTGAACCAATTCTTAACTCTTATCTTCGTATGTTTTGAAGCAAAATTTTGTGTAATCGATATAATTCTTTCTGAAAGATTTGTCTCTTATTAAAGTGGATTCAGTTTGTGCAGGCAAAAGTTTTTAAAAATTTAAAAAAAAAAAGAAAAAACTTGCGTTTAAGCAATTCTTTGTATTTTTGTTAAAGAGCTAATGGCACATCGTGATGATATAGATTTGTAATTCCTGTGTAAATTTCACATGAACATGCATTTAATTTCCAAAGGAAATATTTTTATTTCTTCTGTATTTATTTGCAATATTTATATGATTAATCAATATGTTGTAATAAGCAACTCCCAACCATTTTATTCTTCCTGTTCCTTTTGTATAAGTTTATAATTAGAAAGTAAAAGTTCAAACATCAATTAAATGATTCACCAGCAAAAACAATGATCTTGCAATGGAATAAGGATTTTTTTTTTTTTAATATCCAGGAAGATCCTAGACCATGAAATTAAAAGTCCATATGTATCAAAATTCAACCTTTTCTTGAGATCGATATCCTCCTGATAAATCAAAATTTTCAATTACGTTGGACAAAAATTTTAAAAGAATACTTTTATCTAAGACCATAATCATCCATAATAGCTTGTACCTTGTAGTGTTAATACTCATCAACAATAACCCCATCAATAGCATTGACAGTGATGTGTCCTTTAAAAAATAAAAGTGAATAAATAAATAAATATTAGAGTCTAACACATGAAAATAAAAATCATAAGCATCCCAACCTCTATTAGCCATTCCTTGGGCTTGAGATGCAGACGAAACTGTACCAAATCCTTTTGAAAACTTTTTTGGCTCATCCCAGCCGTGTCAAATCCATCCCAACAAGCTATTCTGCTTTTCCATGGTAATATCCTTTAATGCAATCTATCCTTCTAAATAGTGCAAAGTTGAAAAAGAAACAAAACAAGTGTACTTAGGATATTTTTTCTCTTTTTTTTTTTTTTTTGGTAATATATATATATATATTTTTGATATCTTTGTCAGTTTTTTAAAATGTTTATGGATCAAGTTTCTAGTAGTTTCTAAGTAAAAATAATATATTAGAGAAAATTAAATAAAAATAAATAAATATAATTATGTCTCTAATTTTCACATATGACTTATGATTAAAATTGAGCATTTCAATATCTTAATTTATAGAAATTAGGAAACTAAAAGATATTTCCCCTTATTTAACTTAATTACATTTACACATAGAACAATAAAGATTTAACTTAATTTAAATAATCATCTAAGTGGCATTTGTTATTATTGGTACATTCAAGATTTTCTTTACACATTAATATGATAATTAATAAGTTTGCTTGACTATTTCATATCTCTTATAATATATAAGGGGTTTTAATGCTTAAATCAATGCAACAATATTTATATATATAGTAAAATGTCTATTTGTATAAGAATACCATCGAATGATTAATCATTAAAAAAATTATAATATCAATATGAACCGGTTATAAATAAGAATAAATAAGAATAAATACAATATTATAACAAGGTATACAAATTTTTAAGATTTTGTCTCAATAAATTTGTCTCCATGTCATAATAATTTTTTATAATATTATAAAATATTCATCCTATGTTATATTAACTAAGAATAAGTTAAGGATAAGTTTGAAATTTTAATAAATTTAGTGGATAGAAATTTATTTCCTAAGATCAATAAGTGAGTATGGTAAATATATGAGTGTTTAGAGTATTTTTTTTTTTAGAATGTAAATAACATCACCTAATTTTTTATTGTCCTTATCTTTTATAGTTCGAATTTATTTATTCTTTTAAAATAAAAATATAATCAAATTTTACATACTTACATTCTAATTTCTTTGTTTTTCCCTATAATTATACCAAATTGATGGATAAAACTTATTGTATCTTCAAATTAAACTCATCTAATTAATGGAATTGTTTTACTTAGTAAAATGTCATTGTTAAAAAGATATTTAAATGTATTAATAAATTTTAAAATTTTTTAAACCCATCCCAAAAAAAAAAAAAAAATATGATCTTGATCAATAGTTCAATTAACTTGTGGGTGCAATCTTGTTGCCTTCTTGCCGTGCATCAGGTTTGTAGTATCTTATAGGAGGAAATTATGTATTAATTGGAGAAAATTAAATCAACAATATTAATAGAAATTAATCTATTCAATTTCCTCGGATGACTTATAATTTAAGTTTGAGTTATTAATGTTTTAATTTATAGAAATTAGAAACATAGACGAATAAATTTTAAGGAAATCAGAGAGTACAGAGAAAAAAATAAATTTATTGCACAATTATAATGACATTAATTCCTTTAAATCCTCAACCTTAAATCAAGAAGCTTACAACTGAAAAATGACTGTTTTACTATTGAATTGGTCGGCGAAGAGAAGCAGCAACAAATCCAAAAGGCTATAGCAGCTTCGCATGTGGCAACTGGCAATAGTCCTTGGCATGAGCAACCCATGCCCTAACCAACACTGGAAAATGGTGTGTACTTTCTCTGCCCTAACAATAACAAGCACATGCAATCTCTGCATGTCAAGGACTACCAATTCTATGAGCAGCCAGGTCAAATTAGTTACACTCCTAAGAGTAGTGTACTATATCTCTTCCCTCAAGCCTTCATCTATATATTTCTCTATGTGCTGGCAATTATTTTCTTGTGGGTAATTTGTTTGAGTTTCTGCCCACAGAGAATTTGTGTGAAATCTTTCTTTCGTCGCTTGATCATAAGTTGGCTTTTGGTTCCTGTAAGAATAAACTAAAAAACAACAATATAAAAGACCATCTTCTTTTATGTCAACACTGAATGGACTTTAAAATGTCAGGAAGTGGAGTAGGGTTCCTGAATATCCAGGTCTCTGCTCTTTGGTAATTAATGCCTTTGGTTCTATAATACTTTTGTTCAAGTATTTTGAATTTAAGGCATTAAATTTGCTTCTATTTTTTTATGCAGAAGTATGTTCTCAAAGTACACATTCACTGTCAAGGCTGCCAGCAGAAAGTGAAGAAACTTCTCCGAAAAATTGAAGGCAATATCAACTTATTTAGCTTTTCTGTAGTCTTTAGTCCATTGAACCTGATAAATATTCTTTCCAATAAGTATATTTTTCAAGTATTATTTAAAAAAAAAAATCTCAAGAGCACTTTTTATATAAGCATAGTTGACGATTTATTTGATAATTGTTATCTCACTCCTCGGCTCTGAGTATCAATTTTCCAAGTAAGTTGTGTCGAATTTTATTTTGATATCCTGAAATCAGGTTTGCAGCCTTCAAAATTTGGTGAGTTTCTATGGTTGATGTTTAATAATCCCGATGTTATTTAATTGTGTTATTTTTTAGTTGAATTCAGGTGTTTACTCGGTGAATATAGATGCAGAAAATCAGCTGGTAATAGTTTCAGGCAGTGTAGACGCAGCTACTTTAATCAAAAAGTTGGCGAGATCAGGCAAACATGCAGAGCTTTGGTCTCAAAGTTTCTATCGGAAACTCATCGAAGGACGAGCCGAGTTCATCACAGATGACAATGGCAGAGTTAATGGCCCGAATGCCTCCGAAACTGAGCGCATGTTTCCCGCCTTCTTAGGTAATGAACTGCAGGAGCACTGGAGTCTTCAAAACTCTGTTAACCAGAACAATATTGGTATAAGTCGGAATTTGATGGCAGCAACAATGGCGAAAAATAACCATATGGGAGGAGACTACGAAGACACACTTTCCATGGAAGATGATATGAAAAGGAACTTTTCTGAGAGGACAGGCTATGAAAATGAAATTCCACCGTCCATGATGATGAATAACATGCAGCATTTGTACCAGTATAACCATCCATCTATGGAGATGATGCGTACGAACAATATGATGGATAATCTGAACCACATGCATCAAGACCATATGATAAATTACATATCTTCTGCAATTCCTCCCCATACAGACTTTGGCTTCAGTTATGGACCATACACTTCATACTAAGCAAAAAACAGTTGTCATCATGCAGAAAGGAAACAAGGGGTTAAGGATGGCTACACTACGATGATTAGAATTCTAAGTAGGCAATGTTCCACTAAATCTTGTTCGGGTAAGGAGTCAAAATGTTCGTTCCAAATTCTGCTTACTTCTTGTTTTTGATTTTTTCCCATCTTAGAACTTTATTCTGTACTCAAATGGAAGATAATTACAAATTGCTATGAGGCCAAAATGTTCTGACCATTTTACAGCTGGAGACAAAAAGAATGTGACAATTATAACAAATAAAGAGAAACAAATTCAAAATATATCAGCAACCACCTGTCCACAAAGCTTCAGTTCTTGCTATCTTTCAATTGCAACTAAATTTCCTTCACCAAAAACCCATTTCTAAAAAATGTCTAATTTTTATCCAAATTTTACCTATATATTTCCAGTTATCCATGTAACAGTTTCTTCACACTTCATGATTCTATCGACAGCACAAACCGTATATCCTTCCTGTTATTTTTTGCCAACTTCAAAGACTTGAATTTTTGTGGTGTTTTTTTTTTTTTCCAAAGTAGATGGTGGAAAGATCATAATTCACAGAAAAGACAAGCTCTAAAATTAATTACTCCCAGAAATATGAATCTTTAAAAATAAATATGCATTCGAATGTACACATGCATAGACTTAAGTTGGAAACTAGATGACAAATTCTACCTCAGTCAGAGCTAGCTTGAATGCTATTCGTTGCATGATTATACTTGGATAAAGACAGCATATGGTAACTTGGACATAAAGGATACACAGAGAATAAAAAAATGCACATAAGTAACATCTTTTAGTGAAAAAAAAAAAAAAAAACAAGAACAAAAAGCTAACTTAGTGCTTTTGTTACCAGAGGACATGACTATAACTCAGCGCTTTTGTGCTTTCCTTCGCCTGGACTGTGCCTTTTGCCATTTCTTTCTTGAAACCAATTTGCTCTTTGGTTTCAACCTTATCTCGGGTGAGAACTTATAATTTGGATCTCTCATGCGTGCTTGTATATCTTTGAAAAACTGCATATTCAATTTCTTAGGTCCACCCTTTCTAAGCTCCTCATACTCTGGTCCAGAGACAATGTTTTCAAATGCTCCTATTAAGATGTCAATATCACTCATTACTTCCCACACATTGATATAGCGCCCGTCTGGTCCTTTCTTCAATTTCTTCAAGGCATTCTCAACTGCAAGTTTCCGTGCTTGCTTTCCAGGGGACAACTCTTCTGGTTCATTTTCAGCTTTCAGAAGTTCTGAAATAGTACGATATTTAGGTTTCTCCTCAAACTCAAACAATTTATCAAGATACTTATCACTAGCTTCATTTGGATATGGTTCTGTTGGTATATCATCATCATCATCACCTTCACTGCCAGTCCACAGAGTCTTCTCCTCGTCACTTCCAGACCAAACACTATATAACTCATCGCTGTCATCAGCATCAATTAGGTCTGAGTGATCCTTTGCCTTCTGTCTCACTTTTCTGATTTCCTTTTCTAGATGACTTTGACCCTTCTCAGAATCACTTTCATCTTCGCTTCCTGTCCATACACAATCCTCTTCATCCATCTCTTTCTTCCATGCTTTCCTGAATTCCTCATCACCTGGTCTTCTATCACCAAAGAGATCATAGTGTTTGTGGCCATCATGAGCATATGACCGAGACACTACAAAACAATCAATAGACACTATAGGCATTTAGCTCAAAGAGAAACCACCAAACGCATATAATTAAAGAAGTAAATTCATGTTGCAGCCACAAATATTTTAAAAAAACAAAAGTCAACGATAAAATCCCACTAACAAATGATAAAGTAACCTCAAGTCATGAGTCATGATAAATCCAATTCAGCGGAATGCCACAATACTAGCTCCAACTACCTCACCAATTTTAAGTTTAAGATGCTAAGTTACTTCTTATGCTATCATTTAGGGACAGACTAAAATGCTAAAGCTAATATGCTAAAAAGTAAAAATGTGTCTAAAAGGATAAATCCTTTTTACAGCCGCCACCACTCGCTACAATTTTGTTTCCCCAAACAAACACAGTACGATGTGTCAAATAGAACCTCCCCAAAGTATTAAATAATATCTTCTGCGAAGAGTTTCTACACATCAACTAAAGTCTCCTGCAAAGAGCACAAAAAACTATGGCAAGCCTGAAATATGAAACCTTTACCCAATATCCATAAGGGATTCCAGAGAAATACTTAGTAAATGCGTTCAGTGAGGATTTTCTACAAGTACATAGACTACAATTTACACACTTGCATTACAACTGATAAACCCAAAAAGCTATTAACGGATCCTGTACATATGATGAAAGATATAAAGAAAACAATAACGTTAAAATAACAAACGTCATGGATGTATATTGCATGAATTATAAAATAATAAGAAAAGTGTAAACTAACCTTGAAAATTAGAGAACCCACCAACAATATGATTTCCTGAACTGCTAGCAACTGAACCAGAGAGAGACTCTAAACTGAAAGAGAAGAAAAAGGGTGCCGTCAGAATTTATCAACAAAGTCTGCAATGCTATCGATCTTTACAACTAAGGCCACAGCACAAAACAATAAAAAGCAACCAATATACGGAAAAGAACAGACTGACCTCGTTCCAAGTATTGAGAATACATGTGGTTTTGTGGTTCTGAAGAGAGACGGATTGTGGGAAAGGCGGGAACAGAGCCTCCAGGCCATTATTTACACGACAAATTGGAGTGTCTTTTACAATTCATTTACCGTTTTCTTCTTTCTTGTCCAACGTAATGTCAGACTGAAACCAAACTGAAAGACACAAAGGTCCGTTTAATTGGAGCTCCGACCCAAAATATTTAACAAATTAATTTTTTATTTAAATATACAAATTTGACCTTCTTGTATTATTTGCAAATAATATCAACTGAAAAATACAAAACAAAAATATAAATTGTTATAAATCCATTGTTGAGCATATTATGGGATGATATGCTTGTGGAAATTCTTCTAATCACATAATGATAACTACTGGGTTCAGCTGATATTCTTTACTTTCGAGAACTCAAAAGCACTGATTTGTCCCACAGAGAGAGAGAGACTGAGTTTTGAAAGCAACTGCTGCATAAAAACATTGGTGGTTTGGGCGAAATTGCAAGTTATACTTTTTAATGTGGGTTAGTAGTGTCAAATTTCCTTACAAATCTACTGCTATTATCTCAAAATCATTACCGAAAAGCACAACCTAATTCTGCATGAAGATCATTGACTTTGTAGTTTATTGAATAGTTTAAATAGCTGGGTCGATATTTTAACTAATAACTTGTGATAACAAATCAAATGATACTTTACATCTTCTGTTTTGGTGTAGAAGACAACTATATAAATATTATACTTGTTTTTTTCTCTTGAGCGCAA
Organism: Khaya senegalensis; assembly: GCA_032402905.1. Classification (NCBI taxonomy): domain Eukaryota; kingdom Viridiplantae; phylum Streptophyta; class Magnoliopsida; order Sapindales; family Meliaceae; genus Khaya; species Khaya senegalensis. The sequence goes on along the minus strand of CP135558.1, from coordinate 3,789,081 downwards.
AAAAAAAAAAAAAAAGAAAGAAAGAAGACTTTCTGACATGTATATTCTGAAACTACACTATCCCTTGTACAACTCTACCACTGAGATACTTAGCTGTCTGATTATTTAATACATACATTCTCAAAATATCCCTTGTACCAGAAAGAAAGCACAATCACATTTGCCTCACAGGATGATACCAAGATTTAACTGGCAGTTCTAGAGAGGTAAACGGTAGTGAGAATGAAAATGCCGTCTAAGCACCTTTCTCTAATGTTCCTCAACTTTTTTCTTTCTCCCGGTTTGGCTAACTGCTCAGCGTAGATTTAGATTGTAAGAAAGCCTATATGTTGATGGTCTAAACTGGAACTCTGAAGCAGCTTCATTACAACTTTACTTATCCAACAACTCAACCACAGGAGCATACGGCACACTTTGAAAGATAAATAAGTTCTTGTCTCTGGGTGAATTTGTGCGCATGCACGTGGGAAACAGAGAGATGGAGAAATTTGTATGGAGAGACATTGACCTCGTCATTCTCCTCGAAGTATATTCCATCAACAGCACTGCACTGCTGAAATTCCCATCCTAGACTGTTCTCAAGCAGCTCCTCCATTTTCCTCGTCTATAAAAGTGAAAAGACTCGAATTTAGTGTGTTTTTTTTTTCTACTCCACATAAATTATTCAGCAAGTTTGATAAAGACGCCCACCAATAAAGTTAAAAACTTTCTACTTCCAGTTGTAAATTTTTCAGGTTTCAGACAATGGATTGCAGCATTAGATACCGAGCAATGGGCATCTGGGGCTCAAATGAATGATTATCCCTACAACAAGAACATTTTTATTCAGTCAAGCTTCAGGGCAAATTGCAATCCCATAAATCTAGGAGTGCATAGAAGAAGGGAATGCAGGGTAGCAAGGTACTTACAGCTTCAGTGCAGCCAAATAGAAGGCTAACCAAAGATTTCCACTGCAGAAACGCAAAAATGGACTGCCGCATCTGCATAATTCCAAGGTGTGAAAACAATCTGATGATATTAAACATGTGACAATGATATTTATAGTTTTTTTCATACCAAAAATGCTATAGATGCAAATTGCAGCTCCCCGAGAAGGGAGTCCTCAGAACCTCCAAAATCCTTTTGTTATTTATACAACTGTTTGTGTCTGCATGCCCAACTGCTGTTTGAGGTCCACTTAACATGGCAAAACTAAAAAAGGATTCTGAACATGCATGCACAAGTAAGCCAAGAAATCCTCCAAAGTTAAGACGCGAGAGAGCTGGACAGATATAACAAACAGCGACAACAATTAATGAGCAATAAACTAACCTGCTTGAAGAACTATAGAACACGAAATGAACTGCAGGAGGAATCATTTTGATACCCTTAAAAGAAGGCCCCACTGAAAACATCTGCAAAATAGAAATGATATACATACTTGCAAAAGTTCAAACTACATAAGTTTTTCAGCGCAACAAGACTATAAAGCTTTTGCATATCAAATTCTTAAAGAGAAATGAAAAAGAGGAACAGCATGAAAACTCAGGCCATAGCTTGGTTCCATTGTTTGTTTATTTTCCATTGCAAAACAGCAAAAACATAACTCGAACAAATGAAGTGTTACAACATAAATTCTCCTTATATTTTCCCATTACACAATAAAAAATTAAAAAACTTTAAAGTTGAGAAAAAACCTGGGTATCAATGCCGACAAGGGTGCACCCGGGAACATCGAGTAGGAGAAACGCGACTCTGTGCTTTACGAGCTCTAACGCCGCTTCTGGGTCCACTTGTTTTGCTGTAAAAATGAGCATAGAAGAATTGCGACAGGTAGAGTCAGCTTTGTTCGACTTTTTAGTGTCAGCTTTGAATTTACTAAGTACAATCAGTAGAACTTATAATTAGAAGAGATTTTAATAATATAATTCAAATTATTAATAAAATTAATAATAAAAATTTTATTAAAAAAATTTTAATAATAAAAAATAGATAAACTTTTTAGACATTATACAAGCCCAGGATTACCAGTGAAAATAAAGTAGTTGGTATCTTATCAAGACTAATATCTTTATAATTGTTGTTACCAAAAATAGCCAATACCAGCTAAAACTTAGTAATACAAAATCAAATTAATATAAAAACTTTACTTTTAATTTTTGTTTTGGAATTACTTTTCAACCATTAGACACAAATTCAACAGTTAATTTTAAATAATATTTGATATATTAAAAATAATAGAAAAAAATTTTTTAGATAATTTAAATACACAAAGTTACATAATTTTTAAAAATAAATTTTTTAATATGTTGTTGTTTTTAAAAGCCAAAAAAGTAAGAATGTTTTTATCATGACAAGTAGTTGTATTAATTGAAAATGAATTTATTTTTTTTTTCAATTTTTAAATTCTAAGGACATAAACAACTTTATACAGAATTTTCCTTTAAAATTATGACACTGAGAAAAACATACAATAGAACAGACAAATTTTAATATGGAACATATCATTTTCCTTTTGTGAGAAATTTCTAATAAAATTCGAAAAAGTTTATCACAAAATTTGAAGATATTTAAAATCTGTCCAAATCAACCATGTTCAAAAGCTAAACAGAGATCCACAGAATGTATTTATTTATTCAAAGTAACAACGGTATGCCACAAATAATCAGAATTCCCTACCCCTACCAATACGATGCAATTTTCAAATCATGCCACTCTTAACTCCCCTTCATAGGAAAAACATGGAAACATTTTAATTTTGATTAAACAACGCCTCAAACAAGTAGAGGCTATAGTAATTAAATGTTTTTCGTTTTTTAATATATATATATATATATATATATATCACCCATTTCGGTTGTATTTTTCAGCTTTGATTTTCACTTGTGGATTTCGAATATCATCTTGGCTCTGAATCAATCGGATTTCCAAACTACTCGACTGGGGCTCGGATCCAGCGCTTACATAGTCATTCACTGTCCTCTGTAGAAGTGCCTGAAAGTATTGGTGAAAAATCCAACAATCAGTTGAAAAAGAAAATGAATATGTAGGTATCTGAGTTTAGTGGGTAAGGTCTATTGTGGATATATGAGAGATCTCGGGATCAAATTTTGCAAATATTATAGGAGAGCAGACGAGAAATATGCCATCACCACTGCGGCAAGGCATTGGCAAACTACCAATGAGTTCTGTATGCTGAGGTTTATATGCCATACATGCCTGATATACGGTAGTAAACAGAATGCAAGACAATTTTACCTACTTCGACTTAAGTTAGATATGACATTTTAATTTGCTTTTGAGAATGCCATTTCAGCTCTGTGGGGTTTCAGTATTTTTATGCTGATTTTTAGCACTATAGTTCCCCAACATTTATAAGATATGCAGTAGTGGCCCCATTAAAGAACTGATTGCTCCTCTATATTCTCAAAGAATTCCACATTCTTGTCTGCTCCTACATGCTATCACCAAAAATCTAACAGCACCATGTGTCAATTAGTTATGACATTTGCCAATGCCTAGTCAAGGGACAATAGAACTAGAATATTCCCCCATGCAACCACACTCCAGGGTTCATTTCTACTGCACAAAACCAACCTGCCACTATGCAGCATGCCTTTTATAATAGCCCTCTCAAAACAACACAAACCTCTTACCTTGCAAGCTCTAATAATTACATTTCCAGCTGCCATATTCTATATATATTCAAGACTATAATTCCCTGTATACGGTGTTTGCTTCCTCAGAACATGATAGTAGATGCAACAACATTAGTACCTCCAGAATATTCTAGCAGAATAAGCAAAAGCAATACCTGCAAACTTGATACTGCAAGCTCTGCTGCAATGTCAAGGTTGTCAGGATATTTCTGGACAGCACAAAGAGAAAAATATTAGAAATAAAATATCATTGATTAAAATTGTTCAGGGGTTCAATTGAACTGCATTCAAGAGGCGTTACATTACTCCATCCGAGTAGCAATGCGGTCATTAGATCACCAGTTCCCTACAACCATAATCATGCAAATATAACAATGTAAGTATCTTTACAGGGAAAAGCTGTTGCACCAAGAATTAAGTAAATTAAATAAAATGGAAAACAAGCGGTTATGGTCCAATACAGTTATACCTAAAGATAAACTTCAAGCAGACAATTGCCAATTACAAAACTTAAGTCATCTACAGAACTAGCAGAAAACAAGTATATCTCTATTTCTTATTTATCTGGTAAGCAATATAAATCAAAGAGTTCCATTTTCTCAATCAGCTTGTCAATGAATTCGGCATAATAAAAAAGCCTTTAATTAGTTTAATGCAACAATGAAGGCCCAGAAGCTGTTTCAAATGACCGATGGGTTACAAACAATTAAACCATTTCTGGGTTACCTTCTATCAAAACATTTCAAAACAAGATCAAGCCCCTTTATTTTTTTAAGTTAGACATTCAAGCTCAGTGCTTGCTTGGTTGCACAAATTCTAGATCTCACTGAATAGCTTTCACAAAGAGATAGAATTTCATCTTATTAACTTGTTAACGCCATAGTATAACAATTATTATAACAGTAACCTTCAGTCCTTTTGTATCAGCAATGCTGGACTGCATGCAATCAACTTGCGTCCTGTTAAGCATACTGGTAACAACCGGTGCAGCAGTTATCTATATAGATTAGGGATGAAAAGAAAATGAGGAACTAAGATAAATTTGGATATTTTTGTTAGGATTGCACATTTGGCTTCCTTGGACCAACAACAGCTGGTGAAAGTATTAGCATCTTGAAAATATTTCAAAATAAGGCAGAGCAAACAACTCAGCCATGAACTCATTCAAAAAGCATCATGTTAAAATATTTTTTCCTGCAGCACATCAATCTTACATATCATAAAGAACTGTATAACTTCTTAATCATGATGAAGATTTGCATACCGTAAAATAAGCAGGAATTTTAGGTATAACAATCTTGAACTGGTCTGGTGACTGATCCTGCCAATTTAAGCGAGCATACGAGCTTATTTGCATTTTGAACTACTATGACTTGAAACTTTAAACACTGATTATATGGTAAACATTTATGGATGGAACTTAAGAAACAGACAGGTAAACTCACCATATACAGCAACACACAGTATACTTATACAATAATTCACAACATTAAAACAAATGTACTCTAATATGTCAATACATGAAGATCATTTTGAGATGAAAAACAAGACTCGTGTCAGAAAGAACAAGGAGTAATAATCATATAATTTTTTATAGCTATTCGTGCCAATGATATGAAGATATATATTTTTACACATGAGAAATTGCATTCAAATATTTTCTTGACAGGATTAAGGAAACGCCACTTTTCCCATCAATAAATTTAAGTTCTTTGAAGCATCACTGCAACTTAATGATGATTTCACCAAAGTCAATAAACAAAAAAATAAAATTCTAAGGATGTTATTCCGTAAAATGTTGTGTATTATGCACTTTTTTTGAAGCAGATAATGTGAGCCTTGAATTTCCCATGGCAGGCTATTGCTTTATATTAAGGTTTCTCCGTCAACCATTAATGAACTAATATATTATCAGTTACAGTCCGCGTAGCACAGATATATTTACAAGGCATCAAGTTTTAATTCTTGTAAAGCTCCATAAAAGATTATCAAACGAATTCATTATTTGATAACAAAGTATTTACTATAAGAGATGTACAAATAATTCTTGGATACTCCTACATGCATATCTGACTCACTTCATCTGTTACATTATACTCTTTCTTTTTTAAACTTCATGAACAATTATAAGGGAAAATGGAACAAAATTCAATGGCTTAAATTTTGACCTTTCTTAGTACCATTGATGGCTTCATCCCCTGTATGAACTTAGAAATTCAGATTTAATCAAATTATTATAGATAAGAAGAAAGAATCAAAAAATAATGATAAGGAAAGAAGTAAGTCTGTAGCTACTTTTACTAATGATTTGAAGAGGATATTGTGGGTACACATGAGAAATAGTTAATGTTCAAATATTTCTTTGAGAGGATTAAGGAGACATGCATGCATAATTTTAAATTATAATAGGTTTCAATATGTAAGATGCGTGTGTGTTTGTACCTTTGTATGTAACTTCGCGTGCATTAACGTACATACTTTGGTGACAACAGAGACCATGCTGTATATTTGTTATTGAACATCACGATACAAATGCAATATCCAGTAAGACTTATGGAACATGAACATTTCATATAACAATAAATGCAGCAATACTGGCACATATTCGCAGACATGACTGATTATGCAGCAGCCGATTGGACCCAAAAAGAACTAAAACCACAAGCACTGGATATATAGCAGACCTACCTTTCCCTTTTGGTGACTGCCAATGAGGAAAAGATTGCCATCTATATTAATGCTTGTGATCACAACCTGATATGATTAAACATCAGATTCTTCATTAAGAAAGTAAAAAATAGGAGAGTAGGCCATATAAGAAGTACAACTCCTACCATGGTTCCACCCAATCAAACATCAGGGTCATTACAAATTGGTGCTACTGAATCTGTGTGTGTGTGTGAGTGTGTTGGTTAGAATCGAGAGCTTTTATTTTCTACACAATTTTTACACTGTTGGATTAATGAACTGCAAATGGTTTAGATTGCATCTCACATCTGCATTAAATATGGCACATCAATAATGCATTAACTACATAAGTCCAATGAAATCTCAAACCCTATAAATATGTTGATCTAATGGTCTACAAATGGTGCAACAATTTATGTAAAAAATAAGGCATCATAGATCCTTTCTATATAGATATATAAATGTATAGAGAGAGAGAGCACGAGAATCTCTCCAGCTGACATTTGCATTTCTTTTTTCCTAGTCCAGTGCAACAATCTCTCCAGCTAACATTTGCATTTCTTTTTTCCTAGTCCAGTGCAACAATCTCAGAACAGAGAGTTCAATGAAACAATTTTGTACAAAGAATTCCATAATCAATGCACCAAAATCCTTAAATGATTGTCTTTCAATAAATGGTTGCCTAATTAGCTAAAAAAGCCAACTAATAAGGTATAAAACATAAAATTTATCATCACAAAGCTAATCAAGAATGATAGTTCTGCTTCCCATGGAGTAATCAACCGAAAGGTGAGTATAAAAGCGTAACAAGAAATTAACTCTAACTAGGTAAGTCTATCTAAAAACATATCTGAAATTGTTTCAATCACCCTCGTTCACTTCATCACTGGGAATCAAAACTCAAGAACCCATTTTTTCTTTTTACATTTGCATCAAGCAGTAATTTTTTGTTTAACTGCAGCATTTTTGCCAGAAATTATAATTGTTAATCACTCAAAGAGAATTTGGGATTACTCCGTACAAATTATTGCTAGAGCTGAAAGATATAATTTCTCTTCTTTCTATTGAATGCAAATTCTACCACCAATCCTCTAGCAATGCTATATCCCTCTTATCTTAACTATGCTTTCTTTCTCCTTAGTGATTAAATTGCACTACATATTAAGGTAAAGACATAGAAGTACTGGTACAGCAACGAAAGAAACTAGTATCTTCAAAACTCACACCCAAGAAGAACAATTATAAATTTAAGCCGGTTACACAATATAGAGATAAAGGAAGCATAATAATATCAAGAGTAGAATACAATTTCACAGTTCAAGCACTGTTAAGATCTAGGGCCTGAATAGATTCAAGATTAAAAACTATCACAAAACCTTTGGGGGTCCAGCAGCATGAAGAATCTTACAAGCTTCCCTCCCATCTGTTTCATTTCCAATCCTGTGAAAAAGTAAATCTTCAGAGGTGTAACCAGTGAATGCCCAATACACATTAAAAATAGACCTTATTCTCATATGTATTATCAGACATCAGATGTGAAATTGTACTAGTTATAAACATGAGAAAATCTTTTCATATGAATAAGATAGACTTCAATAGGAATACCCAAGATACCATAAAATGATACGATAAATTATTATAACAACAAACAAGACTCCGCCTGAATGGTAGTAATAAACTCGTGACCCATATAGAATAGAAGCCTAAGCAAAAACAAGGAAGCTCAAAACCAAAGTGTCACATTACCCATATGCAGTTATGCACAAAGACAGTGCCACAAAACAAAGAAATGCAATTGCAAAAATGAGAAGGAAAAAGTGATGTGCAAAAGGGTGCTGGCTTCTATTTTAGCCAAAAAGTGGCCTCCTCGTTGACCCATTTAAGAATTAAAACTTATTATTTGAGCCTGAGAAAAAATTCATTTTTGCCATTGGATGACAGGTTTGAATTAGTGTCAGTAGTTAACATAGTAACAAAAAGAATTCCCCTCTTGGGTAATCACTTGCTTCATCCTACTCATTTTGTTTGAACAGTTTGGCAGAAGCTCTATCAGGTCTAAGGAAGCAACTCCCAGTCATCTTTGGGGTGTTGACAAGTGCATTCCAATTTTTTCAAAATTTTGTTCAGTAATAGTTACATATACACATCATTTTACACTCCTAAGACAATTTCTATAGATTATTCATTAGTCAACAAACAAGGGAAACACATAAACGAGGAGTTGCAGAATAATTAAGGCTAGAAATCAATATGGGAACAAAAACTGACCATGTAACTTAACCAACATTATTAGTAGTACAACAAAATACCTTAAACCGGTCAACTGTTCTGCTTCAAATTGATTAGGGGTTAACATTGAAGCCACTGGAACAACCTAATTATAAAAGTGAGATCAAAATGTGTCATCATGATAAGGGTTTTAAAACAATATATGTAATCATTGTGGAAAGTAATAATTACAAATTCAGAAACTATTAAGAACAAATGCACCAATGCTTGGTCACTGCAGCTGTTCAATCTAATGGATCTAACACACATATTGAATTCGCATGTCTAAGTATTGGATTAAACTTATGCATTAGAGAGAGTCAAACAACTATTTACTATATTTCAAAAGGAATAGCCCCATTAGTTAGGCCTCTTTCAGTGAATGCAAGAGGTGCAAGGATTGAATCCTCCTCACACCAACCATGGAGGGGGGTTAATTTAACTTATCTTTGTACTTCAGTTGGGCAGCACCCTACAGTGTGCAGTAAGGAAAACACTATTTGCTCATCCCAGCTGTTTTATCCAAAGGATCTATCGCACGCATCAAATTCACAGTTTTAGGTGTTAAATTATCATAAGTCATAGCATTTATGAGAGTTAAACAACTATTTGTTCAACACAGCCATTCAATTTAAATGATCTAACACATAAAACTTATGCATTAGAGAGAGTTCTAGGCGCTGATGTGTTATAAACTTGAGTATTCGTAAGACTTAAACATCTACAGCATACAAGTACTTTGTAAAATATATGCTTACATGTGCACAATGCAAATAAAAATTGTATTGCTCACCTTCTCACGGTATACCGATACCAGCTCAGGAGGGACATAGAGCTTTCCTTCATCGCCCATTACTGGGTCACAAACTAGACAAGACAAGCAAGATTTTAGCTTAATTTATTAATTTTTTTCATTTCTTTCCTCTTAGGTTATACAAGGTAAATAGGCATGTTTTTACCTTGAATATGAAGTCATAATGCCTGTGTTTCCACTTTACAGCACGACTAAAAACTAAAACGAGATTCCTGCCTCAAATTAATGTGCAGTTGAGGACACAGCTGCAAGCCATGAGATTATCATTCATGCCTCTTCACATGCTGAGATTTTTTTTTTTTTAATTTTTTGGGGAAGCGGAGTTGGTTTAAGTTCATGAACCTAGTATTATTCAAAAGACAGGGATAATGCTCAAGAAGACAAAGGTTCCACCCTGATGCACTATAATGCTTGAATCACTACTAATGACAGATTGACATTGAGACCACATTCCAGCTATTTCCTGGAAAAAAAAAATGAAAAAAGGAGGGGGAGTTGGGTAGGGTAGTGAAATCTACTGTGTCATCATCCTTCAAATACTTACAAGAACCTCATTTCAGTCACACACAATTTAGATAACCATGCGCAATACACATATGTCCATTTAGAGTTATATATTTTACACTGTACAAAGATAAAAGTTATTTTTTGCTGTCATAAGTATATCTAGATGAATGAAAATTCAAACAGGTATAAAATTGTAAACCATGTTTGAAAGAGCAGCGCCCAATCAGCTCAGGAATATTCAAAACCTACCATATGTAAGTTTAGGATTTATATAGCGAAGCTTGTCGACAACTTCCAATATGGTGTTTAAAAAAGAAACCGAACCAATATATCCTACAATAAAACAGAAAACAAAAGTTTCAAATACACCAGTTAAAACAGAAAACAAAAGTTTCAAATAGACTAGAAATGGCAAAGACTAAAGTAGAAGATGACAGATTGTGAGAAAGAGAAACACTAAAACAACATTTCACGGATAGGCTACAGTAACTCAATATAGGATGGAATCAGGGGTGGTAATTCGTGTTATCTTGCTGTTTCAAAATAGGATATAACAAAATATTAAGTTAACAAATTTTTGATCCATTTAATCCTCGTGTGAGAATATAAAAAGTAATACATTAAATGAGTTATATGACCCAATACAATATGACATGTTTAATAAGCAAGCATTTGTGTTGTGAAACATAAAGATACAACTTGGCCTGTTTGACACGGTTCGACATGATTAACACAATTAGACACGAATTTGATTCTTAAATCTTCAACTTAAACTTAACTTAATATCAAAAGAAACTATAATAGTACCTAAAACAGTAAAAAAAATAATCAAAACACATGAACATACAAAATAAACAAGAAATAAACTTTAAATTTATTTTAACTTAAATGTAGAATATAAAAATTAAGTAAACTTAATTGTTTCTTAAATGGATTCATATAATAAACGAATTGACACAGTTATTTCTAATGCTTAATCATGTCTTAAACAAATTGGCATAATCATAGAGTTTAAACATAAATACAACATGATTATTAAATGAGTAATACGAATATGACACAATTATATTAATTGTGTCATTTTTTCTTAATTTGAACCTGCTAATTTGTGTGGAATTAGTGTCATGTAATGATGTTGTGACCTAAATTGACACTCCTAGATGGAATACGAGATATAGAAATGATAAATATTAGCATGAGTACATTGTTATCTACTTCAATTAAGAAAACAGCAAGCACCATAATCAAGTTAGTGGAAATGAAATGAAATTTGCTATCAACAATTGTGTGAAACAAATACATAGAACTAATATTCTTAAATGATTTTAGCCATAATTTTCTTTTTCATTTTCTTGTTTTTGAACTGTCAAAAGATTAGAAGCATACAGCTACAAAAATTACATGATATTTCTTGCTTGTTAGGGCCTCTTTCTTCAACTTTACCTTTCATTCTTTACTTCCGAAATTTGAAAATTAAGAAGCTTAATCGCAATTTCTAAATGGCACTTTACTACTATAGCATCTTTCTTGATCTGATAACTAGCAAAAAGCAAAACCTCCAAACTTCCAATTCTCTAAACCAATTTGGACCTTAACCCGATCATCTTAACTATGTGATTAGCTATATTAATTTAATAATAGATGCTTCATTAAGAAAATCATATATTTATACAGTCCCATCAATTTCTATAATAAACTACAAGGAGCCAAGATGTGTCCTTCTAGGGGAGAAAATAATGGTATAGTTAAGAGGAGTCCCACCATTTTTTATAATAAACTACAAGGAGCCAAGACGTCCCCTTCTTGGTGAGAAAAAAGTACCATAGTTAAGAATATCTATTTAAGAACAAACCAACTCTTCTAATTGCCTTGTTTGCTATCAGAGAGAGACGTTGCAAAATATAGACAATTACACTTTACATAATTGGTACCAAATATTGGATACTCTAATACATGAGACAAACAAGAAAAAACTGCAAAAAGAGCAAACTTCCTCTGATGGATGTTCTTCTCTATCCTAACCTACTAAATGACATTATTGTTTCCTTGATGGCTTCAGGGGAAAATTTTATGCAGTTTCTGACAGACTACTCTGAAACACAACAGTGGAATCCCTTTCTTTTCAAAAATTTCACACATTTCTTTTCTTTCCAACAGCAAACAATCCATCCAGAGGGCATGTTGCCAACATAATATAATAATAATTTCCAGGAGATCAAATAAGTAAAGTAGATAGATACATTTGCCACACCTGTTAGTAAATGGGTGTAGTACAATATGTTATTTGCTTCTAGTCCTTCTATTAATTCCCATAGTTGTTGTCCATTCAAAACTTGGCCCTTGAAAGTTGGGTATCCTGCACAGTTTCAGATTGATTAAACCATAAGCTCAACAAGATTGAGCCTGGATTTTGTGCCTGAGCTTATACAGATTGACGGATGACATCGCACCATATGTCAGGCCTCAGTTCTTGAGTAGTAATGTAAGCAGCTTGCCTGTGTGGTTTGAGAACTGAACTGAATTGATTGGATCAACATCATAGCCCAGTAGTTGGAGAGGAAAGACAGCTGATTTATTTCCAACATATCCCTAGGAAGAAAATAAACAATAGTATTGACTTTAAGATAGAAATAGAAGCACAGCCCAAATAAAGAACATTGCAGCCAACATACAATATTCAAGACACAATACTTCCAAATAAATAAATTAAAAAAAAAAAAAACCTATCCTTCATATTAAAAATAAATAAATAAAAATAAAAAATTCACAGTACAATAACTCCTAAAAAGAAAAATTAACATTAAAAATAACATTGTTTATAATCTGTAACAAAGTGCTTACAGAATATATAATGATAGATAATTAAAATGCCTCAGTTCTGTGCTTGCTAGGATCTAGATTCCATACAAAGCTTTAGAGGAGGAAAATTAGAAACTTGACACAAATCCTTTCTATTTCCTAATAAGCACAAACACCCCAATAAAATATTATTTGCTAACTCTTTACCAATTGATGAGCCACAAAAGTCACTCTGCAGTTATTAAAATAATTAAACAGCCTAATAATCAGAAGCAGCTGATATATGCATTATGAGCATTTTCATATTTTGCATTATAAGGGAAATAAGAGAGTGCCATATTTAGAGACTGAATAACATCATATGTTCCAACAGAAGTAAGTACTGTTTGGCACTGCTTAGTTCTAAATTAAAAATATAAGTATTATTAACTCTATTCAAATACTTATCCATGTAATTTCTAAATTAGTATACAATTACATACTAATTAAAATAGGATGTAAAGTCCTTTACTGGTAACATTAAGCATTTTAATTAAAAAAGAAAAGAAAAAATAGAAAGTGCTAAAGAAAAAGTGCTGAAATGCATTTGTTTAGCACTCCCAAACGGACCCTAAGTCATTCCATAAAATATAATAACAACGATAATATCCAATCAAAATCCATTCTGCATTAAATTGCAATTACATTACAGATTACAAGGAATAAACAAAATTACCAAATTCAACGGCACAGCTACTTGCAATGTTACTAATTATGCACATGGACACGGATAAAATCACATACCAACAAGAGAAAAGGTGCAAGAACAAGCAAATGGCAGAACAAAGATCAATACATGGTGATATTAACATCAACAGATTCTCCTAGACACTAACCTCATCAAAATCCTTTGACATGAGAAAAGATTGACGCTTATCATTACAAAGTTAACAGTTACGGGTATGCTTAAATATTAAACAACACGTAATTCCGGTAAAGCACCTCCCCCCTCCCTCTCTGAATTAATGAAACCACATTTCAGATTAATTTCCAATGTTCCGCTTCCACATAATTACTCAAATGAACGAACCGTTCATCATTCACTTTTCTCCATGGACTCCACATTTAACACAATCAAATGACAGTCATTTTCACACAACAACCAATCAATTCTAGTCCAATTATTAATCAAGTAAAAAGAATTCACTTCCGTAAAAATAAATAAATAAATTTGCTATGCTTCAATTTTCGAGGCAATCAAACAGAAGAAAGCAAAAAGAAAATGACTACCTGAACAGTGTGCGATTGAATGCTTAAAACTCGACCAGTCTCCGAAGGTAAAGCCAGAGAGAGAATCGGAGGCGCCATTCCTGATTTTCTCGAGCTCCTCCCCCTCCAAAACCAATCAAACTCATGTAAAAAAAAATAAAATCGAAAATTAAAAGAAGATTCTTGAAGGAAAAAAAACCAATTCACCGGAAAACGTGGGTTTGCTGAGAAATGCACAAACAAGGACGGCGGCTATGCAGAAACTGCTGCGTATACAGCATTTCGCAGTCAACGTTTGTTAGCGCCAATTATAGTAAGACAAAGGAGTTACGCTACTTACGAGGAGTGTTTAGTCAAATGACTGAAATACCAAAACTGAGTCTTGAGAATCAACGGTTGTATTTTGCGGAGGGACTGAGGGCAATATGGGAGTTTCATTGAAGATTGGGTAAGTCTTAGTTGGACCATTGACCATGAAGGATTAGTAGTTGCAAAATGTCGCGTTGAAAATTCAACTTTGAGCCACACGTTAAGCAGGCATGACATAAACGAATACTGTAATTGAAAGATGACTACGTCACGCTACTTATAAACTAGTTTTAACTAAAAAGAAATATTAATATAAGGATTAAAATTGAAATTAAATATAAAAATAATTTAAGTATTTTCCCAAACGACATCGTATTGTTTGATATGTGATTATAATTCAACTTAAATTAAGTTTAATTTTTTTTTCAATAATTATTTTATAAATTTTACTCGTTAAATTAATTTAGTAGTATAAATACTCAGGTTCTATAAAATTAATTTGGATACAATGTGTTTCCAAAGCTTAATAATTGAATTTTTCATATTTAAAAAATTTTAAAAATTAAAAATAAACACGTTGCTTAAAGTTTTATACATCTTTTGCTGCAAATTTGTGTTTCTAAATAAAAAAATTCTCATTAAAATATTCAAACTGAGCCCGGGTCGGTAAGCCTGGGCCTAAGGCCTACACTGATATGCTTATGCGAATTGTTAACACGCTGAAGATCACACTTTGTCAAGTAGAATGCGGCCCAAGAGGAGCCGATACAAGGTGCTTTTGACTCGGTTAGCGAGCACGTGACTCGGCTTTTATCCATCCAGAAAACTTTTTGGTTAATATCCCAACTGCAACATTTTGCTACCAAAAATATATTTAATTTTTTTAAGTTTTAGATTAATTATTATAAATTTTATATTTATACTTTAATTTTTTTATGTTATATTTAGTTTTTACGTTTTATATTTAAATTTTTATGTAATTTATTTCAAATATTATATTAATTATTTTAAATATTTTATTTTATATTTTAAATTTTGTTTATTGTTATTATTATTAATTTTACATTTCTACTTTAAATTTATTTATAGTTGGCTTCCGACCATAACAATTAGATTTGATTTTCATTTATGGGGTAGGATCAATAAACCTTTTAAATTACTTAAGTTTTACATTAATTCTCACAGCTTAAATTTATCATTTATTAAGTGTCGAATTGAATAAAATAACTATTTAACATATATTAATTAGAGTCATCAAATAAAAAGAGGAGATAAAAAATTTAAAAATAGAATATATTAATTCTAATTAATCTGTCATTTATTTCGTTTAATCTTCATTCTTAATATATTATTAATTTAAGAGTTAAAAATTAATGTAAAAAATAGATTAATATAAAAATTTTTGTAACGTTAAAATTATGAAATCTCGTATTATTTAAAAATAAGACTAAATTGTACTTTATAAATGATCTACCTTCTTAATTAGTATGAAACTTTTTATATACCAAAAATAAAATTACAAAATATTAAGATTGTTCCAGTTGTAATATCTTGAACTATCAATGTAAATAATATCATGTTAAATCAATTAGGTTATCACAAATGGTATTCGAAACAAATTTGCTCAACTAAAATCATGTCAATGAGAATGTTAGACTTTAAAAAAGTGGATTATGAAATCTCATATCGTTTTAAAAGTAAATATGATTTATAATTTATAATTATTTTATTCTTTTGAGTTTTTTGTTTAAAATTTTAAATATCAAAAATAAAATCATGGACAATCAGAGATAAATTATTTGTATCACATTCAATCATCAAAATAAATAATAGGTGCTAGTTAAATTGGATAATTATAAGATATATTTAATTTTGTCTATTCAATTATTTATTAAAATTTTTAAAAAAATAAAAAGTTTTTAAATTAAAGAATCATTGTGTTTTTTAAACAGTAAAAATAAAATAATTCATATTTCGTATAAATACATTTCAAAAATATTATTGCTGAAGTAATAAAAGTTATTTTTGAGCCTGATTTCCTCCCCAATAAAATTGCCTCTGATGTTAGAATTTAAAAATGAATGAATAAATAAATAATATGTCTTCGCTCCTCAGTAATTGAAAAAGCTAATAATAATAACTGGAAAAAGTGAAATCTCCTTTTCAAGTCTGTCAATTCTATAGCACGTGTCTTCCCTGGACAGACAACCCATCTTCTTCAAAATCTCTTCCTTGCTCAGCCTCTCCTCAACTCCGGCACGCTATCCAAGCTCAAGACCCGAGAAAAGAAGTTTGGTCCCATGGCCGACCATATTTATTTCATGCCCAATCGCCAACACTGTTAGCTTCCCCTTGAAGTGGTCCTGGCGTGATGTGTCAATCAAAGTCCAAAACACGAGGCACCAGTATCAGGGTGTGAAGCAGAAGATCAAAATTTCCGATAATGAGAACTACTGGGAGGATTGGTGAGAATCACCGGGAGAATTTTGATAAGTTTGAGAAGCAGAATATGATTGAGACAGATGAAAATGACAATTTTAAAACAAAAGAAATAAGTAGAATGGTCGACAGGCAACCGCTGGTCACACCAAATTCAGTTAACAAACAGAATCACCATCTTATCAAACGTAATTATGCTTTATGATATCTTCCTAAACAAAACATTGTTATTAAAACACAAGTGGTGGAGAATGATAGAATAGTCTTTTTGAAATGAAATAGGACCATTGGCTGTGTAACCACCCATTATTGAATATTGACGTGCAACACTTGGTGGCAATTTTGTTTTCACCTAAAAGCACTTTAGAAAAGCATGCAAGTGGATATCTCTTGCATACAAAAGTACTTTGGAAAATCGTTTTTGAGGTGGTAATTAAATGATGAACCATTGAGTGAATCGTAATTTGCCCCAAATTTAGCTCCCATAACCGAGTTGAGTTATTCTATAATTAACAATAATTTTGATG
Source organism: Khaya senegalensis (assembly GCA_032402905.1). Lineage (NCBI taxonomy): Eukaryota > Viridiplantae > Streptophyta > Magnoliopsida > Sapindales > Meliaceae > Khaya > Khaya senegalensis. Next base: position 3,771,844 of record CP135558.1, on the reverse strand, counting down.
CAAATTGTTTGCATATTACAGTTTCAATCATCACCAAGGACATGTTCAGCTTCGTCTTACAACTGAAGATGCTGTATACGGTGGTCATATAACTGAAAGTTGAAAGCAAATTAAAGCTGAACAAAAGCAAGAATCAAAGAAATAAGCTCTTCCATTCCATGGGTTGATAACGTTTTTGCAGTTCTCGCTTGGAAGATAGATATCGTCGTAGTCAGAGTCACATGCATTCTACCCTACCATACTATACTTCCCATATGAGCTTAGCATAACCTCCTTCTTCTTCTTCTTTTTCTAATAATCTCTCGGCAGTTTTGTTGAATTCTTTGCGCCGGGTCCTAGGGCAGCTCAAACAGGGTCTCAGGTTAGGTCCCAAAATTTAATTTAAAATTATAATTTTTAATTTTAATATTAATAGTATATTATTTTTTATTTAATATTAAATTTTAAATGTATTTTAACTATAATATTTAATTAAAAAATTTTATTAAATATTTTTTAATTTTAAATCGAACAAACTCATTTTATAACATAAATAATTTTATTTTATTTTTAATTATTATTTTATTTATTATTTTTAAAACTTTAAATTAATTTTTTATAATACAAATTTTATATTTTTTTTATCCTTTATCAATAGATTTCATACTCTAGGAACTTCTTCAAGGCTCGTGATTCTTTGGTCATAAGAAAAAAAATACAAATATTATTATGATGAAATATTACTATTAAATTTCGTTTTTCTAATTATATAATGTCACCTTTTGGAACCACATGGTGCACAGGCTTTTGACTAATTAACATTTAACACGAGAAAAAGAAAATAAAAATTAAAATGGTGGGCTTTGTGTAAACTTGGTCTATACAAACAAACCGGCCAACCAACATGGAAAAGTGTGAATTACAAACCAAATATCACGAAATTGCTTGCGTAGGTGTGGAAAGAGACATCTACTTAACGGTAAACAAACTGAGAATCAAAACCAAAGACCAAACAATATACACATGATATCCCCTCTTCTCAGTTCAACATGTTCTTCCATACAGTAATCGCGACTGTTCAAAAATTACCCCCCAAAATAGTAATGGAGTATTTCTACAAGTATAAAATGACCCACCTAATCCAACTCACCAAAAACCACCAGTCCAAGTCAACTCTGAATCTTTACTCACCTCACCCTCTTCTCTCTTTTCATCAGCTACTATATATCCATGGCCATCTCCTGCTTCTTCGTGGGATTGTTTTGTTTTACTGAACAATTCATAGGTTTTCTTTCTTTATCTTCTTCATTTTAATTCTGCAACTCTAATAGCAAGATATACAACACTCTGACATACGATAATTATTGAACAATGAGGAAACCTTGCTGTGATAAACAAGGAACCAACAGGGGAGCCTGGTCCCTGCAAGAAGACCAGAAGCTTATTGATTATATACGAATTCATGGCGAAGGCTGTTGGCATTCCATCCCCAAAGCTACAGGTACAATAACACATGACAAACTTTTCATTTTTTATGCATGCATATTGTACTTTGATTTCGATGAGTATTATGTACATGTATCAGGTTTGCATCGTTGTGGTAAAAGCTGTAGACTAAGATGGATAAACTATCTGAGGCCTGATATCAAACGTGGTAACTTTGCTCAAGATGAAGATGAACTAATCATCAAACTTCACGCCCTCCTTGGCAACAGGTATTGCTTCTGTCTCTCTACATATATCTGCTTCTGCTGCTTTATTTTTAATGATAATTGCTAATATTGCTTGTGATTTATGGGGTCTTAGGTGGGCACTGATAGCCGGAAGGTTGCCGGGAAGGACAGACAATGAAGTGAAGAACTATTGGAATTCCCACCTAAGGAAGAAGCTGTTAAATATGGGTATTGATCCTAAAAATCATAAAGTCAATCAAGTTCCTAGCGCTCAACGGCCACAAAATGTTGCTACTGTTGTCGTTTCACTGAATAACGACGACGACACATGCAAACCCAAGGCTCCCAATTCTGGGGAAAATAACGATAGAGAGTACTCTGATGCTGGAAGTTGTCTTGATGATGAAACTTCAGCTGGTTCCTATAACTTGAATCTTGATCTCACCATTGCAATTCCCTCGCCTCCTGTCACACTCATTGTTGAAGATCAGAAGCCTCAAAATACAGTGTCAGATATGACAAGTGAATATAAAAGTGGTGAATTAACTACACTTCCTCTTTTTAGATGAGAAGGGACTGCACACTGTGTTTTTGTGGGAATTCGCCAAAAAAGGTTTGACATTTGCACATTCAGATCAAATCTTCATGCATGTTACTTGCAAAGAAATTAAAGACGTCCTAATTGGTTCTTGATCATGAGATAAAGCGTTTGGATCCTCTCCATCCATGTGATATTCCATCTGCTTGTACAATAGTCTAGAATTATCTTTTTCCTGGAATTCAGATTAATATAGAAGGATAACATAACAGAGGAATAGGGTGTAATCTCATACGGTGTGTGGTGGAGGTGCCTTGTTTTCTGTTCCGCAGGCAAAACTAATATAGGATGATGACAAGATTATGTAATAATTAACGATGACATGATTATATGTCTGATGCAGGTGATCTGGGTTGTGTTCATTGCTAAGTTTGGCTTTCCTTTATATCTTATGCATATATGAAAAAAAATATATTATTCAATTTATGATTAACAAAATAATCACATGATATCATGTACCATAATTAACATTTGTTCATACAGTTATATTACGTGAAGAACATTACTACACTTCTCAATCAGTTTGTCATATATTTAAAAAGGGTATATATTTTTTGGTGGCGAAGGTATGGAAATGATTGAAATTAAGAATGCATCTTATTATTGTGTCCACAATTCAGAATTAATTGTTGCAACTCAGCTCAGCTGATCAAAATCATTTTCAGAAGTGTGGTTTCGAGCGAGAAAATTATTATTGCCCTGAGCAAAAATCATTTAAGCCGAGTCCTGCATTTTTCTGCTAGGCCACTACGTTTGGGCACCCACCTTTGGGCGGTTACATTGATTGTTGGCAGTGTTGAACATCATTATTTGGTCTCTTCATCGGAATTCAAGGCAAGAATAAGTGCTTTCCACATGTCAATCAGAGCTACAAGGACTCTAGAAATATGTTAGGTTGGGTTGGCAACAGTCAAAAAGTATTCAATTAGAAGCTTGAATTCAAAGAACAATTACAACCACTAAAAGCTAGAGAACCTTTTTCTTCGATTGAATGGTTCAGCTTTTGCATGAAGTAGTATTTATTCGAAATCACTTCCTATACACACAAGCACTTCGGGTTAAGCCCATTTCATTTGAATCTTAAACTGGCTAAAAAATTTCCCACAAAATCTTATGGCCGAACTACGTTGCTAATGCATACATGTACAATACGAATCACAACGTTCTCTGATTGATCATACGTATATATATTTTCTCTTCACCCATCGCCGACATGCTTCGTAAATAACCCTTTTTTTTCCTTCGTATAGGAGCAATTAAGATATTGAAATGTGTGCCTCTAAATTAAATATATAAAAAAAAAAGAAATCTCTCAACTATAACAATAATTTATTAACAACCATTATTTATTGTTCACAAACCAGAAATTAATTTCTTCTTCATTTGGGGAAAATTATGGTCCAGACACAGGTGATATTAAGTAGTTTCTGATCCAACAAGCAGTCAAACAAAGAAAATTCTGAAGTGATTTAGGTTAGCCGAGTGTTGAATGGAGAACATGGGTAGATGCTCATGCAAGTCACATGCGATGATAACTACAAAATTTGAAAAAGAGTTGGTTTATATGCCTATAACTAGCTTTAAATGTAGGATGCATTAAGAGCTTCGTCTTTAACAATTTGGAAGTTTTTTGGAGATCGCAAACTTTTCTTTACTGGCAGATTTCACAAATTAACATGACAATGATTTATCGTCTAATCCTTCATATTCTCGGTATCTTCCATTCATTTATTTCCACTTTTGATTTCTTTTCAAAGTTGAGGCTTGATTTGATTCCATATATGTAGGCCTTGCACGTTAATGAAAAGCCTCTCCCTCTAGGCTTCTTTTGCTATGTGAGAATGTTTAATTATCATAATAATTGCATTAATTGTCTAAAAATTACTTCTGACCAATTAGACACCCTACTTGTCCGGTTAATATACAATGTATATTATGCAATGCTAGCTGCTAGCTAACAAAACTTTTAATAGTTAATATTATACTTGTGAATTGAGCGGTGGACCCTCTATTTTTTTAACAAAATATCCACATAATTTTATAAAAAAAAAATTATATATTTTTTTAGTTTGTGCATTAAAAATCTCTTTTAATGTTATTTAATGTTAAATAATATCAAATAAATGTGCCTTGCAAAGATAATTAAAATTAATTTCTTTTAATTAGTTCTTAAATTGAAAAAATAATCAAAATATATTAAATATTAAAGCATAATGGATGTTATCGAATTAACTAATCAAAATAAAATAAGATAGTAATCAATTTCTTGTGTAATGGATTAACAAGTATGAAATAGAACGTTGTCCATCCTAGTTAGGGACGGGTATATCCAAGCAAAATTGATTTAAAAATTTATTAAATCTATTTTAATTTAAAAAAAAAACTAAACTAATATTTTGATCGATTTTTGGATTGGACTAGGTCCAATCCGAATTAATCTAATAAATGCGAAAGAATTTAAAATTTTTTATTTAATAACTTTTTATTTATTATTTTATAATAGTATAATAGATTATACCATATTATAACAAAACTTATGAGTATAAAAGCAAACTTATTATTTGAAAGTTTTTATTTTTAACTTTTAGAAGTAAATTTATTTACCGTTTATGATATTATTGAATTTGTTTATTGTGGTTAATGTAATTTAATATATTAATTAAATTTTTTAATTAGATTATTTTTGGATCTAATTAAATATAATTTAATGTAGATATTACAATTTGACTCACTTTTAAAGTTTAAAAATAAATATAACTTAATAAAATAATTGATCCTTATAATTATGATAGTATTTTAGACTTAAACTCAAATGGACAATTCAAATCAATCCGCACTAACAATTATGAGTTTGAATCAATTTGATTTGGACTATATTATTGAATTATATTGGTTTAACTCAAATTTAAATTGACAATTTTAAATTTAGATTTAAATAGATTCAAAATCAAATTTGTCCATCCCTAATTCTATATTTGCTTTAAAAATTAATTAATTATAAAATTCAGAGAGAATATATCAATTGACTATCTCATGCATATCGTAGCCAATCATTTTAATGAAACCTAATTAGTTACATAATTCAAGTATTGAGCTTAATTACAATATCATAATCAACAATATATTTTGGTGATTTTATTTGTATATATGGTTTTGAAATTAATGTCAAACAGTCTTGGCATACCTTCTAGTACATTAGACCATGTCATATGCATGGTGGTTTTGGATTATAAAATTCATTCCATTTCATTCATAACAATGACAGAATTTAATGCTGTCAATTTAACTACAAGAAATTGTTGTGGGTGTTAATTTGTTAATTGATAGAATTATTTAAGGTGATATAAAAATTTAGATGCATCATAATTAAGAAGGAATTTTATTTATATTAATATAATATTTTAAATAAAATTAAAAAAATTATGATAAAATGTATTAAAAATTAATTGTTTATTTAAAAAAGTTGGTATAATTCTCTTTTAATGTATACGCTTTGTTATTTAATAGCTTGAGGTTTTGTCATTTGTTTAAACAAAAGAAAAGAGGTAATTAATAACACAATTCTCCCATAATTAATAAATGAAATAAGAATTTTCTTTTCCTCCCATTTATTCTCTTCAATTATTTAACTTTTTATACTATAAAATATTTAATATATAAATAAATTAATTATAGGATATCAATTCAATTAATTATATAGCTTACAGAAAATAAAGCTTATAGGATTGATTTCTTTTTGTCATTTTCGTTTGTATTCTCTCTCTCTCTTTTTTTTTTTTTTTCCCTTTTCCCGGAAAAGTAAGTTGAAGATTGTGTAATGCTTTCTACCAGACAATGTTTATTTGATTTTTTCTCTTCCATCCACTTCTCTTAAAATACTTTCACTGCTAATACGTATTTCAATGACAGTAAAATAGAGAAAAAAAAAAAATTAATTAAACAAGGACTCTTCCCTGAAGAACAGAAGAGATATACGAGTAATAAAAACGAAAACCGCAACATAAATCAATCCTATTTATTTAAAGAATTCAAATCATATTTTTGAAACAACTCGAAACATTCATTCTTCTCCTATTTATGGCTCAAAATTTCTTGATTTAAGCAGAATATTTTTGAATTATTATTATTATAAGTAAAAAGACTTTAAAAGAGAAGAGAATAATGTTGATTCAAGAGAGATAAAAAAAAAATAAAAGAACAGAGAAAAAGTAAGAGAGAATTAAATTTTGTAATAATAATTTGTAGGGCCACACTTATTATTCACCTTTATTTAGAAGACATTTCAATGTAAGTATTATTCTTTGGCCACTAAAAATGTGAAGAATATTTTGGAAAATTTTAGAGATTAGGATGCTTATACAACAATTCACAAATGTAAGGTTGAATCTATAAATCAAAGTATGCTAAAAATATTATTCTTAAAGAAATATTTTATCATTTTAAGATAATATCTTAGTGTAAATCAAATTTAATGGTGGTTTAATTTTCAGGATTTGATATCCTTAGTTCTATAAAGGTATACTCTTAAATATAGAATCTTAAAATTATATAATTTTTTTTTTTGTCAAAATAAAGATAACAATAAGGAAATTGTTTTTCTTGTCTTAAACTATTGATGATCTTATTTTATAGTACAAGGTTTTATGTCACTATTAAACATAAATTAATATCATCATAATATTAATTATTAGTAAAAAATTTATAACTAACAAACAAATAATGACACAGGTTATAATATATGATGATAAATTAAATTATATTTTATAACTAATAAATAAATAGTATATTAATTATATTTTTAATATATATAATGATTAATTAATTAAAATACAGTATATTTAAAAATTAATAAAATATCTAACAGAATAAAATTTTGATTTTTTATGTAAGTGGGTTTAAGTAATTACTTTTCGTTCTCTTTTAAGGCTAAATGGTGCTACTGCCATCCAATCAAAGAGATTAATTTTTTTTATGTTCACCGAAATATTACTGGAAAGCTAACTTATTATTTCTGTAAACCAAGTGTGTAAAGGTTTTTTTTTTTTTTTTTTTTCAAACATTAGAGATATTTCCGAAAATTTTTCTCATTTATGAGCTACCACCCTATTGACATAAGAAGGTCCAAAATTTAATATTGATATTAACAAGTACTGATACCAACCAATAGGGCTTAAATCAAAGGGTTTTATGATAGTATTAAACATTGAAGAGATCAAAGCAAAACAAGGTATAGGACCAAACCATATTCAATTTCTTCCACTCATATTAATTCCACTTTGATTTCTTTCCAATGCTGAGGCTTGATATGATTCTAGGCCTTGCACCTTTACGAAAAGCCTCTTCCTCTAGGCTTGTTTTGTGATGTGAGAATGTTTAATTATCATAATAATTGCATTAATTGTCTAATATTACTTCTGACCAATTAGACACCCTACCTGTCCGGTTACTATACATGTATATTAAGCAATGCTGAGGCTAGGCTAGCTAGCTAGCTAACAAACCCTTAATCAAGCACATCCCCAATTAGCCAAATTTAGATTAATTCCCTTTAGAAAATCTGATCTAATAAGACTATTATATAGCTTCATCTTCAGTGGGTGTAAATTAATAATACTCTTCAATGAAAGAGTAATTTCATTGTATAAGCCAATGAATTGTCTCATTTGACCCACCGTAATCATTGCCTAGATTTATTGATTATCCGATAAATAAGGTCCAAAATACGTGTGTACAACAAGAAAGTAATTTTTTAAATCACGTTGAATTTCAATTTTCAAAGCTACATGTGTAGCTGTAAAGAACAGAATAAGGGGGTTGTTTATCTATAAATGTTGTCCAAATCAGAAGCAGATTAACCCATTTTCAACGTATAATAATCTAATGATCTTAGGACTTGTTCTATGGCCACATGGCATCTGTAAATGAAACATAAAAATCATATTACAGTGCAAGTTCTCTTGAATTACGTTATGTTTATTAATATAAGTGTCTTTTAAACTAAGTTCTTCAACTTTGTAATCCAAAATCACCATGCATATGACATGGTCAAATGTACTAGAAACTATACCAAGATTGACATTAACTTCGACCATATATACAAATAAAATCACCGAATATTGTTGATTATGATAATTAAACTCATTAATTGAATTATATAACATAGATTTCATTAAAATGATTGGCCACCATATCCGTGAGATTTTGATTGATATCTTCTTGTTGAATTTTGTAGTTAGTATCATGCAATTGTTGGGAATTCCTCTGATTAATTAATTTTCAAAGCTAGTTGCCAGCAATATTAGGACGGACAACATTCTATTTAAGACTTGTTAATCCACGCGATGCATTACACGAGAAAATTTATTATTGATTTTATTATATTTTGTTGTGTTAATTGATGATGGGTAAAATTGGTAACATCCATTATGCTTTAACCAACTGATATATTTTGATAATTTTTCCTTTTAAAAACTAAGTAAATGAAAAATTAGTTTTAATTATCTTTGCAAGATAAGTTGACTTGATATTATTTTATATTAAATAACATTAAAAGAGAATTATAATATCATAAATTTAAAAAATAAATAAAATAATATTTATGTAAGATATATCTCTTAATGTAAAATAAAATTTAAAATAATTAATATAAAAATTAAAAAAATTAAATATATTTTATATTTAATATATTGTTGTAAAATTTTATTTTTTAAATTTTAAGAAAGTATATGATATATTTTAATATTATCTAAAATAATTTACAAATAAATCAGAGTTTAAAAGAAAATATTGAATTATCCCTTCTATTGAATAAAATGTGTTATCAATTAATATTGAATACAATTTGCATTTGAACAAATATGAAAACAAAAAAAATGATTCCATATAGATTTGTGACAGTCCATAATACATAGTCATTTTTAATACAACTTTTAATTATCAAAGGTAGCAAAAACTTTTAATATATATTCAATACATTTTTTTAATCCAAAACTTAAAATTTATAATAGATAATTTAAAATAATTAACATAAAATTTGAATAATAAATAAAAAATTAAATACAAATATTGATATAATTAACGTAAATTTTAAAATATATAAATAAAAAATTTAAAATTATTATTATGAAAGTTGAAAAATTGGGATAGAAAGCATATGAAATGTACTGTATACGATCTTCAAAGGTAACACAAATTACTATTATTATAAATTATGCTGGCGGTGGGAGCCGAAACACTTTAACTTTCTTTTGTTCTAATCCATTCAAAAAGTTGTCGAAGTAAAGCCCAGCAAGTCTTGTCAATTCACATTATAAAAATGTGAAAGGGATATTCAGAATTAGATATGGAAGCCCTTTCCCAATGGGAATCTTCAAAGGGGATAAGAACATTTCCTTTTGCATTCATTACCCCAATTATTTATTTCCACTCCCAACCAAAATCAAACATTTAATTCTCCTATTAGAACTCAATTAATACATAATCATCCATCCCTTTATCTACAGGAATCTAATTGAATTTCCACGGATTCACACCTCACCAAACATTTACTGTTACCACACATGCAGCAGTAATCTATATATTTATATAAATTCCATGCCTTAACACGAATCTGTAAAACATCATCTTCGATAGAGCAATTAGTTCAGATATGGGAAACAGTATTGGAGGAAGGAAGAAAGCAAAAGTTATGAAGATTGATGGAGAAACGATGAAGTTGAAGACTCCAATTCAAGCTTCTGACGTTGTTAAAGATTATCCAGGTTATGTGTTATTAGATTCAGAATCCGTTAAGCATTCTGGCATTAGGGCTAAGCCATTAGAGCCTCAGCAGCAGCTTAAGCCCAGGAAAATTTATTTCTTGGTGGAGTTGCCGAAGTTTCCCGAGGAAAAGTTAACGAGAAGGGCACGATCTGGTATTCATATGACCGCAAAGGATCGGCTTGAGTGCTTGATGCTTTCGAGGAGGACAGTTTCTGATCTTTCAGCCGTTGTCACAACCGCGAGTCATGGCGCGGATGAAGCTCCTGCGGAAACGGGGACCGGGCGGATGAGGGTGAAACTGAGGGTGCCGAGGTCTCAAGTTGCGAAGTTGGTGGATGAGAGCAGAGACGGTGGAGAGGTGGCTGAGAAGATTATTGGTCTTTACATGGAAAAAACCGGCTGCGTCGACGGCGGTAGAGAGCTGCCAGAAGAAGAATGGAAGGCGGATCACCGTGGTGTAAGAAAACCACGGGAGGTAAGTACATTTACTATTGAAATTGTTGTTTTATTTTCGTGTGTGTACATGTTCATGTTTTCAGCACGACCCCATTTACAGGAGATTTAGTTATTTCAAACGTAAATGGTAATCTCTGCATTACATCGACAAGTGATTTGTTTGCATATATTGTACTTTGTGTCACATTGAAGTTTGCAATAATTTGGAGAATTTAACCATCCACATAAAATGAATTGTATTGTGTTCAAAAGATTAGTAGGCATGTTAATCATCTAACAAGTCCATCTTAAAAAATTTAACCACGAATTTAGTTCATTTAACATGGGTAGATTTTTACTTTAGTCAATCTGTGTTCATCAAACAATATATAGGAATGAATGGTGCTGTAGGCAATTGATAGTCGAATGCGATTCAATAATCATGTAATACTGCAGTTTATTTTTGTATGAACATAATCGAGATTCAGTTTACATCCCTTCAAGAATACGGAGAAAGAAATGAGTTAATGCAGAGGTAGAATTAGTGAACGGTTGACATTTCCTTGGGTTTTTTTGTTGGCCATTTCAATTTGTTTAGTAAATATCAAGTTGTTCTAGATGACAATTGCCATTAATGCAACGACGGAAGCCAACAGCCACATTTGACTCTTGACAAAGCTACATCAATGCCCTTCCTTTCGCACATTAATTTAGGAAGAATCCAAAGTCAATTTTCAACACAAATATTATATATCAATTATAATTCATACATATACATGTATGTATGTATGTATGTATGTATGTATATAAATTATTAAATCTTCTACAAAACAAGTGGAGATGTCAAATGGATCGAACTGAGTTCGTAAAAATTAGGTTCAATAAGTTTATAAATTTAAACCGATTTATATGTTCAGGCCCATTTGAATTGTGATGATTCAACTCATGAATTTTAATAAATTAAATTAATTTTTTTTATTAATAAAATACGTGAGATTTATTCAGATCTGACCCTACCCATTTGATATCTTTATGAACTGAAGATGTTGAATTCAATTTTTCTTACTTTTTTGTTTCATTCTAATTTGCAGAGGCGAGTAAGTTTTGTTCCCGAAGAAGGATAAATTCATTTAAATACAATCAGCAATCAATCGAGTTGATGAGCAAGTGAAGCAAAACCCACCATCCCTTTCTTGTGTAAATTATTTTCATAGATGCATACATGTTATTTTCACTTGATAGATGCTTGAGCATAATATAAATATATATATATGTATATATTTTAATTGATGTAATTTTGAATCACTTTTTATTAAAAAAATATCGTATATCAAAAATAATTTAAATATAAATTTTATATTTATAATTTATATATCTAATATTTTCGGCTCAAATTTTAAGATTGCTAGGTTTTACGTAATGTTATATATAACATAATTTGAATATTATCTTTTTAAATTAGAAATGTACTCAATTGAGCACTTAGTCAATGTGATTAATGATCAAATAAGAGTAACCAAGACCCAAAAAAAAATAAAGGGTGAGAGCGAAATGACTAAAGATTGATAATGGAATCATAACATGCAAAATAAATTTTTTAACAAAAATAATATGAGGCCAGGAGCTACAAAATCATGTACATTCTGGCTGACTCTGGAAAATTAATTGAGCGAATGCCAAACAAACTCACTGCTTAACATATCAATGACAGCCAAGTACTACATTAATTGATTTCTTTGTTTTAGTAAAAAAAAAAATTGATTATGTTTGCAATGAGCCCTTGGGCCTTGTAGCAAGAATGAACCCAATTCCTTGCATGAAGCCGGCTCGATTGTTCATTCCGACAAAGAGCTGGGCTGGCTTCCTTTCTATTCGATCATATAGATGGAGTAATTTTCTTCAAATTTTGGATTAAAAAATCTAGACTATTTAATTACTGAAGAATTCGAGGTTAAACCAAAAAAATAAATAAATAAACAAAGCCACTAGTTATTAAAGTTTAAAAGTGTAAATATATTGATAGTAGTGGTAGAACATGTATTGAATTCATCTGTTCTATGAAATTTAAATTTATTTGCATTTTGTATTAAATTTATGTCATACTTAATTTTTAAATGGTTAATTTGATACAATTTTATACGTTTATTTAATTCATGTCATGTTATACTAAGTTTTGAATTTTTTTATTTATAACTTTTAAATATTTAAAAATTTTAATAATTAAAATGTCACAAAATTTATTTTTTCTATACAATTATGTTTACATTTATTTTCTGTTTTTATTTTTTAAATTATTTAAATTAATCATTCATGATTTTGCGTAGCCATTTATTACCTTTAATTAAAATCTTGATTTTAATAATTTTTTTTCTTATCATTAAACATATGTTTAACATGATACATAATTTTATTCTTCTTAAAATATTAATTCAAATTTTATCATATGAAATGATCACCATTCATTTGATGAATAACGCATAAATTAAGATAACAAATTTAAGATAATACTTAAAAAAAATAGTTATATTGTTAACATAATTATTAAGAATATGTTATAAAAAATAAATAAATAAAGCAATGCTATATTTCATTTTAAAGAAAATATCTAGCAAAAAGGTATCTCCACCTTTGATTGTTTTTTTTTAAGGTATACTAATATTTTTATTTAGTTTAATTAAGGGTGACAATCATTTAATATAGTTTTCTTTTTTTAAAAAAAAAAAAAAATTGATGTTGCAACTAGCCATCTCTACCATTAAAGTATAATTGATCAACAAACAAAAGTTTGAATCAATATTTGAAATAAAAAAAAAAAATTTAACTAATTATTTCAATCAATAAAAATACTGTTCAAAATTAAGGAAAAAAAAAAGAGTTTAAAATATTTAAAAATATTTTTCATAAAGTTTTGATTAGAATACATTTAATATATCTTATCTAATTTTTTAATTATTACATTAATTATTTTAATTTTTACATTTAAATTTTTTATTATATATTTTAAATTTTATATTTTAAAATTTTTATATTAATTATTTTAAATTTTATATTTGAAAATTTTTATATTAATTATTTTAAATTTAATTGTGTTATATTTTAAATTTTAAGTTAAAAGTTGTATATTGCCCAATCCTTTTCACAAGTATTGTCAAAGTTAATTTCTAACAAACCTTAATGGCCAAAGAAAATGAACCCTGTCAACAACAATTTCAGTTTATAGGTGAGCTGAGGGCAATTAATTGTTTTAGAATTTAAGTGGCGACAGAAGAAGTCAATCAATATGCTTTCTATCATCATATTCGTGTTGAGAAAATTAACAAAAAAGGATAGGAATGATAAAGTCTTCAAAGAATGGATTACAGTGAAGGAGATGGCCTCAGAAATACATATTCCCAAAAATAATTAAATAAATAAACATATGTATTAATAAATAAACTTAAAATACAATGTCGTGTTGATTGTTTATTGGGTTTTTGTTATTTTATTTATTTTTTTTCCACAATTATTTTAGTATTCCTATTATAATATTAAAAATAATTTTTCTCAACCACCATCAAGGGTAGATGCTCTTGTAATGTTTTGTCAATGGTAGTTATAAGATATCAAGTGCATAGACATGACAGGGGAATTTTGCCTTTAGTCTTCACAACATGAAATTACAAATGGAATATTGTAAAAGCTTGACAGTATACATGGGATTTTCCTGGCATCTAGTGGTTAATTCAAGTCTAGTCTTTTATGTCTTGATTACTTACTTAACAATAATATACTTTATGTCATGATCACTTGTTTATTCATCTACATTATGATTAATTATATTAATAATATAATCTCCTCACATTAATTTATATAAATAAATTTTATTAAATTATATTGACGATATAAAATTGTTATATTAATTTATATAAATAAATATTTATAAAAATTTGTATTTATAATATTAATCTAATTATATATATCATAAAATATAAATTTTTACATTAAAAAACAAGTTGGAGAGTGGGATTTGTATATACATGTCTTCTCAAGTGTGATCAATAAAAAAGTGAAGATTTATGTAGAAAAAAAATTGAGATCAAGCCCACTTAATATAATTAATAAAAATTAAAATATTTTTATTTATCATTCGTTCATTTAATAATTTAATAAAATTTTATTATATATAATATTTTTTAAATAAATAAATTTTAAACAAATTTATAGAAACCAAACATAAATACATACAGGATATGATATCACTGAAAGGCTATTATATTGAAATTGCTCTGCACTTTTCTTCAATTTGAAAAATTAAAAAACAAAATTCAAAATCAATGAACCAAGTGGACTAAATATCAGTATTCAAAAAGAAATAATAATAATAATAATAATTCGGACTGCAATTTTCTTGTTGTGTGTAGGCTCTTTCCATCTTGACAAACATAGCTTACTGTCGAACGATTGACTTGGGGGTTGACTCCTAGAAAACAATGAGCGCAACCTGAAATTTGGTTAAGTCTCAAACTGCGTCGCATAGATTTACAAATTATCTCTATGTAATTTACCTATGGTTTATTGTATGGTTAATAATCATTAATTACATTGATACTTGGATCGATGATTCTGACTCTGATAATTTGTACTTCGTTTCCGAAATTGTAGACGAAAAAAGGAATTAAGGCAATCGAATTCATGCATGGAATTGCTAACAATTTGATTTACAATCATCACTCTGGAAAACAAAAGGAATATTGGCTTACAATCTCACAATCAAACTATCGTCTTATTCTGATTTCGATTACTTGAGTCGAAGTCAGGTAGCAGATTTCCATTGGAATCATAGGCAATTTCCCCGGAAAAGTCTAAAGGCCGGCACCTTTCACCCATGATGATCTTTCTCCTCCAGACTGCTTCATCGCTGTCATCTGATACTTGATCTTCTTCTTCTTCTCCTGCTTGCACCTTTTTCCACGAAACCAACTTCACCATCATATGAGCTTTATTGCTAATATTACTATTTAGTTTCGTCAGAAGCGTCTTCTCACTTGACTTCGGGGAATTTGTTTCATCCTTTTCTCTCCCTGACTTCTTTGTTCTATCAGAAGCACAAAGAAATGTGACAATAGAAAATACAGAAAAGACAGCGATTATAACAAAGTAAGAGGATGTGGATATTGATTGAAATTGAAGATTTTGCATGGGGAAGTTTAGAGACCTCGCCATGGTTATCATAAATGAATTTATGAGAGCTACCAAAATAAGGACTCAAGAAAGAGAAGTGTTAGTTTGAAGATATTGTGGAAAGAGTGAGTATGATTTAAGCCTGCTTTGTACCACTAAATCCCTCCATCTTATACAAGAAGATACAGAATTATGACCCACTAAGTGAAAATCACCTAGGAAACTATTACTGTGGTAATGAATTCTTCTTTAGAGTTGGTCAACTGTGGGTACTAAAAGCTCAACTAGTGGCAGCAGATAAAAACAGGATAATGTGATGACAGGGTTGAATTTTCTCCGTCGTGTTTTACACGGTAAGCTAATTAACCACACACTGATTTTAAACAGTTGACTTGGGATTGACCGTCGTCTTTGGATGGTTTAAAGGCAAATTCCTTGCTCATCAGTTAATTTAAGTCATTGGAAGTCTTTTCCCTAGTCTAGACCTGATCACCTTTGCTTGTTTTGAATACGAAGAAAGAAGCTGGAAAGGCTTCTAAGCAAAGACCAAAAATTCAGCACCTAAAACCCACTACCAACTGCCAAGTATTTGTATAGTACTTGTGGACGCACACTCTATTGTATTATATTGATATTTCTAACATGAATAGAACAGACTTAATAGTTACGGCCTCGTATAAATGCCGGTCAGTTTCTGCTGTTATGGTAGGGTATGGCCTCTAGTTGATAGATAGCCTTATCCGCTGCATATGTGCATAGACGAATGCCCTTGATTGGTACACGTTTCTTTCAATTGAGTCATGTCAATTCTAAGATCACAGTTATTCATTTGAATTTTAAACCCTACAAATGTTATTAATTGTTTCTTTTAGTACAATTTCTTAAAATTGCTATAATGTATTGAAAACATCAGTGATTAGTAAATGCCATTCCAAATATATAGAAATGACTCCCTTTTCTCAAACATAATTGAAAATCAAAGTCTTCTATTATCGTGTAATTATTATTCTGATGATCATTACATGGAGTTAAACTGAAGCAAAACGAAAACAAAAAATTATATATAAAGAAAAGAGTGCAAAGGTTACACACATTGATCATAGCAACGCAATCATTGATCAAATGGGAATTACATTGCTGACTCGGGGGTAAACAACAGAGGCAGGATGAGCCATGATACGACGACCCTTCATGTGCTTAAAGCAATAAACCAAAGCCCCCAGCGGCCACTCCACGATGGCAGCCGCCGCGAATGCCAAGAACCCGAGCGTCGGCCCAACCACCTTGCACCGGCAGGGGTTGCTAGCCGTGCCACATTGAACACATATCGGAATTCCAATACCAGCAGCCATCTTGTTACCGTGCACTAACCTTAATGCAAAAGAAATCGATAAGAGGAAGAAGATGATGATAAAGTTGACAAGTTTTGCTATGAAGTAATTCGTTAGTGAATTGGCATATAAATGTAACATGGCGGAGTGTTTTATAGAGGGAAGAAACCGAATTGAAGCATTGGTTCTCCGGTTGTGAGGAGTGGGTGCTACGTGTCAGTGCATGGGGAATGGGAATGGCACACGTGTTATGGTAACCTTAGGGCATTGGACACGTGTTTTGTGTAACTGTTTGCATAGTCTGATAGAAGAATTTTAAAAGTGGATCTCGGAGTTGTGTTTTAACACGTGGATGAATTTGGGGAGTTTTGTGCTGAGCGTACATGGACCGATAAGAGGAGGACACGACAGCGAACAGTCACGTTGGAACATCATTCTAAGGTTGCAAAAACTCCCGAAGTGAGTGTTTTAAAAAATGCCTGGAGTGTACTTAGAACTACCCGTCTATATTTTGTTTTTGATTTGGACTATGAATAAGTCTTTCTTGTACACCCCATTCATTTATAAAATTAACATATTTAATGTGACATTAAACTGCTATTAATTTTATTAATTTATTGTTCGTTCTATAAATTTATATTACAGTAAAAATCATTAATTTTATTATTAATATGATAATTTTGCAATAAATATCACATTAATTAACGTATAAAATTTGTTTTTTAATTTTATTTTATAACTTTTCATATATTACCTTATCTTGTCAAATTACTCAAAAGTTGGCATGTAACTTTTACAACAGAAGTGGCAAAATAATACATTCAAAATAAAAGGAAGAAAAGAACAATAAATAAATGTAAGAGGAGGATGATTGAAGGGAGGAAAACAAAAGTATGCCAAGTATGTTCGGGGTGGGGCAGTGTTTGCTTGTGTAATGAGTGGGGAATACTGATGCTTCTCTATCGCTCATCAATGTGCATGGACTCCTAATTCCTATGCTTTTGTCCTCTTTCTTTAATTTCTTCAAACGCCGCTCTCCTCCTCCTCCTCAGACCATCTTTTCTAAGACTGATAATAAACATTAATTATGATACCCGAGAAATTATTATTTTGATTAGATTAATTTGTCTGATGGAAAAAGATGAATGTAAGATGAATTGAACACCTAATATTGAGAACCGTATTGAAGGTAAAAACTGATCATTTGCTTTCCAAGTGAAGTTGTTAGGAACTCCCACAGAACATATATTGTTGGCTTGATTGTTCCTTTAGCAGAAAGAATAATTTGTTTGCTTTTGAAGAAAGAGGAATAAAAAGAGTTTCTTTCTTGATCTTTGCCAGGGCATATGGATATGATTCCCTTCTGTGTTACCAAAACGTTTTCTTGTGCAAAATTTGTTCTAGAGATGTGCTTTCGGTATCCACTCTCATTTTTAACCATTAGAGAGCCTTCATTATCATATTCTTTAACTTTAGTCTTGCAGGATTGGATTGTAGGATTCTTCCTTGCTTAGAGCACGGGCATATATGCCATGTGCAGTTGATAGCAGTATTCTCTTCGTACTACACATCAATATTGCTAAAATGTTAGATAGTGTCTTATTCATTTGCTCAACTAAATGAGATTCTTTCACATCAATTATTACAGATTATACAAATAGCTGTTGCAATTGAAAGCCAAATCAAAAGAATATATAGTTCGTGGGTTGCACTTTTTGCCGGCTCAAGATTTCTTCTCAGAGAATACAAAGCAATCCAGCCTGTTCGTTTATCTAGAATATCAACATAAAAATGGTGGCATTCTTTTTTCCTGTTCTTTCCTTTTTTTAAAAAAAAATTGTTAATTTTGTTATTGTATAATTGTCTTTCTTTAATTTTTTTTTTAATCTTTTCCACTTAGCTGTATTAATAAGTTGAATATATGTTCTAAGGTAGACATACACGTTCCTCGAAAATTCTGTCATAATTATTTCTATGCTCGGTTGTTGAAACAAAAAGAGAGATGCCAGTCATTACAAAATTAAGAATATGAAATTAACAAATCAAATGAAGTAAGATGACTGTTTTTCTTTTTGTTTTTTTTATCTCCAATGGTATTATTTCAGCTTACTGATTATGCAAACTTAGACAAAAGATACGTGCTGGATTTCGTAGCTGCTGAGAGAGAGTTATGGTGTGGGAAAGATATCGGCTAAAAGCAAAGGTTGAGATATATTCGAGCTAGTTGGCTTTAAAAAAAAAAAAAATGTGTCATAGGTGATACCACAAATTTGCACTAAAATCTTCTTGTACCTTAAATTTTAACTTTATTCCATGTTTCATGTAATAAACAAGCAATTATCATATATAGAAGCCCTAGCACAAAAAGAAAAAGATGTATTAAGAAGAAAGATCAGGAGAATTAGAAAACAAAGAAGGAAAATAATTACCTCTTGCATTGCACGCATGCCTACCACAAATAAAGACTTTCCCTTGCATTTAAAACGTCCACATGCAATTCGCTTTCGCAAATACAACAAAACCATTGAATGAGTCTTGTTGTAATTATACGTCTCTCTCACCATCCAACCGTTCACTTTTCGAAAAACCCATAATTACTTAGCCAGCTGAACTATTCTTCATCTTGCTTTCTTCACTGCTGTGATCAATTCCCATGCACCCAACGTAAGGCAAATAACAAAACCCAACCACTTTTTGACTCTCTCTCTATCTCTCCACTTCTCATTCGCAATTTCATATATATAATACAGAATACAGAAACCTCATAAATCCCAATTTTACTCCTGATAACTTCATATAAACCCGTGATCTCTCTGGCTTTCTCTGTCTAAAGAAAATGGGGCTGAGAAGAAATCAAGGAATTCATCAAATAATCAGCATCGTCGTTCTTAGTTTGTTATTTTCAGTTAGTGTAACTCCAGTGAGTGATACTGTTTCCAAGAAGCTGGACCAAGAATTGGTGCCTCAGATACCAGAGACCAATATAATGTGTGGAACATGCCCTTGTGTGAACCCTTGTGTCCATCTCCCTCCACCACCGCCGCCCCCGCCACCGCCACCGTCACCACCTCCACCGCCAAAGACTACATACTGTACTCCACAGACACCACCACCACCCAGGTTCGTCTACGTGACTGGCGAGCCTGGTGAACTTTCCAGTACGGATTCATACGATTGGAGATTTTACTCGACAGCAGAACAAAATGCGGCTAAGAAGTGGTTGCTTTTGGTTGGATGTGGTCTACTGGGGCTCTTAATTATTTGGTAAAATGTGATATGGTAATCAATTATTTCTCTAGCTACTACGGGCTGATCTTATTTTACTAACATAAATGGCAGTGTCCCATATTGTTCCATTGATTATGCGCTTGTTAAGTTTTCCCTTCACTCGTACGTGTTGATGTTTTATTCAAGGAAGCGTACTGAATCATATCTGTCCATTGCTTATGATGCTTCAGTTGTTTAAATTTCAGTGATGACAATTCCATTCTCTGAGAGACGACAGCGAAATTATTATTCTTTATCAATGGATCAATAAATTCAAAGATTAGTTAAGCTTTGAAAGTTATCTTCATGATGGAAACATGGCAAGATATCAGGCAGCAAATTAAGAAACGTTTTAACCCAGTGTCGTCATGATCCATTAACCGGAAAGTTATTAATTAATTTGGAGTTGCAATAGGGTCACTTACCATCACACACTTATTAAATTTAATGATCTGTAAAATTTCATTAATTAAACCAACTAGTACTAATGCACGCTTGCTTGCTACTGGGTTAAAGCAAAAAATAGCTGATGAGTAGTCAAAATTATACTAGCTAATAGCTAAACTGATTAATAAATTAAAAAGAGAGTTAATTTAACATCAAGCTACTAAGATAATATTAAGCATACTCCCTTTTCTTTATTCCCATTCTTCGCTGCTGCTTCTCTTATCTTTTCCCTTACATAAAGTTGACCTATACAATATTCTTTAACAGTTGTAACACATACTTTAGAATTAATTACTGGATATATGTAGGTCTAAAGTTAAGTCACTTATTAAATTATTAGTGAAACAGGTGTCACTATACAATTAATATGTGGTAGCTCATTCTATCGTCTTCCATCACTATTTGTTAATGTAGAATGGCCACGGACTTTAGCATAATAATTGTGGAAGAAATAACTTGACCCATCAGTGTCATTGTAGCTATAAGATGTAGCTATATGATTAATGTTAAGATTTAAAGGTTTTCCTTTCTAAAATCTCTGCCTATATATAACAGTACTGAAATACAGAGTTCATTATATACATGCCCACCAAAAAATTAAGTTATGATCTGTGTTATTCTTTGTGTTTTCTTCCTTTAGTGGGCATCCATGGTTGAATTCGAATACTTGATTTGAATTACAGGCAACAAGGGCCCTTTTGCTATAAAGATATGATCTCAGTGGGAACGAAAAGCTATACAATAAGTTGGATAAGTTTATCGCTCTTCCTAATTTTAGATTGATTACATCTAATTGCAGGCTTCATCGGATCTAAAAGAAGAAATGCCTTCGAAATTATAGGCTTTTCAAGGCACAGAAATTTAGGAAAAAATATATATTGTTTTCCTTTTCATATTATTACATTAGCCGAGTTGATGAGCATATTTAAAGAGGAAGCCATTCATATTACTGTTTCAATTATATTCTCTTCTGATGAATTTTTAATTTTCTCTTTTTCTTGTCGGGCATTGCGAAATTAATGATAAATCAATTTCTATTCCTTATGTTACCTGTACTTATGTATCTTATCTAAACCGTGTGTAAGTAATGATGAATTTTTCTTTCTTATGAAAAATTGATGAGACCAATATCGGCTCTGAATCTGACAAAGACATTGACACCCAGATGAAGCAAGACTACAAGAAGATACATGAATGTTCTCAATCTCATTGGCGTATATATTTCCAAAAGCTGCAATATCATGCAATGCCAAAATCATTGGGTCACTTGCCCTTATGATTTGTTACTTGATTGACAACATATTTTAACTACATATATGCAATCATTTACATATAGTTTCAACAAGATTTGCTGCACATTCTGGCTGTCAGTGCCCCATGATCACTAACCAGAAGAATAACTATAAATGCACCTCTTTACAGGTGTGTACAGTGTACTTGAAGGCCGAAGAAGCTGGGGATATCGCTGCTGCCGAGTAAATTAAGCCTACCATTTGTGGGAGCAATTATTTCCCAACATCATTTTCTATCTCCTACTGTATGAATTTTAAAGTAAAAGAAAAGGGTAAAGAGATGAGAATATGTTGACTCAGATGTCTAAGTTTAATCTGAATATACATTATTTTGTTAAATTTTTTCCTTTAATTGATGGTGAGTGATTTGTGACATAAACTGCAATGTAGGTTACATTTTGAAAGTAGTCTTATTAAAATCATTTAGTTGACAAATCCTACGGTTATCAAAGCCAAGTGAGCCAAACTGACAAGCAAAATACATAGCCAACTTTTTCAACCTTAAAACATAGTCTTATATGTGAATGTAGTTAGGTAGAGTAATACTTTCTGAATTTTCCCGTAATAGCAATTCAATTGCTGATGCATGCTGCCTATCATCACTTTAAAATAAACTAAATAAAAGATTTTTTCAAATATATAACATGTCACCAGTACCACGCATTAGCCACTTCTCCTTCACTGCAAGACCGCAGGAATTCAGGCCATGGCCCAAAATTTCATCTATGCAATCTCCATAACTCTTTTTTGCTTCATATTTTTAGCCAAGTTTCAAACCACATCCACCTCACTAACTACAGTACCAAGCCAAACTTGCCCTTACCCTTGTCTACCGCCGCCTATACCGATGACAACCTGTCCTCCACCACCTTCGCCAGCACTTGTGCTGCCGCCACCAATGACTCCACTGCCACCGGAGCTTCCACTGATTCCACCTCCACCGGGGGCTGTGACTTGGGCTGCCCCTCCTCCTCCTAACCCAATATTGCCTTATTTTCCATGGTATTACAAGTATCCTCCTCCCCCGCCGGACTCTTCAACGGCAATGTCTCTTGGGGTATCGTTGGTTATGTTTCCATGCATCATTTTCGTAGTATTGTTCGTTTTCTTTAGCTTTTAATATTTGCAAAATTCTAATTTGCTTGTGATAAATTGTTGTGCTTTTGTGAAGGAATCCACGCATGCACGCAGTGAAGTAAATATAATTGTTAGTGAAATTGCTTAATTTAAAGTTTTAAGATAGAAATAAAATCAAAAGATTAAGAGAGAAAATAATTGATTGATAAGCCCCTGTTAATTAGCTTTTGAGAAAAATAATTAAACATTAAAATTAAACTCAAATATGACAATGATATGTTATAACAAAAACAACAAAATATAGGATATATTATTATGTTGGGCTATTGAGAATCAAAATTTTTAAGTTTTGGGATTCTTTAATTGCTATAAATGACAATATAGATGAAAGATAGCCAAGATGCCATTACATAATGCCGTGCCAACATTTGGTGGTCCAAATGATTCTTATGGTCCAACCACTTTAGCTGTCAATGAAGTGAAATAGAGAGCAACTCAAAGGTTTTTCTAATAAAGCATCACAATGAAGGTTCCTTTATTCACCACTCCACTGATTAGAATAGTATTCCTCCAAATTGTATTAAGAACGTAGTACTCTAATGTAATCTAATATAATAATGGCTAATCAATCCTATGGCCCTTTATATTAACATAACAAATTAAATAGAGTTTGGCAACCAATATATAATGTAATTTATAGTTATAATTGCCTTATATTATGCATAATCTGGTCTCCATCTGTTAATTATTTCTTGCTCAACAACCACCTTACCTGCTTGCTTTAATTCGCGGACAGTGATCAAATATCCCTTGTACGATAACAGGTTTACTTTCTAGTCCACTTCTGTGCTCAGTTCAGCTCTCTCCATTCCATTCTGTGATCATTTTCTGTGTGCCAATAGCAGTATGGCTGTTCTCAAATCTCCCGGTTAGAAGATTATCCTAGCTTTATTTTTGGCCTTTACATATTTATGAACATGATGTAATTAATAATCATGATCCAAGTTATCCCCATCTTAAGACCTTTTGCCAGTGTTGCAGACCAAGTTGCAATTTGTCTATCCACCTCAACAAATCTTAAGCCACTCCCATTTAAAATAAGACAAATGGAAAAATATTTACTTTCCAATTCTTCTTAGATCATGATTATTAATTACATTTGTATGTATAACTGACTTTCCAATATATGATGTCTCTCTTAAGTATAATTATTTGATAAAATCAGGATAAATAGGTGCCTAAATTACCTTATATATTCCTTGAGAAATGGAAGTTGTATACTCTCGATCGGTTTGTAAAAGATGAACTGCAACACAGAATCTGTGAGCTGCTTCATTTGGAACCAAGAAGTCCAGCTTGAGTGTTTATTCACTTCTAACCCTGTTGCTTCCCAAGGAAAAAGCTTCTGGCGAGATATCCCAAGAATTCCTTTATACACAACTGCAATTTAATACCTTGTTGTTTTTCGACGCCATATTGCAGTATCAGGATCAAAACTCAGCTCCCATGTGGGCCAGTAGTTCAAGTCCTGCTTTAGCATTAACACTCGAGGCTTCCCAGTCAGATGGATTGTCCTTCCACAAACAAACTCTTCATGTTCTATTTCCTAAATTAGTACAAATAAAATGAGTATATAGTATCTTACCTTTACATAATATGTGAGAACAGAATTCTTATAACTCTTTGGGAAATATGCTAGAGCTGTTCATTCCAAGAAAGGAGTACCCAATATAAATAACGCAATGAAGCAGTGTATTAAAAGCAGGAAGAACTGATCGAGATCAGTATAATTGTTAATCACAATGGCAACCACAATAAAATCTAATTGGTAACAACCTTGCATCTTAGCTATGAGGTAGCACTAGTCACTTGACCCTGGGTTCTCTAGCCAAATGAGTTATGTTGAGTGATAGCTTTGGAAGCAACAGGATAAGATGCCCCAAGTAATCTTCGAGAAAGAGGCCTGAAAATTTTACTGTGCGTGGCTTCACTTCAAGTGAAATCTTCAAGCATTTTACATACATGGAAGGTCTATCAAGTGATTATTAAATTATAAATGAATTAATCCAGCATAATTATTTAATTGTATTACAAAAGAGTTTATATATTAAAAACTTTAAATATGAATCTAATACAATTATTAATTATATTTTATTATTTATTTAATAATTATACTATCTTATAACAATTCAAACTTATAAATTTTGTATGAGATTTAAACCAGTATGATAGATTGTACCAAAATTCTCGTTCTATTGCAAGATGCTTATTTATCAGGCATGCGTATATGCACATAATTTCCAGTGCCAAACAAAACTCCATGAGATTATTTTACCTCACCTATTAGATGAACTCAGAGATCCCTTTGGCATAACTTTTTAAATAGAGCTTCTTAAATAGCAACCACAATAAAAATCTAATTAGGAACAACCTTCCTTCTTAGCTATGAAGTGTTTAATTGTCACAAATATCTTCTTTAAAAATTGTGTAATTATCTTAATAAATATATTTTTAAAATTATATTATAAGAGAAATAAAGTAAATTATTTTTCTAAAAAATAAAAGTATTTTAAATAATTTAAAATTAAAAAAAGACTCATAAATCTTTACGGGTAAAAGTCCAAAATTTAAGATTTTGCCAATAAAAGAAAAACGACTTTCTTCTTTAATAATAATATATGGAACAAGAAAATTTTTAAAAGAGTATTTAACACTAAAATGTTATTTTAGCTATTAGAGAATATGTCAAAAATATAATAAGTTATATTACAATTTATCATTGCAAATAATAATATTGCATTAATATAAATTGAGGTAATTAGTCATTTTAAGAAATTGTGAATTTATTATTCAATTAATAAAAGTGATATCATTAAACAAAATTTATTCAATATTCTATTCAGTATTTTTAAATTCTTAATTTTAATTACTAAATTTGAAAATTTGTTTTAAAATATTTAAGTTCCAGTAATTTCAATTCAGTAATAAGTAGAAATCAAAAGGAAGCCGGATATCGTAAAACGCATAGGCCCAACCCAACCCAACCCAACCCAGCCCAGCTCAGCCCACCGCAGATATAAAGTCTCCAGTTCGCCCCTTACGAGTGGCGGCTTTGCTCGGGAAGCAGGAGCAGGACATATTCCAGAACTTGACCAAGGGACGAAGGCGAACGAAGCTTGAAAATTGACAATGGCCGACGACGATTACAATGATTTGGATATGGGGTTAGTTTTCTCTCTGCATATATCTATAAATAACTATGATTTCTTGTTCATAGACTCACACGATTTAGGGTTTCAAGTTGTCCTATTGGGATTGTTTTCCTTTCTAGTTTTTTGTAAGGATATGACTGAACTATATTTATTTAGAAATTTGGATTTCGTATTCATTAGAAAATTTGGATTTCGTATTCATTAGAAAATACGCAGAGCTATCAGCAATGACAAGTTCTGATTTTTATTTCTAAATAATAGTTTTTGCTATTTCAAGCAAAATAAGCATGGTATATTAAATGATGTCTTCAGGCTAGCCCTGGGCAACGTTTGAGAAGCATAAATGTCATTGCTACTTGGTTGATTGATAGTTTTTTAATCTTCAGTCTTAATGAGTTATGCTTTAATATAATTGAGCGTCATATAATTGTTACATAGCTATTTTGATGGTATGGTACTACTTCTTTTGTTACTGAATTGAATTGAGTGGGGATTTCCACGCGAAAATAAAAAAATTTTTTTTGTCTAAGGTCAGATTTCTATCTCTTCCTCATACCCTGTTTCTTTGTTGCAATTATAGTCTTTGTTCATTATAAAGCGATATCATCATGGTTTTTATGCATATCATTATGCTTATGGTTTTTTTTTTTTCCATCTGTTAGTCAACAACATAATTAACATGACTTAAATTGTTGTTACAGATATGAGGATGAACCTCCAGAGCCTGAGATTGAAGTATGAAATCATATTGCTCACTGAAAAAATATGATGAAACTTTTTTCCCCATTTGTAATGAATTAACTTGAACTTTGGTGGATTGGTTGGGCAGGAGGGTGCAGAGGAGGATGTAGATAACAATAACAATGAAGATGTTGCGGGGGAACCAATTGAAACTGAGGAAAGAGATGAACAAGAACAGAAAGTGGGAACTCGGAAAACATCAAAATATATGACCAAATATGAGCGAGCCAGAATCTTGGGTACACGTGCTCTGCAGATCAGGTTTTTTTTTTTTAAAAAAAAAATGTGCATAACCTTTATCTGTTATATATTTTGTATTTTTAAAGCTGGTTTATGTGATAGTAACTTTTCTTTTTGGTGGAGCAGTATGAATGCTCCTGTGATGGTGGAATTGGAAGGTGAAACTGACCCACTTGAGGTAAGATTCTTTTAAGTGCATTTGATAATTTTTTTTCTTTTCTTCTTCCTTGTCCATGCCCCCATGGTACATGGATGTCTGTGCACCTTGGTTTTACAGAGAGGATAACAGTAGTCAAATCCATAGAATTATTATGTCAACATCAACCTTGTTTACCTTGTGGCCATGTGCACATTGTACCTCATGCATATTATAATTGAACTGGTTAGTACAGTCTAATTTTCATTATCTACTTTAGAAGATGGCTTGGTTTTGTTTGTTAGATGGTGCATATAGGCATATGAAAGTGGGGATTACGAAGTTACAATCTATTCACATACAAGAAAAATGCTTGGACTGCAAGTATATTGGTTTTCCTTAGTTATATATTAAATTATTTATTTTTTTCTGTAAATATTTTGTTTCATTCTAACTATATCGAATCTTCTTTCCAATTCGGCTATGTTAGCTGGAGTCAAGCTTTCTTTGTAAAATAAAGTGTACTATCTATTCTTATTGCCATTTGGGTTTTTCTCTAAGGCTGAAATGTATGCTTAATCTTCAATGGCGCCTCGGTTGTTCTTGGTTGCGCCTACCAAAATAACTGGAGGTTTTCTCTTGTTTTGTTGTAATTTTCATTTGGTCATGTTTCTCTTTCCATCAATTGTGGGTGATGGGTGGCCTTTGAATTATGGCAGTGTTGTCATTTAGGCTATGTTTGTTCCCAACATTTTACATGTAAAGTCGTACTTTGTCTGGTATATTGCTATAATTTTGCTATTTTATATTGTTGATGCAAGATTGCAAGTTGATTGCATGATACACAAGCCCTCCACTCCATGTATTCTTTTAGTAGCATCATAATATTTCTTTCATACTTTGCTCTTTTTTGATTTTGTATGTACCATTCTTAAGATTGCTATGAAGGAGCTTCGTGAGCGGAAAATTCCATTTACAATCCGTCGCTACCTCCCCGATGGAAGGTGAGATTCTTAGATAAATTAATTTTTCAATTTTTATCCAGGAACATTAGTTCTAAGACTGATGGAATCTTAGCTTCAATTGCTGCTT
Organism: Khaya senegalensis; assembly: GCA_032402905.1. Lineage (NCBI taxonomy): Eukaryota > Viridiplantae > Streptophyta > Magnoliopsida > Sapindales > Meliaceae > Khaya > Khaya senegalensis. The sequence continues at coordinate 3,743,403 of CP135558.1, read as the reverse complement.
TGGAACTTCTACAGAAAAAGAACATTTCATGTTGGATCAGTTCAATATTAATTTTCTATATTTGATTATTCTTCATATTTTTTACATATTTTTTAGCGGATTTTGTGTTATTTTCCAGTTATGAAGACTGGGGAGTTGATGAACTGATTGTCGAAGACTCGTGGAAAAGGCAAGTTGGTGGTGATTGATCGGTTAACAGTCACTCTTCAAGAAGGTAGAAGCAGAAGTTTTTGGGAAATATTTATATTGTGATATATGATATGCAAAATTCGGTACTGACCCTCTGAACTAAACAGTCGGAATTTAGCGTGTATTGTAGTTGATGTCTTTCAATGTGATGTGATATGGCATCAGATTCTCATTTAATATAATATGTTACCTTGTTCAATACACCACGTGTTTGAGCGTGCAGTGAGACGATTGAAATTTTTATGAAAATTTCATGTTTAGTAATCGTGAACAATATTATGCTTAACAGTAGAACTGTTTAAAGGGGAGGGTTTAGTACAGTTTGATCCTTTAAAATTGAAGTCTTATTATGCCGGAAGGTAAGGGCTCATTATGAGTTTGGGTTTAAGATAAGCATGCGGCTTGGGCCTCAGTTTGTAAGCCTTGCATGTATTTAAATTAAAAAATAATTGTTTTAAAAAAAATTATAAAGATCTACGGATCGGTTTGGTATGATCCTTTAAGAGTTTCGGACTTATAGACCGTATTGATTCTCTTTACTTTTTAGCTGAGCTGGGTGGCTCAATTTCAGCGGGTCAAGAGGTCTTACTAACTTGGAGATTTGTTTTAACAAATGCAATAAACTAGTTAGAAATGTTTTGGAGTTTGATACAAAATTACTACTTCATTTATTTCCTATTAGAGACACTGAAAGCGTATTCTTTGAATCTAGTTTAATTTTTCATTAAAGTGCATATTGACTGAACTGTCGGAAGCTGTAGTCCTTGGAATAATCTTGTTAATACCAGAAAACCTGTGCCCGGAACATTCTCTTCAGCTGGAAGGCAACCTCTTCCTAGTTTTGCCTTCGACTTTAATCACAACAAAAATAAGTCCCATATTATTGTAATACTTCATATTCATGATTAAAGTACATATTAAACAACACAACTTCAAACATAAGACATTTACAAACATTTCCTTCCAAATAAACAACCAAATTTATCTCCAAGGCGATCCAAGAAACGACAATATTTGTACCGCCATCTTCTACTGACAAGTAAAGAGCCTATGAAACACCAAAAACCCACCACAGATCCAAGTGCCATGCTTACGTAGAACCAGTCCACCCCATCTCCATCTTCATCTTCATTTTCATCACCACCATGTTCACCTTCAGGGATTGAAACATCCTCGGTACAACTCTTCGGAAGGGGAAGTCCACATAGATCATTGCCCGAAAAACTAGATGCGTCTAAACTTTGCAGTTGAGTGCTTGAAGGAATTTTTCCGATCAAGTTATTGTTTGAAAAGTTCAACCAAGCCAAAAACGTCAAACTTGACATACTTGGAGGGATTTTGCCTGAAAGATTATTTGCTGAGAAATCTATGGATTCTAAGGATTTCATAGCACCAATTTTCTCGGGAATTTTTCCGGTAAAATGATTGTGGGACAAGTTCAACGACAGCAGTGCTCCAAGATCTGTCACTTCAATGGGAATCTCTCCAGAGAAATTATTTTTGGACAGGTCTATGATTCTCACCAAATTAAGAATGGTGCTATATTTAACCGCTTTTCCTTTCATCACAAGTGCAGCATCCTCAATAAAGTTGAAACCATTTGGAGAATAGGATAGCGCAGTATCCCCAGAATAGTTCGATGTCACCATGGCACTCAAGTTATGGATACATCTCGGTATAGTCCCTGAGAGATTATTGTAAGCAAGATCCAAGACTTGTAGAGAAGTTAGACGGCAAAATTCAATCGGTAACAGACCGTCAAACTTATTTGATCGGAGATTGAGAACAGTCAATTCTGAGAATGTTTCTCCAATCCATGTTGGAAGATTACCAGCAAATTCATTTTCCCCTATGTCAAGTGCTACTAACTCTTTACAGTTTTGAAGTGACACAGGCATGGATCCAAAAAGTCTGTTATTGCGAAGGTTCAGCGACTGAAGAAAATGGATCGTTCCGAGGGAGGTTGGAAGTTGACCTGTAAACTTATTATTAGCTAAATTCAAGATGTTCAAGTTACGCCAATTCGTCCAACAATCAGGTATGTCTCCTGATAAAAGGTTTCCTGCAAGTTTGAGACTTGCTGTGCTCTTTGAAATACTCTTCCCATGACATATAGAGTGGAAAATTGATCCTGAGAAAGCATTATTAGAAAGATCAAGTATACTGGCATCCAAAGATAGAGGAGGCAATGGACCTGATAAATTGTTGGAACTCAAATCTAGTGAAAGAATGTTAGCTCCATCTAAATATGGAATCACACCTTGAACTTGGTTGTGAGAGATATTGAAAGAGTACAATTGGGAAAGGGATTTCCAAAACCAGCTAGGAACAAAATCAGAAATTGATGTGTTGGATATATCCAAATCGTAAAGTTGTTTTTGCGATTGAAGCCATAATGGAAATAGAGGCCCTAAGTTACAAGAGCTCAATAACAAAGCTGTTAGATGAAAAGGAGGAATCCAACTGGGACTGACATTCATATTCAGTGAGTTACTAGATATACGAAAAGTATTTAATTTTGTTAGATTGATAAAGTGAAATTCAGAAAGGGTTCCATTCAATTTGTTAAAAGACAAATCAAGATTTTCTAATGATGAAAGTTTTCCTATAGACAATGGAACAGAACCCTCCAATTTGTTGGAAGAAGAGTCTAGAGTCTCTAGCGACATAAGTTTTCCTATAGACAATGGAATAGAACCCTCCAATTTGTTTTTGGAAAGAGTTAGAGTTTTCAACGAAGAAACTTCTCCTAGAGATGAAGGAATAGGTCCTGAAAGGGAGTTGTTAGTTAGATGAAGAGTCTGCAGATTTTTAAACCGACCAAGTTGATTGGTTAAATGACCGGAAAGATTACAGTTGCTCAAATCCAAAAGCTCGAGTTTATGAGCCACACATCCAGAGAAAATACTCAAGACTTCGGATATCTCTTGACTCAATTTGACGAATGAGAGGGAGATTGACCTTAAGTCACAAAGCCTTTCAAATGATTTTGGAATTTTCCCTTCAAGCTCATTAATAGAGAGATCGATTGTTTTGATAGAAGTCAAGTTTCCTAGACCAGCTGAAATTGTTCCTTGCAAGCTATTAGCACTGAGAGAAATGTACTCAAGAGCATCAAACCTGGAAAACCAGACAGGTATTGTAGAATTGAATCGGTTGACCGATAAATCCAGATACCTAAGGGAAGTCAAGTTTCCAAGCCCATCAGGGATTGAGCCTTGAAAATGATTGAAGTGGAGATCTAGAAAGACCAAATGTCTAAGACCAAAAACCCAATTAGGAATGGCTGAGTTATCAAATTGGTTTTCGGAAAAATCAAGGGTGGTAAGGGAAGAAAAATTTGCAGACGATAATGGAGGAAAATGATGAAGTTGACAACCCGGGAGTCGTAATACTTGTAAAGCAGAGAGTGAATTTATGGCAACTAACCAATCAGGGGCCATGCTGAGGTCTAAGCCCGTCAAATCGAGGTGCTCTAGTGAAGAAAGACCGGATATCCAATTTAAATTCTGAACCTGTAAACCGTTACTGTTGAGGTCAAGATATTGCAAAGTTGAGAGATTTCCTAGTTGTTGAGGAACCGTTCCTGCAAATCCGGCTTCAGAGAGATTAAGGTATCTTAGATTCTCCATAGAACCAAGATACTTGGGAATCTGAATTCCTTGAAAATCATTACCGCTTAAGTCCAAGTAATTCAAATGCTTCAAATCAAGCAAGGAGGGACTCATCTTACCGCCCAATACAGCTTCAACTTCTGCCACAGATTCGGATACCAGATCGACAGGGTTTCCAAGATTGAGCTTAATGACATGGCCTGTGAAGTTGTGACAGACAACACCAACCCATGAACAACAATCTCTATTGCTGTTAATCCAAGAGGCCAGACGATTTGAAGGATCATCGAGATCTTGTTTGAACCTTAAAAGTACTTTTCTCTCACTTGGTATGCAACCAACGTAAGAGCTTCCATTGCAGAAGCTAATGTTAATGGTAGCTATAGTAAAGAGCTCAAGGAAAAAAAGGGAAACAACAAAACTCTTGCTTGGTTTCATTGCTGTAAATAAAGAAATTATATGAAAAGGAAATGTGTATATACAAGGAAGTATTCAAGTAACTTGCTATTTATAATAACGTAGTATGCCCTTTGTTAGCTGTTACCCATAAGATACGTTCAGTTCAATTTGGAAGAATGGAAAGACCCGGGCTTCCAATGAGCGGGGATAGATTGATTGTGACATGCAAAGTCAAAGTATCTGCCATCAGTTTCGTTACTTTTTTCCAACGTCCAACTTCATGAAAGAGCGAATAAATTTCCTTCATATTTTCGTATTGTTGAAAAAGTAGCCAAGATGTTAACGTATTAGGTGCCGGTCATAGCCGGAAATTTGCAGCAAGATTCCAAAGGCATTGATTGTTGTTGATTCCACCAGCAAAGAAGACTCCAAGTCAATCAAACAGACAAAGCATTGATTATTCTCCCTCTGCCCTTGCGACATTTCATACTGTAAACTATATGATATTTCAAAATCATTTCTCGAAAAAAAATCAGAGATAGATCAGAAAGTAACAAATTTGCATGAACTACCCGGAATCTCTTCACAACACGAGAAGTAAACATAAAACCTAATTCGCTCACCAATTAACAGATCTTCATCTCGATCCATGCATATAGTTAAAATGTAAAACCATGAAATACACACACTAAGCTTCAAGCAATTACAGACGTAGAATAAAGAATTAACAAATTTAGACTTTAAAACACAAGTCAAGCAATTAAGTAGAAACCAGTTAAATAAAAGAAGCAAAATTTAGGCTCTATTGTAGTGCTGCAGCTGTAAAATAAAGTTATTTGCTGTCAATTGTATTGGTAAATGATAATATTAGCTGCCCAGTAAACATAGAATGTTTACAAAACGTTTTAGTTTATGTTCTTAGAATTAAGCAACACAATTGAAGATGGTTACGGCAGTGCATACACGTGAACTAAGATAGAAAGGGTGGGAAGGAGAAGTACCAACTGGGATAAGAGTGTTCCAAGGATGATGAACATTTTTATTTTTTTAAAAAAATCTTTTTTAAGGACACCATTTTTAAAATAATATCAAACACCACTTTTACAGCTTCTTTCCGCATAAGATGACTTGCGATTCAACTCGTATATTCTCAACTTTATATTAAAATATGTAAGCATCACCTTGCAGTGTATTATCACTCAAGAGAAGACAAGCAAGAGCAGTTTTCTCAATCTATCTTCCTCTCTTTTCTTAATTATATACTATACTTGGACTTCGCAAATCTTTACGTTGCTATGAAAGAGCTTCGTGAGCAGAAAATCCCCTTCAATATCCGTCGCTACCTCCCTGATAGAAGGTGAGATTCTCAGTTAAATTAATTTTCCATTTCCTTACTCGGGAAAAATGGTGTTAAAACAGATGGAATCTTAGCTTTCAATTTCTGCTTCGAAACATCTTGAGAAAAAGAATATTTCCCACCGTCTCTGTTCGATTTGTATTACATATTTAATTATTCTTTATATTAATTTTGACATCTTTTATCATGGATTTTGTATGATTTTCCAGTTAAGGGTTGATGAACTGATTGTGGGTGGTGATTGATCAGTTATCATTCACTCATCAACAAGTAGAAGTACAAGCTTTTGGGAAATGTTTCTGTTGTGATATATGTTAAGTAAAATTTGGTGCTGACCCGGTAAACAAAAGAGGAACTTAAGCGTGTATTGTAGTTGATGAATTTTTGGACCGGTCTATGCTTCTTATCAGATTAAGAATGGTGCTATATTCAACTGTTATTGCTTTCATAACAAGTGAATCATTTTCAATAAACTTCAATCCATGCGGAAAATAGGATACAGCAGTATACCTAGAATAGTTCAATGTCGCCGTCGGGGTCCAGCTGTTGATACATCTTGGTACAGTCCCTGAGAGATGATGACATTGAAGTCAAGGTCATCCACTACTGCAGTAATGGAATTGACTCCCAATATCTTAAGAGGTAACTTGTTAGAGCTTCCACTTTCTTTCTTTCTTTCTTTCAATAGCCATAGAAATGGAAAATAATGTCATAATTCGTGACTGAAAGTAAGTCAATTTAAAAGAGTAAGCGATTTTGCCTTCAGTTAATTTTGAAAAGAAGATTAAAAACGTGTTTGATGAACAACAATTTTTTTTTTTAGTAAGATTTACTTATTTCTTTTACTAATATTTTATATTTGATACCTAATTCATTCAACTATCAATAGATCTCCAGCTCCAGAGACCAAACCACAAGAAAGCAGAGCGGGTACCGACCCCACAAAAATTTTTGAAGTCCTATAAGAAATATTTGTGTTTTGACTTATGAAGATATACATTTTTACAATTTCACCCCTTTAACTTTAACAATAAATGTTGTACTCCTTAATTTGATAATTTATCAATTTCTTTTGAGAATTTCACTCTCTATTTTAAATAGTAAAAAAAAAAAATCTCATTTTACCCTTTTTTTTTTTTAAAAAAAAAAGCCTCTAATTTTTAAAAGTAATTGTTTGACCTAAATTTATCAATTGCTTTAAATTTGACCTCTAATTTTAAAAAATAACATTTTATCCCTCAATTTATCTGTTTTTTTTTTTTGAATTAGCCTCTTCAATTTTAGTATTTTATCATCATAATTCATGGCTTTCCAATTTTACTATTTTATAATTAAAACTTGTAACCACAAAAAAAAATAAACAAGCATGCATCTGTGCACGAAACTAAAACATATATAACATTAATAAAAAGATGGTAAAGAAGTAATGAGGATACAATTATAAACATTGAATATGATGTAATTAAGTAGAAATTAGTTAAAAAGAGAAACAAAATTTGTGAATGCTTGCAGCCGGTTGATTGAATTTGTAAAATTTCGAGGTAATACCAAAAATTTGGTGTTCAACTCGTGAGGGATTTGGTTTATTTTCTTGTAATTAAAATATATATTCACTAAAGGTGTATGTTTTTGTACATATATATGGACTTGGCTATGGAACCCATATGAGCTTTCTCAATCAATCAACCTTTCTTTTCTGGCTTTCTTGAAATATGTCCCAAGAGAAATTGTCTGAATTAAGTTTGCTTTGAAAGGTAAAATAAAACATGGCTTCAAACAAACAAAAATACAAACATATATATATATATATATATGCACATGTTATGTATTTAAGCATTGAATTTTGCACGAAAATGTCTAATCTCTACCTTGGAGAGAGATCAGAAACTATGAAAACAAACCCCATCCGTTAGTGAGTGATTACAGTTATTCTTTCGACAAGCTTTTGAGAAAAGAAGTGCTCTTGGTTGGTTCACTAAGTGGTTTATCTGTGGGTCTTAACAAATTATACGTAAATCCTCCTGCTATTGTTCCAACAATAGGTCCTACTATATAAACCCATATTGCTTTAAATTCATGCTTCACGATTGCTGGCCCAAGGCTTCTTGCAGGATTCATCGAAGCTCCTGAAATTGGCCTGTACAAAATTTTACAGACATTTTGTCAGATCATGTATTGTTAATTAACGCAAAAATATAATCCATGTGAGATTGAAAATTGAAAATTACCCACCCGGCAACGAAGACATTTAACATTATGGTCATTCCAACGGCCATTCCTCCGAATTCTCCAATCTGCAGTCAACACAATATCGCTCTCTAAAATTTTAGAGAATTTGAAAATGGAAAGGAAAGCTAGGCTGAGATTGCACAAACCGCTCTACCATCAGTGACAACGCCAGAGATGACAAACATCAAGAGGAAGGAGATGATCATTTCTGTAAGAAGAGACTGACCGCTTGATCCAACAGGCACAGTTCCAAAATAATCTTTTGGAGTTACATCAAGCATTAAACTTAATGTGCCACTCGCCAATATTGATCCCAACAGCTCCGCTACAATGTATAAGGGAACCTACAATTGATCATTCATTAATTATTAATCATTAACACTGAATTAATTTAAAATATTTTTGATGAGGATGAACTCACCTCCCGCCATGGAAACCGACGACAGATAGCAAGAGCGATGGTAACTGCTGGATTAAAATGAGCCCCAGAAATATGCCCTACAGTGTAAATCATGACCATAACAATCAAACCCCATGTCACACATATGCCTGGAAATGTCACTGATCCATAAATCTTGTTCGCAGCAACAGAACCGCAACCAGCAAATATAACGAAGTAAGTCCCAATCACCTCTGCAATCAACTAAAAAATAATCCAAAATCAATCAGATTTACTTTATAACTTTATTCTTTGATAAAATTATTTAAAAACAAATATTAGGGTTTTGGTAGCTAACCTTTTGTGAGATGGGAACAAATGAAGATGATAAACAACAACCCGTATGGCCATCGGTTTCAGCAGGGCTAGGGATAGAGGCAAGACCTTGTTCCATTCTGGCTATATTTTGATCTTCAATGACAATTGAAGCCATTGACGTTAAAAAGGATGCAATATTAATCAGTTTGCGATTTGATGAGATGCGTACTGACTGAGAGTTTGAAGGTTGTAAGTTGCTACTGGTCATAAAATAATAATAATATGCCGTTTTGAGGATAACGTCAAAGTGGTTAGCTTTAATCTTGATACTCGGGAGATAAAATCGGTGTTGTTGGAGACTTAGAAGTTGGCATTCATGTCAGATATTTCTTTAAAAAAAAAAGTGTGTGTATGTGTATGTGTACGTATGCTCTTGTAAAATTCTATTGTTCAAATCAAATTATGTTAACCAAAAAAATTTACTAAATTAGTCCTTATAACAAGTAAGTTTACAAGCTTGTCATTTTTTTCAAATTCATCCTTGTTATTTGATTCTATATTTCTATTAGTAAAAAACTTAACAAATTTATGTCTTTTTACCCCGATTTAATGAACTAGAGTCAAATAAGTCCCTTTACTATTGTAACAAAATAATTTAACAAGCATTTTAATTGTTTAATTTACAGTTAAAATAACAATTATGTTCTTAATTAACATACAAATCACAAGTATTGTAAAACTCTTGATTTTAACTGAATTAGATAAATATGATTCTATTAGTTTTATAAATAAATAAATCCAAAAGGAAGTGTTAAATGAAGAGCTTGTTGGAAGAAGGAAGTATGACCATGGATAAGGATTGGAATTATATTCAAGTTTTGCAACAGAAATTTAATTTCAGAATGATGTTACACTCTCTGCTACGCCATTATCAATTCTGGCTCTGCCCCAGTAATCAGATTTTGAATCATTCTTCAGAATAATCAATTGAGTAATAAATTCCAGCACTCTCAAGGAACAAAAACAGAGTTGGTAGTCAAATCAAACTAGTGAAAACACAACCGTTTGGACCATCAAAAGTGTGACCACTATAATTATATCCACCAGAAATATTGTACTACCCATTTGCAGATTGATCGTCATTGGTCGGTATTTAACTAAATTAGACTAATAAATTCAACTATTTGTTCATCCCTAGCCGCCATTCTCACCTCCACCCGCCAAACTTTTTGTTTTTTGAAACAAACAAATAAACTTCCATAAAATTCAAGCCTGCAATTAAAGAGATTTTGACTCTCAAACAAACATATATTAACTCGTCTAACACCGGATTGATACTGACTTCGTGTCTATCAAAATACCAAACTACAAGTCACCCTGACAAAAGCCCAAGAACAGAATAACGGCGAAAATGAGCTCGTCTTAAAACTGTGTTGTTAGATTTGTAGGGAGTGCTCAGAGTGTTGGTATTCCTTTGCTGTTGAGGCGTAATGACTTTTCGAGTTATAGTAACTTTAAGATTGAAGTAAAAATTAATATTATCAAACTCCTTTTTGATTATGCTTTCAAAGTGAAATGGAATCGCCGCAATTCCAAACAAAACCCTGATTATATTTAGAAGTTCCTCACATTTCAAGTCAGAATTTTCGCCCAACTTGATCTACAGATTTTCTAAGCATCTTTGTTTTCATACTCTTCGATAGATAACGGCCCGCAAATTTCAATCTTCCCCAAACACTGCAGAACTAAATAATTAAGAACTGAGTCTGTATACAACAGGCAAAAGGAAAAAGGAAAGCTTCGGCATCTGTATAAAGGAGATGCTTTACAAACAAGCTACAGAACTATGCTTTCCCCCTCATACAACTTTCGCTTTTATTGACACTCACCAGTCACCCGATACCACCACAACGGCCTGGACTGGCATTTTTCACTATTATATATATATATATATATATATCTTTCTACAACGGAAAATTTTATCTCACAAACATCAACAAAAGCATAGCTGATAAACCAAAACAATCATTTTGAAGAAACTTCAGAAGTACAACTAGCAATAGGCAAATCAGTTGGTGTGCATACCAGAGCCCTTTGCTGTAAATGTGTCAAGCTCTGTTCCATGCTAACTTGCACCATCTCAGCTAACATCTTCTTTGCTTTCCCAGATTGATCATCTCCGTCAATTTGAGAGATTATGTTACAGACAATATTCTCTTGTGTATCAGGCTGAAGGTCTGATCTTGGATATGGAGACTCCCTCAATAACTGCAAGAGTGTTTGTGCTTTTATCTGAGACTTGGGTGTTCCTTGAACTGTGAGCTCAAGAAGTCCAGGGATCACACCTTCTCTAAGAATCGGTTCTCTATATTTACAACGGTCACTCTGACACATCATAAGTAGTGCCCCAACCGCTTGCTCCCGACCTTGAAGCGATCCATTTTCTAACACTTCAACAACTGCAAGCACTCCACCTCCTTCAGATGTCAATGCAGTTCTGCCCACATCAAAACCCACTAAAGATTCTATAAGAGCAGTACATTTATCAGCTGTTTTTGACGACTTTTTACAGAATTTCAGCAAATTAACTATAGAAGGGATAGGATCTGTTTCGAGGATGATGCTGAGATTATCTGGGTATGTAGAGAGATTTGAAAGAGCCGCTGTGGCATCAAATTTGGCTTGTTGGCTTCCATGTCTAAGGATTTCCACAAGGAAAGGGATGGCACCAGAGGCACCTATAAATGGCCTATTGACAGTAGAAGCAGATAAAGTGTGCAAAGATGCAGTGGCATACTCCTGTAGGCTTAAATTTGGTGACTGAAGGAAAATAATTATTGGTTCTAAGGCACCTGCTTTGACAATATTGATCTTGTTCCTGCAAGATAAATTGCTAAAAATTAAACAAATCCTAAGAGGGCAAGTTTTACACTTGAATTGGAGAGTGGATTACTTAAGTGCATAAATCATCTAGCAAAGTGAAAATATTAACCTTTGACAATTAAATTTAACATATCACGTTAAGGGTATATGAAAGTAGTAAATCAAAATCAAAAACATGTAACATTCAATAACTGCATCAGGATAAAAAAAAAGTTAAAAAAAAAAACTTTAATGGTAAGCAAAACTGATGGAAATATGACAGGGCATCTTGCAACTACCTATATAGTGGTCAGCTACATGAATCCCAACAGTATCTCCCTCTCCCTTTCCACAGTTACAAGACCTCAGAATTTCACAGCTAACTTTAAAATAACATTATAGCTCTAGAATATTGATGGCAGATAAAACTCAAAATTTAGTTACTGTCATCCATGAGCAGATTCCATATTCATACTTCAGCAGAAGTTTCAAATGATTTTCCTACTACCTACATAACATATTTGACGCACATAGTTACACAAACCAAAATACTTTGCAAAATTTCAATCCTGCAATGTCTTGCATAATTTAGGACTATTGGCAATAATCCCTGCAGTGTTATTTTCACAAAAATAAATCATTTTTGCTATTAAAAAGCATAATCATCTATAACCGCTAATAAGAAGTTAATCTTTGGGGTCTACAGACTATTCCCTTTGCCTTCTAGCCCCTTAGTCAGATGGTAAATGGAATGTACGTTATGATGACTTAAAGGAGAAGATATTAGAAAGAAAAAGAGAAAGAGTAACATGTGAACCAAAGAACAACCAACTCAGGCCCAATCAAAATCCAAACTAGGTTTGAACCATTAAAGCATCATCTTGGTTTTGCCCTAAAGGGTATACGAAATATTCGTGATTCGACCGACACTTTTATAGACCGACACTTTCATAAACATCGTAAAAGAAAAATTATAACGTGATTCAACACCCAAATTGAATAGTTTCTTATTCCCTGTTTGTTTTGATGAAAACAGAGAAGAAAACAACAATAAACAGAGATTCTTAATCATAAAACAAATCTTACAAATTACAATCGAAGACCCGGAAAAATATCTTAAAAGGAGGAGAGCCACCAGTATGCAATATTTACAATAAAAGTTTAAATTTCAAGAGTTTAGATTGTTTTATTTATCCCACAGATTGTTTTAACAGCAAATTAGGTATAAAAGAAGAAAGTAAGCAATTTAAAAAGAAAAAGCAAATAGAATCACGAAGCACGGTGGTGATTTTTCTTTTCTCCAAATTAATGAATCCGAGGAAAAAAGTAACATAGAAGGAAAAAGAAAAAAAAAATCATCACAAGTCTCCTAAAAAGAATTAACGGAAAAAATCAAACTACACTGCAAGCAAGGAGTCTACAAAAACCATTAATTTCAAAAAAAAAAAATTCAAAATGATAATAGAATTGTTCATAAGTTTCAACAAAGCCCTCATCAATTCAATTGAACTGCATAATACATATCTACTATGATCACTCAAAATTTTTCAAACCATAAACAAAATAGAGGACATATAAATATACGTACTTTTCATCTTGAACGGCGAGATTGAGTAGAGCGAGAAGAGCAGCTTCGAGATGAGACTCGGCCGAGTCGGCGAGACGGAGCATTTGCACAAGCGGCTTAACGGCTTCGGCAAGCTGCCTGCGACACCGCTGAGACGTTTTAGTAAGGCGGCGGATTTCCTTAGCCGCTTCGAGCTTGAAATCAGAGTCATCAGATTGGATGAGCTGGAGAGCGCGACGAACGGCAGAGGAGGAAGACGAAGTAGCGCGTGGAGTGTCGGAATTCGTGTCGGACGAGGAAGAATAGGAGGAGGAGGAAGCGAGATGGTCGTCGGTGCGGTCCATGGTGAGAAGAGAGAAAAAATTGACTCGGTAGTTATTGTTTGGTTGCTTCCTAATAATCAGAGACGGAGAGACAGAGAGACGTAAAGGTGTTGTGGTGTTGGCGTCAAGCAACAGAGAGAGCGAGAGAGAGAGAGAGAGAGAGAGGAGAAGGTAGCAGTTGGTGTTGGTTTTTGGTAGTTTGGTAAAACTAAAAACCAGATTTACAAGGAACGGAGGTTAGATTTAATGGAAATAAAAAGGTTGGGTTAGTTTTGCGATTAGTCTTGTTTTTGGTTTAGAATCTAAGATCCGGTTGCCAAATTTATTTTTTGGAAAACGACGTGACGTGGCTTTTGATTACAATTTTAAATCATTTAATATAATATTTCATTGTTTAATTGTGGAGTATATTTTTTTTAATAAAATATTTGTAACAATTTTAATAAATTAGTTTTTAAAGATTATTTTAGACATATTGTGAAATACATTAAAGACAAAATTAATGTTATGAATTTAAATATTTAAATATTATAAATAAAAAATAAAAAATAAATATACAATTAATAAATTTTAAATAAATATATACATATTACGTTAATAAAATTTTTAATATCTTAATTAATATTTAATAACAAAATGAATTGAGTAGTAAGGATCTTGTTAAAAAATTAAAACAATAAATATATAAAATTATAATTATATATAAATGACCCAATATAATTAATTGATCCAATTTATAAAATTAAAGAAATTAAAACGATTAAAAGAATTTTTGTGTCATGGTGGATGCGATCATCATCATCACAATCAGATGGAAAACATGTCTTACTTGCCTGTGAACAATTGATGATGGGTCCTTAAAGTTCAAAGCAAAGCAAAGCAAAGCAAACGCAGCCTAACCACGAGCTCTCATGCATGCATATTTGTAGAAATTAAAGATTAGCGTTCAAGAATTTAATAATTGCAATCCAAAAGTCTTTTCCTTAAGCTGCATTTGATTTTCCATGGTAGGATTGTGCATCCAATGGGATGCCTCCACCGCATTACCTACCAGGCCTATGCCTAGTCTATTCTCCTATCTCTTCTGATTTTAAATCCATAATACACCCTTGTCTTCACCGTACAAGACTATGGTTTTGAAAACTTGATAGTCATCGAGTCTGGTTTAGTTCTTGTCACGCATTTATATGGAAAAAAATTTTATTTACGCAATCTATTAAATATAAAATATATTTATATTGTATTTAAATAAAATTAATCCATGTTAATATAGTAATTTCCTTCTCGTTATAAGCTTACTTTTGTATTATTTGTATTTTCAACTTAAATCACTTTTAGAATAAAGCGGTTCATATTTATAAAAAATTTTATTTCATTAAAATTTTATTATATAAATAAAAATTTTAATAATATTTTTTATTAACTAAATTATTAATTTTATCTAAAATAAATGAAAACATAAAATCTATAATTTTATTGTAAAATTACATACATACATATATATATATATTATATTTTGACATATAAAAAATAATCAACTAAATATGTAACATCATTCACTTTGTTGACTCCTTTTGAATTAAATAATAGTGATAACGAATAGCAAAAATTCATATCAAAATAGATAGGGATGCATCATTATTTTTTTTTTAATTTTCATCCTATTTTATGTTAAAATATATTTAAAATTAAAAATATAACCAATTTATATATGTACCTATGTATACACACTCCATACCTACTAAAAGCTCCATGTGTGTGTGTGTGTCTATATATATATATATATATATGCTAGGTTGTTTAAAGATGAAAAGGGGTTGAAAACTAGTTTAGTATATTGAAGTCCAACCCCATAAAATTAAGAGTATGACTATATAATTATGAAATGAAAACCTTTTATTAAAAATCGAAGCTATGCTGCCCATACCCATACCACACCATACCATACCATACCAGTCTGTTTTCCATGTTCACAGTTGGCATGCCAAAGCCAAAACATATTTACAATTAAATCAAGCTACCACTCAATTCTCTCGCACGTGGGTATGCAATCCACAAATTCCTTTCTCCCAGCAATATTATTAAAACCACCACCAGCAGCCGCAGCAGCAGTAGCCACCCTGCCATTCCCTGAGCTCGCATGATTTTATGATTCGTATAAGTTGGAGTTCTAAACTACGTGCTTTCAACCACTTGATGATCTTTATGTATCCATGTGCTATAATTGCATGCTTAACACCTAGCTTCTCTTAGTTAATTCTCAATTACATCATAATTAATCTTCTTTCTTGAACCTCCTTTCAGCTGGTCTCTCTCCTTCGATCCATTGAGATGTGATATGTCTAACAGTATGTAACGTTTTGAACATTTCTCATAATCCAAACTTTGTTTTTTGATCATTCCATTCATACTATCGTAATTATCTTGATTATTGAATCTGATAGTGTTATTTGGTAGTATAATTTCTGCAACCTATTTATATTACACATTGCTTATCAGCGCAATAACAACAATAATGCATAAGACTAGGTACTCTGATTGGATAGAATCTCATCCTATATCTAAAGTAAATTAAGCAGACAAACTGCTGATTGCTATGTTTCTTTGCTTTTGCTTTACCTTGATCTGCTTGATGTATATGTGTAGAAAACAACAGATGCAAACTTTATGGGATTTGGGGTTTAATATGGGTTATTAATTTATACTTATATTCACCAAAATACCACAGCAATAATTAGCTAGCTAGTTGAATTATTAACGAATGTACTTTAATTGGATGGACGAGAATAATAATATGCAAGATCTTATCCTGCATTTTGTATCAAGGAGAATTAATGAATCATAGGTTAATTAATTAACAAAATGAATGAATAATACACAAAAGAATTTTAATGCTTTTGGGCTGCTTAGAAGAGTAAATTAATTAATGCCTGCACGGAATAAATTTAGGCAATGCTTCATACAAATATGTCTTGAATTTTGAAGTCAAGAGAATCGAAGGGGATATATGACTGCTGGCGTGAAGATTTTCCGGGAAATTTCCGGAAAAGGAAGTAAAACAACGAGACCAAAACAGATAAGTTAAAGAAGCAATTAATTTGTGTGTTTTCGTCGTGTTCATTCAATTTGATGAGGTTTCTTTGGGAATGTATACAAAAGGTAGCTATTTGTATGGAAATGGCATGTGATTAGCCATGTGATTGTTCTTAAAACTACACATGAAAAATGGTCCCTCACTTGTTCGACGAGATTTTCAAAGACGATGTTTCTCCAAACATTACCATTAATGAACATAACAGAACATCAGTTCTCGTTCTGTACGTACGGTTGATTAAGTATTCTTGTTGTCAATAATTGGCCAGCCCTGGAATTCGTCTAACTATATGTAGCTTAAAGTTCTGGACGAGTTAATGGGTTAATAACAAGAAGCAGTATCTTTAATGAAGGGTTGATTTCATGAGCTAAAGTGTTTTCCAAGGAAAGAATTAATGTCTTTCGATGCGCATGAGAATGAATTAGTACATAATTCCCGAATGATCCATGAAGTTTTCCGAAGCTGTGAAGTTTTCTGAAGCTAACAACTTTATGAAGTCATCATAAATGACTGTTCAACTGATGCTTTGAACCTGTTGAATAATTATTCTAGTTTTGGGATCGGAATTCAAACCTAGCAGCTTGTTCATTCATACGTATCATCGTGTATAATAAGTCTTCCGAATGGTGCATGCACGAGAAAATACACAGTAGATGAGATCCTCTGTGAAAAAGTGGGACAAAGTTTGCAGTCTTACTTGTCATAATATAGAAAAATTCCATTACAAGATCTTCAAAGATAAAAGAAAGATAGAATGTTATCCACTCAGACATTGTTGTAGTTTCAACATTACTAACCTCCGAAATAAGCTTTTCATTGCTTGCAATTCTGTCCTGAATTAGACTGTTTTAATACTCTATTCTTATGAACTCAATTATTATCTTCTAGTCAACCCCATTATTACTTTGAGCTTGAGTTTCTGTCTCTCTGAGATGAGAGTATGGCATCAATGGCTTCCCTTACTTGAGAAATATCAGGAGCTTTCCCACCTTGAACTGGCCAAAAGTCATCTGTTGCCAGCACCTGCAACATATAAAGTAATGGATATAAGGTCATCAAGTGTTTTAACTGATTCTCTTTTACAGTTGGTTATTTGTTTTGTTCCATGGATTACTAATGAAATGGTATGATGAAGAAAGAACAAAACTTTATGAAATTATACCTTTACTTGCAATTGAAGAAATTTGACATAGCCGATTGCTTTCTCCAACATGGTAACCAAATCAACCTTGGAGCCATTTGGTACAAGTTCCTGAAGTATCTTAAGGCGCTCGCTGATCCGCTCCCGACGATTCTGATAGAGGGGAAAAAAAAGGAAAAAAGAAAACATATCTTAAGCACAGAATTCTGTTGTTTGATTTTCGCTTACTTTGCACTCTAGGATTGATTATTGATTTAGAATTATATAATAGGTTTCAGTTTAGGGTTGAAGCAAACCTTGGCTGCAATACTTTGTGGGTCCTTTGATGTCTGAACTGTTTTCGTCTTAGGCTTTTTGCTTGAAGTAGGGCTTATGCATTGCTTCTTCAGAGCTTGCGTACTTTCTCCCTGAGAAATACCACAATTTTTAACCTTCAGCACCATGATCATTTGCATTTAGAGGAGGAGGAGAAGAAGAAGACTGTAATTTAAGGTAATTGGTGCAATCAAGGAAGAAAAATTGAAGTACCGTATGGGGACGTTTAAGGCTGCTGCCTTCTGCATCTTGTGATCCAGACACCAATATGATATCAGTGACGGCAGTTGCTTCAGAGTATATCCAATCTCCATGACTTTCCTTTGCAGTGTTATTGATCGTGAAGCCATAATTGCTAGCAGTGTCAAAGCAGTTAAAATCTTCCATTAAACGTGGTTCAGTGTTGTACTTGGGATTGATCTGATTCCATTGATTACTGTGATTCAAATTATTCCCCTCCCACATCGAGAAATCACCCTTGTTTTGAGAAATTCTCTCATTTTGCTCGAAGCTAAGCAAAGATGAAGCATTACAATGCATGAAATTCTCATACCCGGGTTGGAAGTTAATCAAAGAATGAACTTCCTCAAAAGCTGCTGCTGCTGCTGCTGCCGGTGGTAGATGATACTTCTCATGAGCCCGAAACGAGTATTCATTAGAATTTGCACTATTCGGAGAAGAAGAATTGCTGATGGACATGTTTTTCACATACCCAGTACCTTCATATTTCTCCAAACCTTCTCCTTCGTCAAGCACAACTTTCTGATAATCATCATTAATATTCCCACAAGACCCTGGAGAAGAAAGATCTCCCACCTTGAATGCACAAGTTTGAACTGAGCCCATACTTCCCTTGGTAAGAGCCATCTGAAAAGCTAAATAAAAGTACAAATTATTTGAGTACTAATATTACAATTACTATGGCTCAGCTCTAGCTATAAGTTCAAGCAACAGGGCATACACAGAAAGACAAACCCCCTTCAAGCCTTATATGGAGTCTTTCAAGTTCAAAGTAATGACTAGCTAGCCATTATATCAATTATACATGTATGATATGATAAAAAAAAAAAAAAATTAATTAACGGGTATTTAATTTCTGTGATCGAAAAGTGTTAACAGTGTAATATGAGTAATGAATGTGCTGAATTAATAAGTGTAATGAACTAGCAGTTAAGTTATTTTATGGAAATGTATTGGGATTGTTAGCTGGCAGAAGAAGAGGAGGAGAAGAGAGAAGAGATTAAGCAGCAGAAGGGTCGCCGGATGATCCGGCAACCCACGTCTTTGAGATTACAAAAATGAAACACTGTCTACACTCAGTTTCAGGAATCTGGACTAATATTGAGGCTGCTTCCTTGCTCTTTCGTCTCCACACTGCAACACATTGACTCCTTGCATGCTCTATTTTAATAAACACTGTTGTTATATGTTAAATTCCATGCTGGTGTGTAAGCTGTTCGTGGAACCATGCATTATTATTTTTATGATATTATCTATTTAAATAATGAAATAATACACGCCAATTCTGGTCCAATGACGTCGGTTTAGATACTTTCAGAATAAATATCCCTGAGAAATGAATTCTACAAAATTCTATTCAGATATCTCTCACTCTCTCTAACAGCACAGCTTTCACATGCACTCTTCTGACTTTGAATCCTTTATTATTTAATCACTTTCATAAAGGGTAAGTTCATCAGTTCAGATGAAACAATAACTATGTAGTAGTGCTAGCCAAGTCTTCTATATATCTGTCGGAGATTTTTCCAATCTACAGTCAAATACGAGATAATTTTGAAGGATGAAACATTAACAAGATAGAGTAATGGAGCATTATTGTTATCTGGGATTAATTTTACACTAGTTCATATATACAAAAGATCTTTGGTACAATGGTTTGTGTATTCATTCTCTCGATAATTGGCCTGTTGAATATGTTAAAAAATATATTTACCTGTAATTAGACTCAGTCCTTTAACCGCAGTTTCAAGTTTAAACCCCAAATTAATTCCCTATTGACTTGGTGAAGTATAATATCGGTATGAAATTTTAAAAAGTAAAGAATATTTTGGAAACCCGATGAAAATCATCATCCACATGTCCCATCCCTTGTCTCATGGAGATTTGTGTTGTCCTTGCCAATACCATGAATTTGGAATGGAAACTAACTCTTCATCANGCATTCCCACACCTGCCTCAAGAATTGAAGCCATAGGATGCATTCCTGCCCTTGCCTCAGGAATTGCACTTGTTGGCACATTACTTGTTGCAATATTTTGGGTGCTGTAAGTAGATTCCTTGAAGTTACTTGTTGCAATATCTTGGGTGTTGTAATTGGATTCCTTGACTTTATTGAATGCAGCATAAAGTTTGCTTTTGGATTTAATAATCTCAGAAAGGATTGTTGCAAACCCTGATGTACCTATATTGAAACTTCAATTAATCAACACCATGGAAATAGCAAGCACAACTTTGTAATGAAAATCTAAAAACAAATTCTTTATAACACAGGCAACAGAAAATACCCAAAAGTGAGCGGATAACAGCTCGTGCTGCCAATTGTTCAGCTTCTTTCTTGTTTCTACCAGTTTCACCGGTGTAAGCAATGCCATTGAAAACCAAAGAAGATACAAAAGCTGGAAGCAAATCTTCTGACTGAATGGTGCTATAAGTAGGCTTTTCTCTATTCATCTTCACTACAAATTCATTCAAGATGGACTTGCAAAATACCCTATCCTATACAAAGGCATAAAAATAATAAAAAAGGTTAAAGAAAAGGAGCTGCAAAAATTTAAAGATATGACACAAAAACCAGATGTAAACAATTTAAAGCTTAAACATAAAACAATAAAATAAGTGCAATTGTAACGAAAAATTACAACACACCTATAATATGTACTTCCATTTACTCTAGTGTCTAAATTGTGAAAATTTCAACATATAGACATTGTGCTGCTTTATCATATCATCATACAAGTCTTAACTGGAGAAACTGCAATGCCCTGGAAAACAACACTTAAAGAGTCTTTTTATTGATATGTTGACATGATTTAACTAACAAGCAAAAGAGTCATGGAAGTTTTACAAAACCAAATGATGAGTACATGAAACCACACAAATATACATGGAAAGATCATGCAATAACATATCACTAACCAAAGAAAGGGAGAAAGGCCAAATCAAAATAATAATCACATAAAAGAAATTACAGCCGAAAGCCCAATTGTAGTTAACAAAAAGATGGCAAGACATACATACTAATATGTCATGCCACCAAGCAGTAAAAGCCATTTCCTCAATGAACAACTAGAGAAGCATGGAAAAGCAAAATGAGGGACATGTGGGGACACTTTTATGAGTAAGAATCAGATATCTAAAATTGGGCTAAGAGATCTTAAAAATCAACATATGAAACACTAACATATAATGAAGTTAATAAATTAAATTCCCAATCAAAATATTACGAGAATCAAGTTCTCCAATGTAACAGTAGACCATGAAGTCATGGTGTAAATGATAGCTAAGTTGATTCTACATATTCCAATATTATGGTGGCGTGACAAAAACAGAGAAACTTGATAGTTTACTTAAACAACTCTTCTCATATCTATATTTTGATCTTTATTTTACCAAGAAAAAGCAAGCAAAACAAGAATTTGAAAAATAAAACATGGTCAAAACATTGAAAAAGTACACTTGGATTGCCAAAGACAGATTAAGGCAGTTAAACAAGACAACTCAAAATACCTAGACACAAGGCCGCTGTGTAAACATGAATAATTGTGCATTTGTAATACTGAATTAGTATGTGCTTTTTTTTTCTGTACAAGAGCCATCAAATATAAGACAATTATAAAACTCAAGAGCACGTTCAAGTTTGCAACAAGAATGGTATGGCACCCAAAAAATTGTTACAGATAAAGCAAACAACAATGCATTCTACCATAAGGAAAGACAAACTTAAGAAGGCTATTGAGGTTGTAAATCTTGCCAAGGTCATGGCTCCATTTACTATTCGACGAAACCAGTTATTTCAGTATCCTAGCTCATAAGCTTTCTGATTCAGCCAAAGTTGAAAGTTGCTCAATTAATCAATTCATATGGACACCCCACAATCCAAAACGAGCAAAATTGCACCCAACGAGAGTTAAATATACTTCATCATACAATGAACCTACCTCGTTAATGAGAGGACATCCTTCGTCCTTTATTTTCTTGGATATACACTCTAGCGCTAGTTTTGCAACATCTTGTTCAGCAGCTCTTCGATGCGAAAACGTGTTGGGAGATGTATAAGTTGCTCCGTCCACCAACACGGTTGACCTGAAACTGGGGGCATGCTGATACCCTTCATTAACAGTTTGATAGACAGGGAGTGGTATAGAGGATCTTTGAGTGTATTCTTGTAGCCGATTCTTGTGCATTAAGTGCGCCGGAATGCCTAAATAAAGCAAATGACTACAAATTAGCAATCTGTATCCTTTCAGCCTACCATTAGCACAAAAAAATGAAATTAAACATCTTTCAATAGCCTAAGCTAGCATTAACAAGCATAGATGCATAATTCACTTTAGCCCCAGTTACTATTACGTTTTCCTTTTTTGAACGCTTTCACAAACATTTGTAACACACTTTCACAGCAAAACCTAGCAAGCACTCTATAAAATTTAGATTGTAAAAATTCTCCCTTTCAGCAATTTACGACAATAAAAATATGGAAAAAAAAAATGAAAATTGAAAAGAAATCCAACATGTACAACTTGCGTTTAGGAGTGGGAGCAGCCGGAGTCGTGACTGGAACTTGGGCTGCAGGTGGAGCCGGAGCAGAGAGCTGAGGCTGGGGCAGGTTAGAAAGCACAGCGTCGACGTTGGTAAGCTGGCCCTGGGCCATAATGTAAATAGTAAATGCTCTTTTCTTCTTCTTCTTCGACAAGATCTCGTGATGACGAAATATGGGGCGGCGTTTGGTATGTAGCAACAAATCGGGTCGGGTCGAGCTAGAAGTTGTTCCAATTCCCAAATTTCAAAAAAAAATATAGGTTAATAAATCATAGGTTTAATTATTAATAAAAATAAATGAAAATAAGAGGAAATAAAATTTTTTAAAAAAATT
>CP135558.1:3668062-3695594 GCA_032402905.1 Khaya senegalensis | reverse complement strand
ATATATATATATATATGTATATACATGATGTTTATATATCAGTATTTATAAATTTATAGAAATTTATTTAAATTATAATATTTTATTTGTGAATTTATTTTTATATTTTTTTATTAAATTATTATGATTAATTTATTTTTTTCTACGTGAGCTGTTGTACTTGTCCCGCTTAATATACTTTGTCTTGATTATTGATTACACGTAATTTATACCCATTAACAATATTCAAAGAGCTGCACATCAATAAAATTTTATTTGTCAACTCAAATTAAATTTCTTGAATCTGAGTAAGATGTGATCTGATTATCTTCCAGGGAAGATTAGATTTGATACCAGTAATAAAATCAATTAGCGATGTCTTTTATAGAAATAATAAAGCCCATTATGTATATCTTTTGATCCTTTGTATATTTTTCATTGTGTCAAATAAGTTTGCACAAAAAATATAGGTAGCCACGTCGATTTTATTTAAAGTTTTTATCTAAATTTATAAAATTAATATTTTTTTTATTTGCCTAATGCTATATTCAAATATAAAATTTTATGCAGTTTCTTTTAATTATTTGTCTGCATTGTGCTATTTTTTTTTTGGGTTTTTTAATAATTAAAAAATTAAAAAATAGTTTAAAATGTAAAAAAATAAAAATAAAAATTTCCATTGAAATTCAAATGAATTATTTCCACAGTATACCTACAATCCTAAATTATATTATGACTTTTAAAGACAGTTTTCTAGTGATTTTCAAAATTGAGAGAAATACTTGAATAAATTGCTGCAATTAAGCAGTCTATTTGAAATGCAAGAACAAACTGGTCCGGAAATAGTTAATAATGCATAAAATAACGCAGGGGTGATTTTACAGATATGGTGTTTGTGCTTGATACTGTTGTTTAAATTCCAATAAATTGCTGGATTACAAAAGAAAAGAGAAAACACACTTACATATGCATTGTACTGTTGGTTTTAATCGGTTAAGTTGGCATTGTTGCTGAAAATTTGTTGGCTACATTGCCTAATTTCACTAACGTAACATTTACACCTTGGAATATCAATATCCTGTGGAAAAAAAATAAAGCTCTGCAGTTTCTCACAGGAGTCCAATTGCATGGGCTACTTAGGTATGCCATAAAAAGTTGTAATTCCTCCATTAATGCTGAATCATACAGACTTGAGGTAGAAATGAGGTATTAGGAGCAGCAGGTAGCTTATCAACAGAATCTTCCAGTAATTTATGCTATTATTTTCCTCCAAGTTAGCCTCTTGCTCTTGCGAGCCTACTGCTCCCAAGATGTAAGCTTTCACCTCTTAGAATGTCTCTTCCGAGAGTGAAGCCTCAGCGAAGATTCTCAAGGCATATTGCTCTGTTGCCTCATTGAAATCTTTTCTTCTCTTCAGCACAACGTGTCCACTAATCTCCCAAACAGGTGGATTTACTGGAGTTTCCAAAAGCTTCTGGCTTCTCCAAGTGCTTGTTTCTCCGCATAGCACTATGCAAAGAGCCCCCACTTGTAATATTGCAGCAG
This sequence comes from Khaya senegalensis, assembly GCA_032402905.1. NCBI lineage: Eukaryota > Viridiplantae > Streptophyta > Magnoliopsida > Sapindales > Meliaceae > Khaya > Khaya senegalensis. The sequence goes on along the minus strand of CP135558.1, from coordinate 3,694,070 downwards.
ATGACCAAAAGGAAATTCGCAGTTCATAAAACTAATATCCCACACAAACTTGTATCAAGAGAAGATTTTACCTGTGGGAACAACAAGAGTCTTCTCCCGCAATCAGAGATCAGCAGATTGAAAGGGATGCTGATGTTTTGTAGGAAAATGCAAGAACAAGTAACCACATCAGATTTTCCACCCTCAAAGATCCAACAACTCTGATACCATAACTTGTCTATTTTGCTATCCTTTCACTGTAACTAATCTTGATATTGGAGCTTTTCAACTGGGAAATGCAATGGCTAGTAATATGCCTGCAATAAGATTTAAAGATCAAAATTAGAGTCTAAATATTGATAATCTGTGTTGGAAAAATGTAATACCTGAAAGTGTAGGTGATTAATAGTAGCAAAAGCACCCTGGCTGCTGTAAGCCAGTCTGAAAAAAGGACCAGCTGCTTTCTTTGCCGTAGAAGAGCAAGCAAGAAGTTCTCATGATCAATCCTCAGTGGCAAGCAGTCAAAAACTCGGGGGATCAAGAGAACATGTCCATACTCAATCAGGCTCACCTAACAATCAAAGTTGTCCCAACCCATCAGCCAAAATTCGGGCTTTTATCTCAAGAACAAAGAAGGAATTGGTCAATTTGCTAGCATTGATGGCGACAGCACTCGAAGAATTTGAATCAAAAGTAAAAGATGCAGCAGGGAAGAAATGGCTTTTGTGGACACGGCTTTGTCGAAACCTGCAATGCAATTCATTTTGCCCAACTTTGGTGAAATTGAACATGCTTTGATCAAAGGGCTGATGAACTTGATCGACATGGAACTCAGTGGGGGCGTTTCTTGAGGTGGCGGCCTTCATTTCAACTGAGCCATATATGCATATTTAGCAGGAATAATCTTCGTCTCAAAAGTGGTCATGTGATAGTGAAAAAGGCCACGGCTCATTCGATCTTCCCATTGTCCCAGCAACAAAATGTGCACGAAAGATATCAGGGGTGTTTTCCTCAGATGAACACGCCATTGCATCTCCTGTTGAATCCTCGCTATCAGTCTTGACTGAATGTAGAGGCACCTTGGATACTGAAAACATTAACTAAAATCGGCGTACCCACAAAACGCAAGTCTATTCCCAGAACAAGTTCTCCCAAAAGATATAATTACTTATTGCTAAAAATACCTATTTATATTACTTATTAGTGCAGAAAGAATTGTAATCAGGAAATTTTGGGGGCATTCAGAAACACTCCAGTTTTATTATGCAATTAGTTTGTCAATTTTACAGGGAAAACATTGATATAATGTTATAGTTCTCGATATGACGTATCAAATATTATTACATCCACGCGTGCATACACATAATATATATAAACCATAAATTTTTAAAATTTTATTATTATAAAATATTTAGAATGATCACTGTACATTAAAAAAAAAAAAAAAGAAACAAACAAACTAGGCAATAATTGGCCTTGGATATTTTGCATAGGATATGATTTGATGATCTTCATATTTTCAGATGAACAAATACAAATGGATAAATGTAAAACCAGGATAAAGGAAACAGCATGATGCAATATTAGGAGTTAAACTTAATTATCTTAAAAGTTTTGAAGGTTGTGAAACTACATTTATATCCATAAGTTAAAATGTGCTAAAAGTATTTTTTTTTTTTTAAAAAAAAAAAATTGTCCTTGGACAAATCAAAGACTCGAGGGTTTTAATTTTCTCGATTGAATAGTTTAATTTTATAATAGAACACTTCCAATTATAAATCTTAAAATACTTAAATATTAATTTATATCTTTCTAATTATAGGTTAAACTATGACTTGTTCATTGAAAATGAATATAATAGCCGTAAAAATTTGTGAGGGTCAAAATAATTATGTAACTGGTAATATTTAATTGTCAAAAATAATTGCAATAATATTAAAGTCAATGATTAGTACAACTTTATTATCATTAATTTGTGTATTTTGAAATATCATAAACAAAAAAAAAATCCAATAGTAAAACCCACGGATTAAATTTTTCATTGGCAAACGAAGTTTTCATTTATATTGCTGATGTATTACGGATGTTGCTTGAAGTGTATTAAATACAAAATATTATCATGATATATAAATTTTATTGACAATAATATGTAGCATCGCTCATGCAATGTATACTGAAACCAGAAGGTATCTATCCAATCTTAAACGAAAGCGTAAGAAAGTCGATTATTGCACGCGACGATTGCTTGCTTGGCCCTTTTTGACGACAAGACACAACCAAAATTAAGGTCGTGATCAATTGGATGAACCTTGATTTTTCTGTATTGAAAAGATTCCAAAGGTCTAAATCAAACGAGAAGTCATCAATCCAATTACTCTGGCCTACTTGGGCATTAGTCGTGTCATTCGCCGTCGTGCCTGGCGGAAAATTTTCGGCAGAGAAATTGGCCGCAAGCTCCCCATCTGCTGATTTGGAAGTTTCCAGATGATCAGCTAACAAGATTTCCCAGCTGAAGGTTTCCTTTTTCTGTGAATCCAATGTTGACTCAAATGGCTCACAGTCACATGGATCGTCATTTGATTTTGTATTACTGTTTTGATCAGATGTTGCTTTGCCCTTCGACCAGGGAGAGTTTTTGGGGAAGGTCCGAGGTCGAGGTTTTATTATGTTGATTTTTTCTGTCTTCTGAATCTCATGAGCCTCCTTTGGTTTCATCACATCTCTATTGCAAGAACTAGCAAACGTTTTCCGTTGGTGCGAGTTCCAGTAATTCTTCACATCATTCGCTGTTCTTCCAGGAAGCCTGCCCGCTATAAAGGACCATCTACGCGCATGCCCCAAGTTACATAACATGTGTTACATAGAATGAAAGAATGTGATAAATGGCTACAATATATTTTATGTATTGTTACATACACTATTTTGTTAATGTTAAATGTAAAACTTGAAGTTGGGGACCGTTGACTTTGTATACAAGAGACCAAAACTTATAAATTTTATCGAGTACATTGGATATGCAATTCTTTCAATTTTTTTTTTTATAAGAGAATTATTGGATCAAATTTCAAAAGTTGCTAATGACAATGAAAAAAAATCCTTTGCTTATCAATAATATGCTAATGCTTTGTTTGGTATTATGTGATTTTATAGTGTTTTAAAAACAAAGTTAAATATTTTTTTTTTAATGAACTCACTTATTTTTTTTATCTTAATTATTAACTAATTTAATATTTTATAATATAAATTAAAAAGATCAAGATAAAATTTAAATTATTCATTTAATTATATCACGTGTTAAAATATATTAATGTTAATGTTAAAAAAAATTAAAAAAAAATTATAAACTTTTCAAATAATTCTACGTGAAAGGATCATTAATGAAATAATACAATAATTTTTCGTTGTCCAGCAGTTGCATATCCTATTACCTTTGCTTCGTTGCCATTCGTCCCTAAGTTGTTTTTGTGTAATTTATTGAAAATACAAAAATAATTTATAAAAGATTAATTATTTAATAATTTATTTATGAATAAATTTCTATTTGATTCTTGAATGATGAGTTTATTTGAAATCTTAAGATTGGTTTTTTTAAAAATTAGTTATTTTCTTTTTTAAAAATTTTTATTATCAAATTTTTAATCTTTGAAGATTATTTTGTTCGATTTTAATATAAATATGTAACAAATGCAATAATGATGATAATAATAAAATAATAATTTTAAAGTCAAGTGAATTGGAAATTTTTCCAAATAATACCCAACAAAAAAAAAAAAGACTCAAATTAAAACTCAATAAATATAATTCAATTGGTCAACGTAAAATTGATTAGATTAGGCTCTAAAGAACATATGTAAAAATTCTCATATTCTAAGTGTTGAAAAGTCTTTAGTACTCAGAGGCTAATACAAATATTGTGTATTTATACATAGATAAGGCTATGTAAAGATCTTTAAATATTTGAAAGTAATTGATTCACAAATTTTACAATTAAATCATTTTTAAAATTAATATTTACATAATGCCAACCATTTTAGTACCAATTGGTAGGCATTTCTCTTTCCACACAGTTCAAAATGAAAGAGATAAGAGAATTTCTATAACTTTTGTATTTTTTCCTTAAAGAAAGAAAGAAAACTATTGTTTGTTCTTATATACAAAAAGTTAATTACAGAGTACGAAATGAAGAACTAGCTAACAATTTAAGCCATACAATTGTGCAATAAGTGGAACAATATTGGCCTTAAGATGAATTATGTTATGCATAGAGAATATTTTCAGAATCTGTCTCGTTCATGCAATTCACAAAGCTAACCGAGTCTAGGTCGTTGTCAAGTATATTGCCTTCCTGTCTTTGTGAAGCTGAGTTGTCTCATTTGTCTTCTTGCAACACCAGGTTGCTGCTTAATATACTTTCAATAATCTCCTTATCATTTGGTGAAATTTCATCTTCAACACCCCCTCTCAAGCTCAAGGTTCTTGAGAGAACCTTTAGCTTATTTTTGAAGTATGAGAACTTAGAGTATGACAACAATTTTGTGAAGTAATCAATTATCTGGTCTTCTGTGGGCACATGTATGATCTTCAATTTTCCTGCATTTACTAGGTCTCTAACAAAGTGTATGTTTATTTCGATGTGTTTTGTTCTACCATGGAACACCAAATTAGAGGCTATAGTAGCTACACTAAGGCTGTCACACCATATAATCGATTTTTGATAAATCACAACATTTAGTTATTTGAAAAAGGAAGTTATCCAAGTAAGTTCAGCTGATGCAAGTGCTAAGGTTCTATATTCAATTTCTACACTTATTCTAGCCACCACTCCTTATTTTTTTGAGCTCCACGATACCAAATTTTCACCAAGATAAACACAATAACTGTTGATAGATTTTCTATCATAAACATCACTTTCCCAATTTGCATTTGTGAAGGCAACAAGATTTGTATTACTTAAAGCATGAAATTTAAGACCAAAATCAGCAGTTTCTTTAAGGTATTGTAATGTTCTTTTACAAGTCAGTCAATGAGATTGCAAAGGATTTGACACGTACTAACTTAATCGATTTACAACATAGGACAAATATGATTTTGTTAAGGTTGCATATTGCAAGCAACCTATTATATTTCTATACAGAGTTGGATTTGGGAATGCATTGCCTTTTGTTTTGCTGAGTTTTTGGCCTGAACTTACGATGTATTGACTCCTCTGCATGCTTCAAAGTTAATCTTTTTCAGCAGTCCTTGTATATATTTGGTTTGTAAGATGAAAAAACAATATTTAGTTTTGGCAACTTTAATTTCTAAGAAGAAATGTAATTTTTTCAGATTCTTTAGAGAGAACACCTTATTGAGATCTTAAATAACAACTTCTGCCAAGTCTTTTTTGTTACTAGAGACAATAATGTCATTAATGTACACTAACATAATTATCAAATCTTTTCCTTATCTTTTATAGAATAGAGATGAATTTGATTTTGAACAGCAAAACCTCCAAGTTAATAGAGCAAATTTTAGTTTATCGAACCAAGCTCTTGAAGCTTGTTTAAGTTCATAAAGGGCCTTGTTAAGCTTGCAGACATGATTAGGCTTGCTACTATCCCCTAAACCCTCATGTTGCATCATGAATATACTTTTTGAAATTTCACCATTTAAGAAAGCATTATCTACATCCATTTGTCTCAAATTTCATCTAAAGCATACAGCTAAATTCAGCATAATTCTTATAGCTGATGCCTTTACTACAGGGCTGTAAGTTTTATAAAAATCCACTTTTGGGGTTGGATGAAAATCCTTGGCCACCAATCTAACATTCAACCTAGCTACTGATCCATCTTGATTCCCTTTTACCTTATAAACCTATTTGTTCCCTACAATTTTTTAATCTGAGCTGTAAGGAACTAATGAGCATGTCATATTTCAGATTAAGGCATCATATTTGTCAATCATGGCTTGTTTTTATAGAAGATCAGTAAAAGCTTGGTTAGTGTTTTCAGGTACAGTGATGTTTTCAACAGTTAGATAAATTTTTTGTTTGAAGATTTTGGCTTTTGTTTTTGTGATCATAGGATGAGTGGCATTCTTCGTGTTATTTATAAGTTGTGTTTGACATTCATTTGGTGGATCAGTACATACATATTCAAGCAATTGAATTTAAGTGTTAGGTAAAAGAAGAAGTGAGTTACCTAGTATAAGACTTCCATTTGTTAAAGAAGTTTTTGAGATTGAATTTTGAAGATTTGCTACATTACTTGACAGTGAGATTGTTCTATCAAAAATGAAGAGAAAATGATTGACTAACTGAGCTGTTTCTGTGTCAAGTTCTATTTTTAAACTTTTGAAATTTGTATCTGATTCAAAAGGAAAACAAGACTCATTGAATTTAACATTGTTTGAAATATGAATGCTTTTAGTGTAATGCAAATATAGGTATCCCTTGTGCTATGAGCTCTGGCCAAGAAGAACATACTTTGATGTGTGAAAATTCATCTTATGTTTATTGTAGTCCCTCAAAAATGGATAATATTCACAACCAAAGGTCTTAATAAATTTGAGGTTGGGTTTGGTCTTGTGAAATTTTTCATAAGGAGTGATATTGTTTAATGTTGGTGTAGTGATTTGGTTGATTAAAAATACTGCCATACAAAATGACTCTAACTAAAAATTAAGAGGCATATATGTTTAAACTAAGAGTGATAATCCTACTTCCACAATATGCCTATGTTTTCTTTTAACCTTCCTATTTTCGTTATAAGTGTATGGATAATAGAGCCTCAATTGTATGCCATTGGACTTTAAAAATGGTTCTAAGATTTTATATTCACTTCCCATATCATATTGTAAAGTTTTAATATTTCTCTCAAATTATTTTTCTGCTAATGTTTTAAAATTAAGAAAGGCAGTACAAATATATAATTTTTTGGTCAATGGATAAAGTTAAGAATAATTTGTAAAATTATCTATGAAAATGACGTAGTATCTATGTCTTTGGTTGGAAGAGAGTGGGGCTGATCCTCATAAATTAGAATGTATCAACTTAAGTGGGCATGATGTTCTAATTTCACTACTTTTGTGTGTCTGCTTATGTAACTTTCTATATTGACAACCAGTGCAGAAATTAACAATTTCATTTTCATTAAAATTAAAAAGATTATAAGACTTTAATATTATCTTAAGACATCAATATTGAGATGACCTAACATCTTATGCTAAGTGTTTAACGAGGAATCAGTTCCAAGATCAACATTGCTTGCATTTGTTGAAAACAAAGATGAAAGCATAGACACTATTCATTATTTTTTAGATTTCCTAAGCTAGAAGGCAGAGTTTGTTTAGAAATTGACTTGGATGAAAATGGTGGATGTAGTAGTTTATAAAGTCCTCCTTCAGCTACTCCTTTAAGCATAGTTATATATTGGTTTTTGTCCTTAACAACGCATAAATTATCATAAAACAATACAAAAACATTATTGTCTTGAATAAGTTTAGAGATCTTAATGAGATTTTTCATGATTTTAGGAATGTACAGTAAATGGTTAAGATGTGTTTGTGAAGTCATGTGAAGGTGTTTGATGTTTAGAGCAACGTGACCATTATGAAAAAATTTTAGTTTCTTACCATTACCAATAGCTAATTAATGTGGTTTGTTGTATTTTGCAGCGAGATTGAGGTAAGATAGATTGTTGGTGATATGGTTTGTTACGCCACTGTCCAAGTACTAGGAAGAATCACCTTAACTCTCAGATCCAACAATGAAAGCTTCTTTCTAATCTCCTCTGTTGCTTAGTGCTTTTGGAGTGTAATCTCTATTGAACTTATGCCAATAATTTAAGGCAACATGTCCAACCTTGTTACAAATACGACAGGTTGGCTGACTGTTCCTATTTTTCAATTTGCCTCTTCTTTTGCCTTAGTAAATGTTTGAGTTATTCACCTGGTTGTTGAAGTTTTCAGTAGTTTGATTGTTAAAATTATTTGAAGGTGCTGAGGACGATTGCCTTTTGTTACCACTCAGGTAATTTCTTTGATATGCCCCTACTTGTGCATAATTTGCTGAGAAATTAAAGTTGAGATTCATGTTGCTGATGGCTAAATTTTTCTTAATTCTATTTTTGAAGCTGAGCAACATAGCATATACATCATGGAGTGGAAGTTTTTCAACCCTTGAAGATATGTTAACTACAATGGAATTGTATTTTACCTTAAGCCTTCCATAAAAAATAACACAAATTCATTGTCTGAAACATATTTTTCAGAAGCTTTAAGATTATCCACTAACGACTTCATCTTCTGATCATACTCATTCATGATGAGTAAATTCTTTCTGGTGTTTTGAATTTGAGACCTGATTTTCATTATTCTTGTAGATGTTTGTGTTGAGAATAATCTGTCAAGAGTGAACCATACTTTACGTAAGGAACAACATTATGTGGTGGAAGAGAAAATGCTCTTAGACATGGAAGAAAGCAACCAGCCTATGAGCATTTGATCAAGCTTCATCTAAGCTTGATATTCTGAATTCTTGGTAGTGATTACATTTTGCTATTCCTTCTGAGGGCGTTTCGACTACCATCAATAAAGCTCTCCAAGTCATTTGCTTCAATGCTGAGCAGTACCTGCAATTTTCATAATAAATAGTTTGTATTTGTTAGTTTTATGGAAAAAGCAAAGGAAAGAAGTTATTGTTTTGTGTGTTTTGTGCTACCATTTGATTTTGAGAAATACTACTTGAACTACTTCCTATTGTGTGGCTTTGATACCAAGTTAAAAATGAAAGAGATAAGAGAATTTTAGAAAGAAAGAAAGAAAGAAAGAAAGAAAGAATGTTGTCAACTGTATACAAAAAGTTAATTGTAGAACACGAAATGAAGAACTAGTTAACAATCTAAGTCATACAACTGTGTAACAAGTGGAACAATATTGGCTTTAGGATGAATTCTGTTACGCGCAGAGAATATTTTCAGAATCTGTCTCATATGTGTAATTTATAAAGCTAACCGAGTCCATATCGTTGTCGAGTGTATTGCCTTCCTATCCTTGTAAAGTTGAGTTGTCTCCTTTGTCTTCTTGTAACACCAATTTGTTACTTAATATACTTCTAGTAACTCCTTGTCATCTGGTGAAATTTCATCTTCAACATACACAAGTAAGATGGGGTTCGATTATTAGAGCCAAGTAATTAATTTCGATTAAAAAGATCTTCGTTAATGGGAATGAAAGTGCTCTTAATGAATTGTTTAGATAGCTCCTCGTATATTTGAAAAAATAATTATAAGCATACATATAAAATCAGGTTTCTTGGGATGAAAACGAGAATTAGACAAGTAGAGGCAAAAGCTTTAGTAGAAAAATGTTTCTTAGGTTGGAAACTAAGATTAGATAAGTGGAGGCATAAAGTTTTTAATATAGAGTTTTTAATAAGTCATATTCATAAAAGTGAAGGCGAAAATAAACCCCTTTAGAAAATAAGGAAATATTTCTTAGGTTGAAATCTAAGATTAGGCAAGTGGAGGCAAAAGTTTTTAGTAAAAGTCCTGTTTAAGAAAGAGAAACAGAAATTTTCTTAGGTTGAAAGTTAGAGATCGAGGCCTTTCTATAATATCTTGTTTTCAGATTTCAAGTGTATCATATGTAGCAATTAATACAATATACATATAATGCAAGGTTTCGTGGTTGGAAACTAGGATTGGGCGAATGGAGGCAAAAGCTTTTAGTCGAATGTTTACAATAAAAGTCCTATTCAAGAAAGAGAAGGAAACAAAATGAAACCTTTGTGAAATTAAGAAAATGTTTGTTGGGTTAGAAACTAGGGTTAGGTAAGTGGAAGAAAATGTTTTTAATAAATGTCCTGTTCAAGAAAGAGAAATGAAAATGAAACCTTTGTAAAATAAGAAAAACAAAAATTTTCTTAGTTTGAAAGTTAGAAATCCAAACCTTTCTAATAATATCTCAATCATTCTCAGATTTCAAGTGTATCATCTGCAGCAATTAATATAGAGAAAGTTGTGGGATAGTCTTATTACATCAATGTAGGTGATGTGATAGTTTCATCTAATTAATAAAGAAAATAAATTTATTTATTGATTGTGAATAAAAAAAGTTAAAAGTGAATTTCATAAACTTATCTCATCATATTAATTAAAACTAAAATTTACTTTAACTTTTTTTTTTTCATAGTTAATAAATGAATCTCTTTTTTTTTATTAATTAGATAATTCTATTATATCATCTATATTGTTGTGATAGAACATTTCTATTTAGCACTTTTTTATTAATATAATATAATATCAAATTTTGATTAATTAAGTGGAGTTAAATTCTAATCGAATTAAGAATATTATTAATCCCACATTGTTTAGCTAGGATAAGTGATCTTTCCCATTGTTATAATTCCTACTCTAAAGAGGGAGTCAAAAGTTCTTAATAAAATCTTGTTCAAGAAAAACAAATGAAAAATGAAACTTTTGTGAAACAAATAAAACAAAAATTTATTGTGCATAAAATTCAATTTTGAAGAATAAACTATAACTCATAATAATTCACCTTACAAACCGAGAACATGGAAGTTTGCTTTTTGAATAATCTTACAGTTTGTGAATTGGAATTTTTCAAACGATGTTATGATATTAATTTTGTCTCCTTAAACAAGAATGATGGCGAAATATATTGCATAAGCAACATTCCTACCAAGGTTGGGAATGCTAATCTAATTTGTTTTATACTCTTGTTCTTTTTCTCATATTACAAAAGACCCGTCTACCTATAAAAAGGCCTAAGCCATGCTCTAAAGAGACATAAAGAGAGAACACAAATCAAAAGAAAACAAAATCAAAAGAGTCAAGGAAGGAGTTTTGTCTAACACAAAGAGAAATCCAAGATTGATTTCTTTAAGGTTCCTTCAACTCCCTAATTGATCAAGAAAGGTTTTATCTTCTTCTTCTTCTTCTATCTTTTACAATTTGTTCTTATAATTTACTTATTTTTACTATGTCTTTTAATAGCTAAGCTCTTTTTGTTTGTGTTAGGAATGGAATCTTAATTAAATGTTTTGTGGTGATTTTTATTTACATTGTGCTTAAAGATTAATATTGCACAATTAGATGATCGAGATCCACGATCATGATAGTTTAGATGTACAATATATTGTCAATAATTGGCCAGCCCTAAATTAATCTTGATTTCATGAACTAAAGTGTTTTCCAAGGAAAAAATTAATGTCATTGGATGCGCACTTAAAAATGAATTAGTACATAATTCGTGAATGATCCATGAAGTATTCTATAGCTAAAAACTTATAAAGTCATCATAAATGATTCTTCAACTGATGTTTTGAACTAGTTGAATAATTATAGTTTTGTGATCGGAACTCCAACTTAGCAGCTTGTTCATTCATACGTATCTTCGTATATGACCGATTGAACTTCATTACTTTCATTCATATTCCATTAAATATGTACAACCTTGGGTAAATTGAATGAACTTTGCTTTCTTATATTCTCTCAAGGCTTGTGGTCTTATTAAATAATTTCTTAAACTGAGGCCTTGTAATCATGTTTGCATCCATATCTTGAGTTCTTCTATACATTTTTCACTAATGGACAACATTTTCCTTAAGCATGTAAGTCTCACAAGTGGCTCTCTAATTGTCTATGTAACCAATAAGATAAAGTATTTTTTCAATTTTCAAATCCATTCCTCAACAAGTAGTGGATTTGTTGAGCTTTCAAAAGCTAGAAGTTAAAGCTTCTTAAACTGTTTTACTATATGTATAGTCTTGGTATTAGTATTAACATTTATTACTACATCACATTGGTTATAGTTGCATAAAGTTCTAAATTATTGTGTTAAGGTTGACTTGATTTTCAGTAGCACATTAATTTTTAACTGCTTCTTTAATAGCAACATCATCAACTTTAGTAGTTTTTTTATTTTGGGCCATATTTTAAAATCAATTTATAACTACAATAAATAAATAGAAGTAAGATAAATTCATAATACACACATATACATGCAACCTAAGAATTTGGTATGTTGTTTGGTTCTTATAATTAATTGAACTAAATATTTATAGAATCTTAAGTTGTGTCATGATACCAAAATGTAACGCCCCTAATTTCAAAAAGATCGAACAACACTTAACCCATTCACATAATATATAAGACAAAGAAAATTTCAATATTTATTAAAACTCATAATTAAAATAACTACTCAATTATATCTAATTGTGAATAACAATAAATTTCTAAAACAAATTATGTAATTCAACAATGTAACAAATAAAAAAATTTCAAAAGTCCTAAAGCTTGAGAGAACCAAGAGACAAAAGAATCTTAGCCAAATCTATCGAATATGCACACAAACTTTCAATTATTTGAAATCACAACAAACTATATAAATTTTAAACTTAATAAATATAATGCATGTACATATGTTTATTGTAGTTCTTTTTAAAAAAAATCTAGTATACTCACTTCTTGATGATTATAACGAATACTAATTTAAACACTTTAACCTATAATAATAATAATAATAATAATAATAATAATAATAGCATTCATTAGACTTGTATATACTATTACAAAACAAATATAATTGATTAAACTTTGATAATACAATTTATGTTCTCTAATCTATTTGACAACTCAATATTTTTAAACTTATGAAAACTGACCTTAAGAACTTTTTTTATACTTTAAACGAAATTAATTTCTAATAAAATTATAACATAATATTTAAAAAAATAATATAAGCATAAATAAAAATATCAAGCTCTAACCACTAATAAAACTAAGTCTTTTTTCTTTTTCATATTTTAAATATGATCACTTATTTTAATAGTATTAGAAAATATATTAAATAATTCATAATCTTTAATTTTCGAAAACTATAATATATTCTCAAATATCATAAAATTTTACAGATATGATAAAGACATATAAATAGTAAGGATTTAAAAGTTCTGGGATCAATACTATTCTCTATCTCAAAAAAATTTTATTTTCAAATTTTGCCAAATGCAAATAAATAGTAAGTTATATTCATTCAAAATTTTATAACAATTCAAAGTCAAAGAATTTAACTCTAAAATTTTAGTATGATATAATAAACACAATTGAAAATTAGTACGAAAATTTTATAATTCTTTAAAATAATTTAATTTACTAAAATAATTTTATCTTTCATCTATTCTAAAAAAATGAGTAGTTTTCAGCATCTAAGGTCAAATTTAAAAAATTATTTAAAATTATAAATTTAATATTTTTTAATAAAAAAGTTTATAATAAATATAGTAATATTTAGTTTATTTATAAATTAATTTTGTTAAATTTATAACACATAATTTTATAAAATTTATGGATTGATTTATAGTCTATATCATCTTTATCAATTTTTTTTTTATTTTCTCCTTAAAAACAATAATTTTTTATTTTTTATTTTTTATTTTTAATTATAAAAATTAAAGTCTAAATACCACAAATAAAAATACAAAATTTTAATTATTATATTTTATGAAATATATATATATATATATATATTGTGACGACCGCAACATTTGCAATTTCGATAGGAGATGAGTTCTACAGTTACTGACGTGAATTCCAGTGACGGTAACCTATAATATTTCCTTCAAATTCTTAGTGCCAAGATGACGCATTTAATGAGTCAGACGCCAAATACGGAGATTTTGGTGCCATCCTTTTCATTGTGCCTAATTTAATTAATCAATGAACAAAGTTTATTCATTGCGGTCCTCGAAGAAGAGAAGGCCGGCGACTGTCGAGATAGCGTGCAAAGCGCAGCATGCTCAATCGATGCCAACTAAAACTTGGAATTGAAGCGCAGCTTTTGTCTTTTTTTTTTAAATAATATTTATACTGAAATTGATTTTTTAATGAAGAAATAATTTAAAATTTCTGGACGTCTGAAAATTTGCGTCATTGAGTTGCTTTAACAGACAACAAAACTTCTACAAGTTAAATCATGGAACAGCTATTAAATGTGACATTCAGATCTTGTGGTATAGGCTTTGTGAACGTGTTTGCTATGCTCGAAGCTATCATTTAATTAGAGGTAACTGAGACCGTATTTACAGCTAATGTTGTTGAGGAGATCGAATTGTTCCCAAACTCACGTAAAGCGGCACACGGGCAAAGACATGGCATGATTTGTGGACCAAAACTGCATGATTGTAAACATAATATGCTCTCTATGCAATGTACACATTAGGCTAATTAGCTTCTAACATGTGTGTATATTTCTATAGATTGAAGCCTGGAACTTCTGTTCTGTACACTAACTGGTGAATTCGCCAAAAACTAGTCGGACGAATGTCTTTTCACCAAAAACAAATATTTTTAAAGTTCACCCCCATGCATTTCGGTAATGAATCATGGAATGGTAGAAATTTTTGCAGGGTGGCCGTGTCTTCCAAAAGATCTCCAACTTGCTTTCAAAGAACTTACTAAAACCAGAAATCAGATCTCCAACTTGCAAAAATTCAATAAGAAATAGACGCATTCGACAAAATTAATTCATAACAGTCGTCGCTCTGAAGCTTAAGACGACAAAGAAAAAATAATGACTGCTCCTTTCTACTGGTGATGGTACTGCACTGCCCTTTTTTGGTTCATTTGGAATTACCTCTTTCATTTTGTGTTTCTCGTGATGTTGTCTCTTTAATGTGTCCTTTTTGCTTCCGTAGAGGATTTTGATATCCGTGTGTGGTGAACAAACCAATGCTAGTCTTTTTCGCTCTTTTAAAAGTCAATATTATAATAGGAATCCCTCCTATCTTTTCATTAAATGCAAGGCTACATTGGTTCCATTAAAATTCTTGAAGTTGTTAGGCTTGGATACATTCCAATTCCAGAAAAACCTTTTGGCAAGGCAATTGATCAGTAAATTAATTAGAAACAGGATTATTTCATGATATTTAATTAATAAATCGTTAATTACTTAATGATAATAGTGCTTCATCAACGCTGAATACTTAGTTCAATCTAGTTTTCCCATGCACATCTATATTCTTTTTAACTGATATGCGTGTTAATCAAGAAGGTGTCTCCAAGTAAACTTGGTTTATAAAGAAATAACTATACGTAATGATTCAATGCTAATGCTATTAGTGCACTAACCATTGAACGATGTGAGGATTGGTTTAAAGAAAATAAAACAGCCAATATATTTTGGAGAGATAAAGAAAAATATCCTCATCATCGTTCCGATCACATGAACAGATTGAGAATGATAAGATTGGTTCAAGAGTTGTCTGTGAAAATAAGAACATAGGTCCAGCTCATTCACACAGAGACATACACATAGAAAACTCCAAGAAGATAATCTCCAAATCACAAGATAAAACTTACCTAATTAAGAGTTCGTTCAGTCTTTATGTAACTAATATCATGTGTCTATAAATATAATCCTTATAATTCTCTCTGTATTCACGAAATCAATAAATATAACACACGTCTCCTTTCAACTTGTTGCTTTAAGCTTCCTGGTTCACAAATACTTGTTTTTCTTCTGATGCTTCCAACACACATCCCCGTCTCTCCAAAGAAAAGACAAACAATTTCCTATTCAAGCGTGATATTAAGAGCTATTAGAAAATAACCAGACGTAGCTATTCCCAAATATCATTAGGTTTTTGTAAAAGACATACGAATAATTGAGAGATTTTACAGAGGAGCACGTGGAAACTAGTAGAAAATACTCAATTTACCCCCCAACAGAACTCTCGATTTTGAGTTTGTATATTTTGACTTTTGATTTCCTTCACAACAGATAAAACATGACTATACATGAGAACAATTTTATTCAAAAATTGTCAAATGACCTAAATTAGTAAGAAAAATATCAAGTTAATTATTTGCATAAATAGCCTTATAACAATTTTAAAATTTTACCCCAAAACATCTCTAACTTCCTTTGAACGTACTTATTAAAACCAGAAATCAGGAAAAACGTACAAAAATTCAATAAGAAATGGGCGCATAAGACAAAATTAATTCATAAGAGCCGTCGTTCTCAATCCAAAGACAAAAAAAGAAAAAAATAAATATTACTCCGTCGGCATTTCTACTGATGATGATAGTGCACAGGGCTTTTTCTTTTCTTTTAATGAACCGAACAACTTTTTATCTCTTAATAGGAATTTTCATCGATCAAAAAACTAACAATTCGGGCCATTGAATCATGGAAAAATCATTTATTATTAGTCGCCATATTTGAATGGGATATTCCTGTTAACGTGTAGTTGTTTCCACCAAAAAGCATTTTGTGAATGCCCAAAACAGTGATTTTACAAATAAGGTAGTTGAACTGAACATTAAACGGCATGACACCTGCCTGTCGAACTTGTAAATAACTTTCAAAATCATATGCCGGCATGCTGCAGTTTTCAAATATCCAATGGTTTCACTTAAAATGAAAATCTGTAAATTTGATTGTTATTACATTCATATGAATTAATACACGTATTATATATTATGTTGTATAAGCTTGTTAACGTGTGATTCTCTCCACCGACGAAGGGATTTGTAGATTCGACAAATGGGTCGTAAAATACTATTATTATTATTGTAAAAGTCATCTATGGATCCGCCGTGTACGTGCACTTGCATGTGTACTAGTTTTTAATTTATTAACAATATAGCCAAGTTGAATGAGACTTTAAATTCCCATTAAATGGTTATTTGTTGAATTTCAAAATTTCGTAAGACCCCCGTCTGCTTAACGAATTTACGAAGCCGACACAATGATATACATCATTATATTCTAATTTTTAGCCTTTCCTTTCACATTTTTCTTTGAAGAAACAGCCTTTTTTACGGAAAAAAACAGCACCCAATCAAAAGTGAAATCATCAGTCGTACAGCTCTGTCCTAGGGCAACAAACGTCTCTTCCGACTTTGTCCCTGGTTGAGTATCTTCTACCAGAAGATTTGTGACCCGTCAGAAAATGCCATTGAGCTAGAAATTCCTTGATAGAAGTGATCATTCACAGATAACAAGCTTTCCCACCACACAGCTTCAGTAGTTTCCTTCTCCAGCTGATGATCATCAAACGGTATTGATGGTTGGAAACGTTTGTGATCTCCAAACTGTATATTGCTTGAAATTGTAGTCTTGCCCTTCAACCAGGTAGAGTTTCTGGAGAATGTCCGAGGTCGAGGTTTTATTACGTTGATTTTGTTCTGTCTTCTGAGCCTTTGCCTTCACATCTTTATTGCAAGAATTATCAAACTTTTTGCGTAAAGTGTGAGTTCCAACTGTTCTTCATATCATTCGCTGTTCTTCCGGGAAGCCTGGCCGTAATCAGTGACCATCTACACGAAACTCAACCAAAACATAACAGGGTAGAATAAGAGAAATAAATAAATAATCAATTTTCTGAATTTACCTTTAACCAACCTATTTTTATATAAATAATTATTGTCCTTCTAGATATGTAAGATGCAACTAGCATCTATTTTAGATCCGGTAGTACTGTGATGACTGAAATTTCTGAGCATGCATGTTAAAGTTTTACTCGCTCATTAGTGCCCCTGCGGAAGGCAGTGGGGACTGGGACCATTCTAATTGACATCAGGACACCATCACGCCGAATAGGACTGAATTTGAACTGTTGCCTTTTAGAGTCAGCTAAATGCTAATTTTAAAAATTATTAAACAAAATTCGTATCCCGGAAAATGAAATCTAATTGGTTAATTCTTCATTAAACACTCGCGTTCTCAAATTTAAATAAATGTCACTCCCACCCACTTGAAATCACTTGATGTTTATAAACATGGTTAAACATGCACACAAGTTCATTATTGAATAGTGACATAATCATATTAACAAAACAAATAAACAAAATTATTACTTATTACTTAACATGATTATTATTGAAGACACACTTGAATTAATTTTCTTTCCTACATGTCACTTAAAAAATTCCAGAAATCTGCATCAAAATATATATCATCAGTCCATCGATTCTGTCCAACTTCAACAGGAATATCTCCAGCCTCTACTTTGTTAACAACTGGTGCAATTTCTTCAACCCTATGGCTTGTGATGGGCTCTTCTTCGAACTCATTTGTGAAGGAAGTGCTTCCTCCATTACCTTCATTTTCATCTAAGAAGCTTTGCCACCAGTTTGTGTTATCTTCATTTTGGAGTGCTCGATCTGGTACTGTTGGAGATGGATTGTTGACTGCATCACCTATTTGAACTTGAACATTTTCTATAATTGTGAACTTTTGCCTCAGCCAAGGTGAACTGCTTTTGCAGAGGGTTCGAGGACGGGGCTTTATTACGTTGTGTTTTACTGTCTTTGGGATTTCAGGGCTCGCCTTCTGCTTGTCTTTGGAAATAATTTTCTTGTGAATATGAGTATTCCAGTAGTTCTTCACATCATTCGATGTTCTTCCAGGAAGTCTACCAGCAATCAGTGACCACCTACACGAAATGGGAAAATATAGATAACAGCCATTTAAGTGTAGCACTAAATGTCATTTGTACACGGCAGAATTCTTCATGATATTGTGCAAATCCTCAATTCTAGCTAGCTTCACTTACTACGCTGAAATGAAAAAATGACAGGTTCTTGATTATCTTAAATTTGAACATTTAATGGAATAAAAAGAAAGTAAAGAGAAATTGCTGAAATAAAATAAAAACAAAATTCTGACTGCATTTGTATTAATAATACATAGATGCATCCAAAAATGTATGAATTTATCATTTAAAAATCTTGACGCTTATAC
This sequence comes from Khaya senegalensis, assembly GCA_032402905.1. NCBI lineage: Eukaryota > Viridiplantae > Streptophyta > Magnoliopsida > Sapindales > Meliaceae > Khaya > Khaya senegalensis. The sequence continues at coordinate 3,675,338 of CP135558.1, read as the reverse complement.
TGTTCTAACCTACCCCTATTGTGTTTCAACTAGTCCCAAGAATATACTGTTATCATCATCCTTAGATATTTTCAAACTCCAGTGCTTTCATGAGATCATTCACTTTCGTGGCAAGATCTCTCTTTAAATTACTTTTCATGAATTTAATAACAATTGACGAAAGAAATTGAGATCAGGAAACAGATCCTCAGAAACTTGATATAATATGGACTTGCCTGTTGCCTAGAAGCTTGTGAAGCCTAAGCATCAGATCTACTTCATCGGCTGCGAATTCTCCCCTCTTAATATTTGGCTTTAGGTAGTTCAACCACCTCAGTCTACAGCTTTTCCTACATCTGTTCAAACCTGCAAATCAATAATGCATCAATTTTAACGTTGTAATATTATAAATATAGATTCACAGCACTGTCAACTTTTAATATATATATACCTGCTACTAGAGGAACTTGATGCCATTTTCCTTCTCCGTAAACTTCAATGCATTTTCTCAGAAGATTATCTTCCTCTTCAGTCCACGACCCTTTTCTGAGACCTACAGAACCCACCATAGTTTTGATAAGCAAGTGAAAACTTGAGCGAGCAATGATACTATTTGTCCATTGTAGTACAAAATTCTTCAAAGCCTCCAAGCCAATTTATAGTACTTGAGCTTGCCATCTTCTAACAATTGACTTCTAAAATAAGGCCACGTGCATCTCCACTTTCCATAGAAAGAAAACATCTGCCCGCCAAAAAGTAAATGACTTACAATTGATAATCCGATACTTGCCATGACAGATAAATATTAGTAGATAAATATTAGTATAAGTGATAGGATAAAATTATTTAATTAATAAAAAAAATTTATTCATTCATAATCGATGAAAAAGATTAAGAAAAAATTTTATAAATTTTTTTTATAACATTAATTAAAAGTGAAACTTATTATTAATTTTTTTCAATTATTTTTAATAAATAAATTTTTTTCTTTCGTTAATTAGATAATTTTATAATATCATTTATATTAATATAATAAAATTATTTTATCTAAAACTTTCTCTTCTCATATTATACAAAAGCGGGCTGGTAGGTCTTACCCGGTTGCATCTGTCCATAAAAAGCAAATGAAAGGTCCCATGGACAACGAAATCTGCCATGTTTTTCAAGGATGCTGTCACACCAACATGCCAAAACAAAGACAACCCACCTTCCAAATTTTAAAGCTCATTCAGTACAAGATTTGAATTCTTTTGTGCCATTGCACACACGGGCATGACATAGAATGGTCTGTAAAACAAAACCCACAACCACGTTTAAGAGCTCTGCCAAGTGATATTCTTTCTTCGGTTAGGAATATATATCAACGCAAATATTTTGTCATGAAATTAACATTTAGCTGTTTTAACTTTCACCAGTTTGCCACATAAATTTTATTTAAATAAATAAAAATTTGTGATTGATGGTTAATAGCTAACATTATAATTTGAAAAAAAATGTATGTTGGCCGTAAATACTACGGCGAAGCTACAGTTCATATCCAATATGTTGCATGTGGCTGAGAGAGGATTGGGAAATTGAATGGTGAAGACTGCAGATTCAAATTGAATTGCAAAACCAAAATTGAAATTCAATCCAATTGGAGCATAGAAACAGCAACTGTAAGGTAATTTTGATTGCACAAAAATGCGGCATCTCCTCCTCTAAATTAGCAGTTTTCTCACTTCAATTTTAGAATGCTAATTCAATTCTTCTCAATCCTTCTTTATCCCATTGCTTCTCAATTTTCTCAAAGTATCATCAAAACTCACATATTTTCTAAAATATTTGAGAAAGTTATATTTAAAAAGAGACTGTAATCTCAACTTTTTATAGTAAATTCTTTTATTTTTACTCATAATTTTTACCTCAATTAATTAGAATTTTTCACGTAAATTTGTGTATTATTTATTTTCCTCTTTATTATTTATTGTTATTATATAATAAGCACAATCATCTAAATATGATAAAAAGTTAAATCTTATTTTTTATTATTATGGTTAAATGGCAGGTGCAGACACTTAAATATTGTGAAAAATTGAACCTCCAATTTTTATAATATCATTGATATTATGTTTGTGTAGTTAGAAATACCACTTAATTATGAAAGACTAAACTTTCTATACACATAGTAACTGTCTTTGAATTTCACTTGAAGTTACATGTTAAAGTCTCAAGCATTTTGCTAAGTGATACCAGAGCTCTAGGTTGTTGTATTTATTCACGAAGGTAGTATTCTAAGTACTTAGCATTATTCACATACACATAAATAATAGGAGCTAGTTAAAGTAAATTGAGACTACGGCAATAAAGTTTAAAATATAGAAGCTCAATGGGGTAAATTTTCCTTGTGGAAAATGAAGATGAAGACAATTCTAAAAAAAGATAAGTGTTTAGGAGCTATTAAAGATAGATTGACAAATATCATAGATGACAAGTAAAATGAAATGAATGAAGATGTAATAATTGATCTCTATTTGGAATTAGCTGACAAAGTATTATCAAGTATTGAAGAAAAAAGATGGCATAGGAGATATAAGATGCTCTTATAAAGTTGTATGTAACAAAATCATTTAATAATAAGATTTTTCTTAAGAGAAGATTTTACACTCTTAGAATTTTAGAGTCAATGATTATAATAGAGTATATAAACACCCAAAAAACTTTATTTTCCTAACTCATAATGTTAGGTCATAAAGTAAAGAAAAATGAACAAGTGAAGCTTCTAGTTTAAAATCTACCAAACTCATACGATCAATTCATTGTCAATTTGACAACTCAAAGCAATTGCTCCGATAATTTAGTTTTTGTCGATCTAGTAACAACTGTACTGGAAAAAGAAAATGTGCATAAAAATAAGAAAAATAGGTTGATGGGTTTGCAACAAGTAGAGGTTTTACTAGTGATGAAAAGAAGATTAAAGAAACATGATTTTAGTAGGAGTCAAAATCATAGAAGATCAAAATTTCAAAGTAAGAAGAAAGTTAAACGTTATTGTTGTGGCAAAGTCGAGCACGTGAAGTGTTGGAAAAACAACAAGAATATAAAGATAAAAACAAGCTCTTAAAGAAAAGTGGCAAATACCTCTAGAAATAAAGAAACTTGTATAGTAAGGTGGCAACAATCACTGAAGGTAGAAAGAAATGTTCTAATGTTTGGCTTATTATTTTGGTAGAAACATGGCACATAACCTCTCGGAGAGAATGATTCCACCAATACAAACTATCTTTGAAGAATTTGTATTCAAGGGAGATGATCATGCCTTGAAGATTGTTGTTATTGGGACCATTAATTTAAAGGTGCATGATTGTATGACTCGCATCATTTAAAAGGTATGACATGTGAAAAACTTCAAGAAAAATCTATTATCTCTAGGACAATTGGATGGAATTTGTGTAAAACCCAAATTTAAGATAGGAGCACGAAGATAGAAAAGAGCACGTTCGTAAACATACAAGCGAAAATAGTATATATAAACTTGTACATACTACAAAGAGAAATACTATAAAAATCATAGGCATTGGTTACATCAACAAATTTCAAAGAAGAATCAATGATAATGTGGCATCAAAAGCTCAATCATATGTCAAAATGAGATTTGACAATTCTCTCAAAACAAAAACTACTTCCTCATCTCAAAATAATATTTTTACTATTTTGCGAGCAGTATGTTATTAGTAAACAGTAGAAATTAAAATTCAGTATATCTAACTTTATAAGCAAAAGTATCTTGAGTTAATTTATTCAAATATTTGACAAGCATCAATTATATCGTTGGAAGAAGCAAAATACTTTATTTTTTTAATTGATGATAATTCTAAGAGATGTTAGTGTATCTAAACAAAAAGAAGGCAGATATATTTGAAATCTTCAAAAACTTCAAAGTGCGAATGGAACTGAAATATGAGAAAAAGATCAAGTATCTTAGGATGAATAATGGAGGAAAATTCGCAAACGATGCGTTTAGTACATTTTGTCCACAAGAAAGCATAAAATGTAGTTTATTATGGCATACATTTCCTAACAGAATGGAGCGATAGAGCAAATAAGCATAATCTTATTATAAAGGACAAGGACAATATTAAGAACTGTAAAGTTACCTAAGTTATTTTGGGTAAAAGTAGTCAATACCGTCTATTATCTAATAAATCAGTCTCTATCAATAGCAATTGAGTTGAAAACACTGATAAAGATATAGATTGGCAAGCTAACTAACTACTCCAATCTCTATACATTTAAAAGTCTTATATATATGATGTACAATTCCCAAGAAACAATGAAGCTAGATTTAAAATTTAAAAAATGTTATTCTTGAGGTATGCTAATAGAGTAAATAAGTATTGCTTATGGAACCCTATTGCCTATAATTTAATCATTAATAAATATGTTATATTCGTAGAAGATAAATTACAAAGAAAGAATGATGATAGCAGTGAAGAAGAGAAACTAGTACAATTTAGATGAAAAAAAAAATCAGAAAATGAAAATTCTTCTAAAGTAATACTAAAACATGAAGAAGGATTAGTTGAGTACATAATTCCAGAAATTCAATGATTAACTCATGAGAAAATAGCACTATCTTAGCAATCAAAATATATTATGGAAAGCAATATTGCATACTATCTTCTAACAGAGGATAAAGAGCAATAAGACAACAAATAGCTCAGTTGCATAGCTATTGATAGCAGTAATGCAAGAGAAAATTGAAACTCTTCATAAAAATAAAACTTAAAATCTTGTGCCACTATCATATAAAAAAAGGCCATTGGAAACAAATGGGTCTACAATATCAAACAAAATAGCTATGATCAAGTGGAGCGGTATCATGCCAAATTGATGATTAAAAGACATGCTCAAAAAAAAAAAAACATTGATTTTAATGAGATATTTTCATATGTTATATGACTTCCTATAATCAAAGTAGTCTTGATTGTGTGTACTATATTTGACCTACATCTAAACTAGTTGGATGTGAAAAATGCATTTCTTCAAAAAATACTTTTAAAAAAATTTACATTCTCTAGCCACAGGGTTTTGTTTAAAAAAAAAGAGAGAACTTAATTTGCAGGTTAACTAAATCTCTATATAATCTCAAGCAGAAATTAAGGTATTGGTACAAAAAATTTGATTATTTTATCATTAACCTTGGATACAATAGACTAGAGTCAGACCATTGTGTGTATTTTAAAAGATTTAGTGATAATAATTTCATTATTTTGCTATTATATATGGACGACTTGTTAGTAATAGGCCCTAACAAAAGTTGAGTTTAAAAATTAAAGGCATAATTAGCTAGAGAGTTTAATATGAAAAATTTAGGATTAGTAAACAACATTCTAGGGATGTCGATTCACCGAGATAGAAAAAACAAAAATATATGATTTTTCTAATAAAATTATTAAAACAAAATCTTGTAATGCTTTAATATACAATATTGTAAACCAATCTATGTCTCTTTTCTTATAAATTATAAATTATCTTTAGTAATGTATCTTAACAATGAAGTATAAAGGATAGAAATGTCTTGAGTGCCATATGCATTAACAATGGGAAGTTTAATGTGCACCATGATATGTACAATACCAGACATTACATAAATAGTAAAAGTAGTTAGTTAATTTATGATAAATCCTAACAAAGAGCATTGAAATATGTCAAGAGGATCTTATATGCCACATTATGATATGAATAATCAAACTTTATTGTCAAAGATTACGTAGACTCAAATTATACATGTGATATTGATAAAAGAAAATACATTACTAGTTATGTGTTTATAATTATATAAGGGGTTATGAGCTGAGTTTCAAAATTACAAACTATGGTAGCATTATCTACAATAAAAGTAAAATACATAGCAATTACACAAGCATGTAAAGAAGTAATTTAGGCAAGAAAGCTTATAGAGGAATTTGGGCACAAACAAAAAAAGATTATTTTGTTTTTTAACAATTAAAATACATTACACATTTCAAAGAATTTAACTTTTCACTCTAAGATAAAACACATAGGTGTTCAATATCATTTTATGTGAGACATAGTAAAGGATAAAAGTATAGACATGCAAAAAATACATACTAGAAATAACTTGATAGATGCCTTAATTAAGTTAATTAATATTGATAAGTTCAAATGATATCAATCCTTCTATGGCCAAGCAAAATTGTAAACAGCATAAAATGACAAGCAGAAAGAATAATGTGAAAATATGATTAATTCTCAATCAAATCTTCAAGTAAAAGAATATTGGTTATGGTTGAGAGATAATTGAGCAATTAAATGGTGAAGACTGCAAATTCAAATTGAAATTGCGAAATTGACAATAAAATTTAATCCAATTGAAGCATACAAACAGCAGCAATTAAGCAGCGGCCAAAATTAATTTTGATTGGGCAAAAACGCGACATCCCTTCTAATAAATAAATGGCTTCTTCACTTCAATTTTAGCATCTCAATTCAATTCTTCTCAATCCCTCTTCACTTATAATTTTTCAATTTCTCTCAAAGTATTATTGAAATTTTGTTTGAGTTTATTTTTTAAAATACTTGAAAAAATCGTATTTAAGAAAAAGCTACAATCCCACATTTTTATAGTGAATTTTTTTTCCTTACCCATGATTTTACCCTAATTAATTTAAGAGTTTTCACATAAATTAGTGTGTTGTTTATTTTTTTTCTTCATTATTTATTATTATTCTATGATAAACACAATTACCTAAATATGATAAAAGACTAAACCTCTTATTTATATAATATCTTTGATGTTATAGTTGTATAATTGACAATGTCTATCTAATTATAGAAAATTAAGCCTTTTATACATATAACAACTATCTTTAGATTTTACTTGAAATGACAAATTAAAATCCCAAACATCCTAACACAATAGACTCAAAATTAAAAATAAAAATTTTATAAAGTTAATTGAATGGGCTCTTTCGTCTCGCTTAGATCTCCTAGCTTGAGGAAAACAACTTCTAGGTACATGTATTTCTTTTTTAACCTCCATTCTTTTAAATATTTGTATAGTTACTTCTATATTTATATATATATATATATATATTATCAAGGATAGGGGCTATAATGTTTCTCTTTGTTATGAAATTAAGACATGGAAAAAATGAAAAATGAAAAATGTAAACAGATAGATGTTTCAAATGAATTCAGCGCCAGGCCGGCAGCAGAGGCAATCTGAGGGCAGAGAGACAAAGTGAACAAAATACCCAACAGTGCAAGCAAGAAATAATATGGCGGAAAAGGC